>BROG01000007.1:2345000-2802500 GCA_030159075.1 Atrina japonica
TCAAAATGACACCCTGTATGCCTTTAATGTAGTATTAATTAAAGAGATGTGATCTATATCAGTGAAAAAATTTTTCACAATGGTTGTATAACTTTCAGGCTTTTTACAGGATGGGATGGTGATGAATAAGATGAATGTATTACACTGGCATATAGTTGATGATCAGTCATTTCCTTATCAGAGCAAAGTGTTTCCGGATCTTAGTGCCAAGGTATGATGGGATGTTTAATCACATTCTGTGTCAGTCATTACAAAAAATACTGTACTATATTTACTGTGCAGTAGTAAAAACATTGACATTTTGGTTAACTATAGTAAAAACTTTGATTTACTATTAGATAAAACTTTGATTTACTATTAGATAAAACTTTGATTTACTATTAGATAAAACTTGATTTACTATTAGATAAAACTTTGATTTACTATTAGATAAAACTTTGATTTGCTATTAGATAAAACTTTGATTTACTATTAGATAAAACTTTGATTCACTATAATAAATCTTCTATTTACCACAATAAAAACTTTGATATACTAATGCAAATACTTTAATTTACTAAGCTATGGTTACTATAGTAACGATAATTTACTAAAGTATTTTTGTTAGGGAGTTAAGGACATTGTTTAATGGAGGGCATTTCATTTGAATTTTGTGGTTACTAAACGCAATATATATATATATATATATATATATATATATATATATATATATATATATATATATAGTAAAACTTCGATGAGTCGAAGTTCAAGGGACCACCTGGAAATGTTCGAAACATCGGGATTTCGACTCATGGTAACTGAAAACCATACGATTTTGGTTTCACAGGTTCTATAAGGTGTATATGATTGCTTCAAAACCATTTAAAATCATTATAATTAATAATAAGTGTTAAATTTAAAAAAGAAAATTTCGTGAAACTAAAAGTTTGAGTGTTTATGAGAAGGAGAAAAAGTATTATGGTGCGATTTCGTACACATTCAAATTTTGACTTTTCGTTGTTTTTATAGAAATGGGCCCAAAAAGTTATTCAAAACATCGAGAAATTCGACTCATAGAAATTTTAATTATAAAATGTTTATAAGTAGCATTTAATAACAAAATTATTCGGAATTTTTTGAATAGTTCGAAACATCGAGAAATTCAACTCATCGAAGTTCTACTGTATATATTGCAACATTGGTCGATATAAATGTAATTCTTCACAGATAATGTTGAATTATCTTGTATGTCTGCCTAAGTAGGCGGGGAATGTTGTTAAAGGGTTAGTGTAGATTATGACTGCAGAATACACGTTTTATTTAGTTTTACTATTCACTAAAATAATGTACATTAACTGTGACCGGTCAACAGAAATGTTTTTTTCTATACAACATGGCCCCCTATCTGGAGTTTTCCAAGGGTCTGTATCTGCCCACTGTTTTGTGTGTTTCTTCTGTTGCCATGCAGACTATCCTTTGATATTTGTGTGTTTTAAAGGAACTAGCAATGTAATCATGTACCATTATGCGCTTGTAGATCAACCTTCTGAGTAATCATAGATACATATTTAGGTTAACAACCACAGATCGTTTGTGTTTTGTTGTGGGTCACGGCGGGTGTGACCGGTCGACAGGGGATGCTTACTCCTCCGTGACACCTGATTCCACCTGTAGATTTTCAGGGATCCGTGTGTGTCCAATTTTAACGTGATTTTTATATTGTATCATGAACTTTCGATTAATGCTTTGGTGTCTGTGATTTTTAAATATAAAAGGAATAACCGTCAGAAGGTTCAGGAGACAGTGTACAAATTTGGTGAACAGTAGATAAACAAGGACTTCCGGGAGATCCAGGGGTGGGATCAGGTGTCTTGGGGGAGTTCACATCCCATGTCTTGCCACTGTAGTCAGCGTTGGTTCGAACCTTAGTCGCGCCTAAGTTGATGATGTTAAGTAGTTTGCCACTCACCGGGGGGGGGGGGGGGGGGGCAGTAGTCTTTCCATGGTACATTGTAACCTGGTTCATAAAATACGGTCGCCTCCAGCTATTAAGTGTTTTGTTAACAGGTAAATACAGATACATTTTCACAGAGTTACAATTGATTCATTTCCTTTTCAGGGTGCATATCATCAAACACTCGTCTACACACAAAATGATATTAAAGAAATTTTAGAATATGCTAGAATAAGAGGTGTGCGGGTGATACCCGAATTCGACGTTCCAGGTACGTCTTTTTTCATAACCGGTAATCTTATACTAAAGTAATATTTGGCACTGATAGCACATTTAACTTTATATATTCTTCGAAAAATTGGATAGTAATCTTTTTACAGTGGTTACTCTTAGACGCATTTTGATTATACGTTTAGATTTATTATTTGGCCTTGTCTGATACCACTTTTTCTTTAGAAAATGTATTTAAAATTGGAGCTCAATTGATGAAGTCTAATTGACAGAAACGATCGTCTTGAGCATTATAACTTTGGTATTATGTTTATAATATTTTATATTAATATATATTTAACATAACAACATCTTTGTTTGTGTGTCCATCAATACTGGTTATAGTGATAACGCCTGCTTCACTGACACTCGATTTTCAGAATACAGAATACAAATATATTGAAAGTTAATTTGTGATGGTAGATTCAATCTAAAGGTTGACGTTTGGAAGGTTAATTTCAATAATACGCTTGCATTTGTTTTATCCTCCAGAATGTATACAAGATAAAATGCTGCATAAAATCAACATCTAAAAGTTTTGTTAACGACAGCTTATACTGCCTTAAAACTTTGAACTGACGTTTTACAAATTTCAGTTCAACAGATCAAGGTCTTTAACAATAATCATGGATGATATTAAGAATTATGGTTGATTCTGAAAAGAAACTAAAAGCTGGAGTCAATTTATAAAGTACCATTTAACAATATCCAGCTGCTTATTGTACCGATGTTTTTACTTTTACTGCAAAGTGAGAAGCTTTCTACAAAAAATCTCACAAATATGTCATTCTGTCACGTGAGGAAGATCGGTGACCTCTTCCAGGGTACATTGTAACCAGGTTCTCCGATCTCCTTCACAACTGAAAAATTATTGATTACTTCTTGTAGAGCCGATTATTCAGTTACTGATTGAGATAATTTTCGTACTAGGTATGTCTCGTAATCATTTTTTTTTATATTTCAGCTCACACATTCTCCTGGGGTTTTGGACATCCGGATTTGCTTACCCAATGTTATGATAGTGGTTATCCTGTCCCTGCACTTTTGGGACCGATGAACCCAGTGCGTAACTACACATATGAATTTTTGGCGAAATTTTTCAATGAGACGTTTAGTATATTTAAGGACAAGTACTTTCATTTGGGAGGGGATGAGGTACCACTGGATTGCTGGTAAGACAAATCATCTCAGTTTTATACATTTAAATGATCACTCGGGAGTAAAGGCGTTTCCCTCGCAAGCAAATTGTTCCTAGTGAGATTTCCGTTACCGGACCATACCTTACACTAAAATAGGTAGCGACTATGCACTTGGGGTCTGTGAAAACCATGTTTTTTTCGGATGACAATTAAAACCGAAAAACCTGGCATATAAAACAACACTTGCTTTGAATTAGGTCCATAGCACAGGTCAGCATGTGCGGTCTCTTTAAATTGACAGTAACTGTTTCTTTGTCACGTGTTCAGCAAAAGAAGACTATTTGGTTACAGGTTACAGGTGAGACTTGAACCTAGTTCCCGTGAAACGGTAGGCGTTACACAGGCATCAATCCATAACACAGGTCAAACTTTGTAGCATTCCGCTTAAGCTGGTGTCGTCTATATATAAATGATAAATTCTTGGAAGATTTCCAAAAATCACTCAATCAAAATCAATATGCATGTCCATTTTAAAACGCGTCTTTCAGTGATTGGACACACTTTAACTCGGCACCTCACATCTCACACATTCGGAACAAACATGAGATAAAAGTATTTGAATACACACTATAGAAGTAAAGGTCTGCTTGAACAAACCAATTAATTTACTGATATTTCGAAAATGATAACTAAATATAATCATGCAGATAAATACAGATAGAGCAGTACAACACATATAAGAGTTAGTATTAATTATTTTTTATATGTTTAGATTTTTTTCAAATACTGGTAAATTTTAACAGTTGTCTTTGATCTAGTAGCTTGAATGTTTGCCACTCGAGCAGAACTATTGACTTCTTCGGTGTGAAAACAATGCTTCAGCTAGCTGATACACTAATGGTGTAAATATTGCTTTCCAGGGTAGATAAATTATTATATTCACTTCGGGAAAGTTACGAAAAATGAAGACTGACTCTATGGTAGAATCGCCGTGGAAGCCTAGATGGCTAGGAAGGCAGTCTCACACCAAAGTACTAAAATAATTTAATTCTTGCTTATATTTCAGGATATCTAACCCAGAAGTGGTAAACTTTAAAAAACAACTGTTGGAAAATACGTCACTCAAGAGTTTCCACAGACATGGGAGCATGTGGCGAATGGTAGACTACTTTACGCAAAGGTCTGTATACTAATGAATGATGGGGAAATTGGACTTTGCATATATATATATATATATGTGTGTGTGTGTGTGTGTGTGTGTTTGAGAGAGAGAGAGAGAAAGAGAGGGAGAGAGAGAGAGAGAGTGTGTGTGTGTGTGTGTGTGTGTGTGTGTGTGTGTGTGTGTGTGTGTGTGTGTGCATTGGCCAGAACGATTGATTTGGTTCCTTTTTACTTTTGTCGTTTCGTTTCGGAAGTTATGTTTCTCTATTTGAAAATATGTCCTGGATTACACTGATATAAATTCATGTCTTCAGACACGAACATGTAGAGAGAAATACATACATGACAATTATATATATGTAGAAAATATTTTTCTAACAAAAAATTTTGTTATATAGGCTCGTCAAAAACCTCACAGCAATGGCTGAACAGCGAAACAAGGAAATCGGATATATATTTTGGGAAGAGGCTTTTAAGAAAAATATACAGGTAAATGATAAATTTTACTCGGTTTTGAAATAACTGGCTCCAATATTTTACTGATTTTGTGTAAAAATTGCAATGCCGATATCTACATTGATGTTGTGGATTATTCTTTTTAAAGATTGACACATTTGTATTGATTCTACCATAATCATGTAAATCTATGTTACCAGTTTTATTTCCTAATAATATAATTAAGTTTTTCCTATATGTTTATATGGAACAATTCTCGAAAAAAAAAGTTTTCCTTCTTATTTAGATACCAGAAGATTCCATAATTCAGATATGGATGGGAAACACAGATTCTATTCTGAATGCTATTTCGAAAGGATACCGAGTGTTATTTTCGTCTTGTTGGTACCTGGATTATCTGTCGTACGGAGTGGACTGGCATAAATATTATAACTGCAAACCGTTCAATTATGGTCAGTATATTTATATAATGTTCTGTGAACTATAAAAACATACTGACGTCGTTTTGTGTACATTGTCTAACAAGATTTAACACATGTTAGTGACGTCAGGCAAGATATTGACGCCACATTCAAAGAATAGTGTAGTTTTAGTTACAAATCCCTGGCAATTTTAATACCCTATGTATCATTGTAAAGCTAAAACACTATATTTCAATTATAATCTAACTTAAAACACATAGCTCCTGATGAACGGACTTAAATGTGTAAAACTCGACCGAAAGATTAACAAAATACATATATAATGCGTTACATTATCAATACACAATTTCATTGCTTCGACCTGTATTTCCATATGCCATCGGCAAATTTTATCAATTTCAACCTGAGCTTGCAAATCGAGTTATTTCCCTTGTCCCGCATTGACTTGTAAATCAATTGATTAATACCCTATTTGTGAATCAGTTCTGCTTTTTGTCTTTTGCGTCCATCCATCTGTTCGTCCGAAAATTCATCTGAATAAGCTTTCGGATTGACTATTGGTTACAATTTGGTAATTATTCGTAATTTCCATAATTAGCATGCTGAATTTCCCACAGAGCTTTTTGATGGCAATAGTATAAATACAACGGGGTAACAATATACACATTTCCATGGTTTTGACCATTTTTTTCTCACTATATGAGGTTACCGTTTGCCTTTAAGCTTTGTAATTTTTGTAGTGACATGTATTGATCCATCCAAAGTGGCATAATGTTTGGTACAGTAGTCAATGTGATGTTTAAATGTAATGCATTGTATAACAAAGAAACAAAATGAAACATAGTCTACAATCATTATAGATAAGTTACTTTTGTTAAAAACACAACGAAACAAAAAGAAAGAAAACGTCAAATAAATCCTGTGGGGCACAGGTCATGGTCGGGATGGTCATCAAGTTTTGGGTTATCTTACATTATCTTAAACTCACCTGGACCGAGGGTAAAATGTATTATTTACAATACCAAAGTTATTGAAGAGTGAGTTTTTCTGATCCGTTAACTTTTCATATTTTCGACTTTTTCGACTTTCCCCATACGCGGAATGTATTTTAACGAGACTTTTTGGGAAGCAAGTACTCAAGATCCTCTACCAAGTATGTCTTTTCTTGTTTTTTATTTCTATTTTTTTTTTTTTTTTTTTTTTTTGGCATTTGGTTGGATCCAATGTCGTACGAAATAGAAATCAGCATGTATGTGTTTTCTGATATGTCGCGTAGAGGACATAACTCTCTATGGGGTCACGTATGACTGTCCTCGTAGGTGTTTCATTTTCGACCAATGCAAATGCTACTTACGTGATCTTGTAAGAATAACGAATTACAAATGGATGTTAACATTTTAAACAACACTAAACACACAGCATCTGAAAATAAAAAAAATTGTCATTCGATAAACTTTCAGATTCTTGTTAGTCGCATTTTCATTGGTTGAACATGACGCACCTATAAGAGGTCATAGCGGGTTTCATTAGATCCTCTACTCTACATGTAATGAAACGGGAGCAGTGAGAGAACGGTTTTAATTAGTTTTCCTCTAGAACTGCTGCATGGATCGGAAAACTAATAAAAATTGGCCTTTTACCATATCGGCCCAGGGGTAGTTTCAGAGTGGAACGAAGTAGGTCCCATGGTGTACCCCATTTTGAAAGAAATTCTCATCCAGAACTGCTGCATGAATAGAAAAACTAATATCAATTGAGTGGAAGTATGGTTCAAGTTTTATGGTTTTCTTAGAAATCAGGAATTAGTTTATCACGCCATTTTGGCGTCTTATGCTGTCTTTGTTGTTTGCATTCATTTCTAGCTTATCTTCACTCCCATAAAGTGTCATAATGATTTAAAAATTGAAATTCCCACCCTAAAACCATATATTTATAACATACCAACACAAATCAGATGAGCGGTTTGGCCCATGGGCCTTTTGTTACCCTATTAACAACCCAAGCTATACATAAAGATAATGTTCTACAGTCGTGTCAGTGATAATGAAAGTGATAAATTGACCCTAATAATACTAGCATTTAACCTTACAGATTTTCTTTCTGGTCGAATATATTCAATTTTGAATAAGTACATTAATCCTTTATTCTGGTCCTTAAATATGGACAATTAGTTTGGTTTTTCTACTAAAAACTCAGCAAATTATACAATTTACAACTGACATGAAACACGTGTCAGAATATCAGAGTTGAATTGAATTTTGATGCCAGTAGTAAAAGCAGTACCGTATCACCATCAATTCTACTTTCACAGATTTTGGACCCAAGGAGAAACAAATCATGGGAGGGGAAGTATGTATGTGGAGCGAATTCATAAACAACGAAAATCTAATAAATCGACTGTGGTAAGTTTAGGTCAATATAAATTGATTAAAGGTTCTCCTTCGCGGAATTTCATGTCAACATTATATCTTCAAACCAACTTGAGTTTTATCCTTATTTACCATTTAATGGGTTGAACATACCTACAGTCGAACCCACTTATATTGAACCCGGATATATCGAAAGCCCGCTTTATTTGAAATGATGGTAATTCTCCGGCCAAATAAAGTTATTACCAGTATGACTCGGTTAATTTGAAAATCCTGTTTATTTGATAATAGAAATCATTAACCTCCGATTTCAATATATCTGGGTTTTACTGTAAATATATTTCATGCAACGTAGATAATAGAATTTACATGACAATTTTCTGCATGGTTTTGATATACAGTTAAAAAAACCCACTTATTTTCTCTATATATAAATTCACATTTTTTCAAAATATTCATGTAAGTCATTTCTAAATCAGCTTTGCTAACACTTATACACAAATCTCAAAATATTTAAAACTTCTATTGTGTATTTGCTCATAATGTTCAAATTATTTATTATCAAGATTGAGCATTTTATACAGAAAATTATATTCTTCAAGTCACATTTACCTATTTACACATATAAAAGAGAGACATGAAACCGCAAACCTCATCTGTACTACAAAACTGACCAATGGAAATTCGTATTGAAATTGAATGAGAAAATATACTGTTATAGTTGTTGAGAAAAATGTGATTTTATTTATCGAGAATAATAAAATGTTTATTCACTTTTGTCACCATGCTGCAGTTTATATAAAGATCCCACTTCTTCAGTCATAAATCCTAAGTCTTGAGCATTATAACTTTGGTATTATGTTTATAATATTCCTAATTGCTATAGGACTGACCAATCAGCGATGCGTTGTTATGGTAGTTAGGACTAAAAGTTAGGATTTAGGACTTAGGACCTTTCGTGAAATGGGCCACAGTTCTTTAAAATTGTGAATGCAATTTCAAAAGAATGCAATGAATTATATGATTCAATATATAGAAACATTTTATAATAAAAACAAAAATCGAAATTGAAGTTATAATTAAAGTAAAATTATATTCTGTGAAAGGACGCCTTTTAAAATAAACATTTACTAAATGAATCACATTTAAATGGCTTTGGAATTATTTTAATCTGCATGTTCTCGCCAGGAGTTCATTTATTCAAATATTGACTTTCTATGCAGCAAAATATGAAATCATTATCCAAACATAAATAAATCAGAACGTTTAAAGAAAAGAAAGGCTGTTGACACACAATGAGGCGAAATATTCACCCGATAATACAAAGAAAATATCAAATCAGAAATGCATGTTATAATACATTGTTCAAAGTGTATTGATGACGCATGGATAGAAACATAATGGATATAATACTGATTTGATACATTAAGAAAATCGACTGCAAAATGCCAAAGCGTAAAGTAGTAGTTCAGTATTTATTGATTCAAAGAATCGATATAACAGTGATAAGATTTAATGATAATCATTCTATACAAAGGAAGGTTTAAACATTCTTCTGTGTGTACATGCTCTTCATTTAAATACATAAATATATGGCAGCGAATAGTCAATGATGCACCGTCGAAGATATTTTAAACAGTCGGTGGAAACATGACTATATGGGAAGTTTTTGAAATTGATTTGAATTTTATCAGCAACATTTGATTTTGCTTTTATTGTTGATTTTTTGCAAAGAAATTTTCACTTGTATAGAAATATACAAACACCAGAAGAAGTAATACACATTTTGGTTTGTGCTATGAACTGACGCCAATGCAGCGGGGGCTCTTTTACGCTTACGCGCTACTCGTGATTCTGCTGTGAGTCTCATAAAGACCCATGACTTTTACTTCGTATGTCAAGTGAGCAGCGAAGGAATAGCCACCACCACCAGGGCTCATCCTGGTCTCAGAAAACTATTAGCCAAAAAGTTAGCCAACCAAGATATTTTTAGCGTATTAAAAATGTGATTAGCCAGTCAATGAATATTGATACCAAAATGTTTTTAATTTTATGTCACATGGTTGTGACAAATGAAAACTAAAATGCATATTTGCACATGTGGCATAATGTGGCACACTATTTACAAGTCTGAATGTTTATTTGATTGATTGAGAAAATTTCGGAACAACTCTGTTTTTATCCGTGAAGCCCATGTATCTGATGCTGTGTGCATTGACGTAGGTGTCTGTGATCATACTATATATTTCTCTTTTGAATGGCAGCGGTACCAATATGATGCACTGCACCAAACATGATAAAAATATTAGCAAGAAAATTAGCTAATTACAATAATTTCCAGCCAATCTTGAAAAAAAACATTAGTCAGTGTTTATATTGGTTAATGACAGTGCGAGCCCTTTACAATTTTAAAGTCTTTGGTTTGACCCGGTCCGGGAATCGAACCCGATGCCTTCCGCTTGTACGTCGAACGCTCTACCACTAAGACCACCACAAGCGTTGATAATAAAAGAAAGTACCAGATAAGCTAAAATTGTAATTTGTTTGCAAAAATTGGTATTTCTTGTCATTGTTGTGGCGTGTGATTTTTCTCCGAATATTGGATTTGTATAAAAAGCAGTACACAGTTATGGCATGATGTAACTAATTCATTCATTCATTCATTCGTATTTTTTAAATATTTTTGAATTAGGCCGAGGGGATCTGCGGCGGCTGAAAGACTTTGGAGCAACAAAAAAGTTATGGATATCCACAGTGCAGGTAGACGATTGCAGGAACACACTTGTAGAATGCTTAGGTAAAATAATTTTCCTGATATCTTGATATATATATTCCAAAGTTATAATGCTCAAGACGATATCGTTTCTGTCAATTAGACTTCACCAGTTGAGCTCCAATTTGAAAAGTATGTGTATTTTCTAAAGATAAAGTGGTATCATACAAGGCCAAATTATATCTCTAAAAGTATAGCCGAAAACCGTCTAAGAGTAACCACTGTAAAAAATGACTATCTTAGCTTTAGAAAATTTTCGAATTT
Source organism: Atrina japonica (assembly GCA_030159075.1). Classification (NCBI taxonomy): domain Eukaryota; kingdom Metazoa; phylum Mollusca; class Bivalvia; order Pterioida; family Pinnidae; genus Atrina; species Atrina japonica. Next base: position 2,355,791 of record BROG01000007.1, read on the forward strand.
AAATGATGTTAACAGTTCCAAATATTACTTAAGTATAAGATGAACAGCTGGTACCGAAATACCAGGTACTAAGTTTATGTATACCCTCGGGGACTCAAACGGTCCACCAGCAGTGGCAACGACCTAGTGGTTATAAATATTCTAAACATAATACCAAACTCATAAGATATAAGAATAAGAATAAGCAAACAGTACTTAGATAACCAACATTGATTATTGTATGTGCTTAAAAATTAAAAATGTTATTTGCATCGTTTTTCACTCAGCAGTGAGTAGGGACACTATCATATTTTTATTATTATTATTTTCAAACTCGTATGACAAAACAACATACAGAGGTGTAATATGGGAATGGGAACGTCTTTTAATATGTCATTGGAAACGAATTTTATAACCTGTTGTCCGTCTTCTGTCTGTCCGTAAACATTTTACATTTTCGACTTCCCTTCCAAAACTTTTGATGAGATTTTGACGTAACTCTTTAGGAAGCAAGTACTCAATGCCCTCTACCAGTGCTTTTCGGTCAAACCAGATCAGAATTGGATCCAAAATAGGGGCGAAATAATTCCCAGGGTGTACTCCAGTTTGGAAAATTTCTCCTCCAGAATCGCTGCGTCGATTGAAAAAATTAATTGCATCTGAGTGATCAGTGTAGATGTATAATTCAAGTTGATGTTTTTCGTACAAATCGGAAAATTAATTTTCATTCGTTTTCGTATGATTTCATTGATTTTGATTTCATCCCCCATGGTTCATTAAAATGCAAATTCTACTTTATCTAGCCGTGATTCCAATCGAGGAGTTTTTCAATTTAAATGCGAATCGAGCACTATTGCATCTCTTTGTTTCGTATAAAATGAAGTAATGGGATATTTCTTATCTTTTTTATTTAGTTCGATAACCGTCAACATTAATAAAGATTCAGTGAAGCAAAGTGATTTTCAATAATGTGATGTTTTGTGCTTAAACATAGGGTCAGTACTCAAAGTCAAATATCAGAATAGAATTTATCGACCCCTTTTGTAGATGTCTTCAATAAAAATGTTGTTTACGTTCGTTTTCTGGTACACTATACTGACTATATACCGTTAGAATCTTTAATAAATTATTATGACCAACACAATCTAAAATTGTATTAGATAAAATGCTATTACTCGTAGTTCTTTCCAGCATCGTGTGTATTGAATGTTTTGTAACATGTGTTCAACACATTGGTACCGAAGGATCACCTTCTGTTTGGTCTAAAATAAATGGAGTGTACGGTTGAACGATTTTTGTCTCACTTTTATTTACTGTCTTTCTAGCCTTTCTATTGACAACACATGTCACATGGGCCTGTTGGTAAGAGCGTACATCACTCAAGTAAAAGGTCGAGATGTGATTCAAAGCAAGATGTTATATATAAAATGTAAGAATAGGTGATTACGTTCTCACCAAATGCTCAGACATAACAGGTGAAAGTTATTTGTTTTTTGGATGCGAACCCGTGTCAAACGTAACATGCACTGCACCGAGCTTTACCTTTTCACTGAATTTGAGAGGTTTCCATGGAACATTTGCGACGGATGTGCCATGTTTATAGGGGATGCTGACTCCTTTCAGACACCTGGACCATGTCGTTCGCGATTCACAATGTTCTTAGTGCTGAGACCGTTATTATATTCAATTCATCATATTCTAATTAAATGAACTTAAGATTTTCGAATATCAATTAGTACTTCTTCATTTTTACTCCTTAGCACAGCTCATAGTTAACAATTTTTCCATGAATTTGGAAATTCACCTTCAAACATAGAACAACAATTAAACAAGCAAATAGTACTGACACTTTCATATGTGACGTCATGACTTTGGCGATGATATGTGGCCTTCTGTTTATGATAGCTCGCCGTCTGGCTTTCGTTATGACTTTGACGATGATATATGACCTTCTGTCTATGATAGCTCGCCGTCTGGCTTACATTTAACTTTTAACAGTATAGTTTACCAGAAAAAGAACATTAGCAGCTTTTCTTTTACTTTTAACAGTCCTCTTTACTTATGATTTCGCGAAAAAGTATTTTTATGTCCGAATAAAAACTCTTATATTTTAGACGTGGCCTTAATGTTGGCAATGCCAATGGCCCTGACTATTGTTTGCGACCAAAACACAGGAAAACGTCTACAGTATTTTTAAAGGATACAGAATACAGTTTTGTGAGTTTTTCCAACTCATTGTCTATCAAGAGCTATCGCAAGGTAAGTCATTGTTTTATTTCTTAGAGATGCCATTAAGCTGTAGAATTATACAGATTAAACTTTCATCAAGTTAAACTAAAGTGTTTGAACAGTGAAACAATGGCAGCAAACGACAAGTAGGAAAGTTTAAAAATGCGAAATGAAAAATCCACATGTGTCTCTTGTTGAGTTACACAGTGGTATATGTGCATTTTGAAAGTATCAAACATATTTACTAAAAATAAGGCCCCGCTTGCATAAAAAATCTCAACTATTGAGTTTTCCACAGATTTGAGATGATTTATACAAGTAGGGCCAGAGACATAATATAGAATCGATTGAACATCTAATGGAATTGATGCAATTTATACGGTTGGTGTAATTAACATAACAGTAACAGTGTTTTAAAGCCGCCACCCCTCCGGGTTTAGTAGAATAGTATATGTCCGTCATTATTTTTAGTATAAACGATATAGACAAAAATGGTCATGGTGATTTTCGTAAGTTGTACAGTTGTGACAAGGATTAGTTCCTCACGTATATCATTTGGACTTGACTGTGGACTCGCGGCGGGTGTGACCGGTCGACAGGGGATGCTTACTCCTCCATGGCACCTGATCCCACCTCTTGGTTTCCAGAGGTCCGTGTTTGTCCAGTTTTACCAGATTTGTATCTATATCCTGGACATCCTAAAGATTTATACTTTGGTATCTGAGATGTTTTATATATTTAATTATTATATATTGTAAAAATAATTGTCAAACAAATTTCAAGACAGTCGTTTCTGTCAAAAAGACTTAATCAGTTGAGCTTAATCTATATTTATATGTATATCAGATATTTTTTTCATGGAGTTTTGGTAATTGAAAGCAGTAAAGTTCGTGGTCAGATGAATTGAAAATGATTTTGATTATATATCTACGTTTTCGTTGCAGGAATATGTCGTTATCGGTTTCATTTTTCCATTAATTGGAATTTTGATTACTCTGTTCTTGTTCATACCCAAGATAAGAAGAAAACGTGTTCTAAATTTCCGATGGATTACGTAACAATCAGTTGTAATATTACAACAATTGGTGCTATAGAAAAATGAGTACACAAAGGTAATCAAACATAGAAATGTGCTGACAGAAGAGACAAGCTGCTAGCCTATTGAAAAGTATTACTGTATATTGGAAATTTTCGTCCCTGGTCATTTTCGCTCTTATATGACAGGAAGCAAATTCACCTGTTTTAAATTCGCCCGATTCACCAAAGTCCCATGGATCGCATGAACAGTTCGTAAAAATGGCGAAAACGAAACTGGAGCGAAAATTTACAAGTGTACAGTATCCAGAAGATAGAGAACCTTTGAAAATATGTCGGCGAATATTATGATTATTTCTGTTTGTTGTAAGCTTTTAACTTATTTGGATTTTGTGTGTCTGTATTAATATGTTGTTCATTTGAATACCACATTCCAACTACATGAAGTGATAACCATTTTGTAGCTCACATCATATATACAATCAAATTAAAAACTGATCTCTTACTGTTCCCATTTTCTGACATGTCGCGTATAGGATCATAAGCACATGCGGATCTGTATTGTTCGACCAATGAAAAACCAACTTACAAGATTTTGAAAGTTTATGGACTGTAAAAGAGATGTCATTTAATTTAGAAGACCAACAGTCCGCAGAATTCATTCCGAATATCCTCAGGTTATAAAAAGAATTTTCTACTTCCAGATTTTGTGTGTGTTCAATGTTGCTTATAGGTAAAAAAAAGTTCAAATCTTTGTCATTTGATAATCTTACAAGGTCGCGTCAAAAATGACACATCTACGATATCATCCGCACGTGACCACAAAGCGGACTACGTTAAATCCTAAACGCGACACATTAGAAAACTGGAGCAATTAGAGATCGGTTTTCAATTAGTTTTATTTTATTCAGTACAAGATTTTTAACACTATCTCCACACTCGTTTTTCGGATTTGTTACCCTTACCTACTGATAACAAAGTTAAATGCTTTATTGCGACTTCGATCGTTACAATCACAGATATACGATAGAAAATAACATAATATTATCCTAGTACATAAGCACCTGTCAACAATTTTTTCAAGATCTTAATAAACAAATAAACTAAAGTATTTTCCTTGCGTGTGGTGGAAATGTCACCATATTCTTATCCATTACCCCTTTACATGTTATCAATCTTTTGGAATTAATGTTAATTCTAAAATCCAGCAATATTTATGGAGATAATATATTTTCCATATATCTGCTCAATTTATACGCCAGTGGTCCCAAGTGTTTGTTTTGTTTGCTTAGTTTTTCTTGTTATGTCACGATTAAAATGTACAGTATTATTTATGTATTTTTCAAAATGATGATGTGTGTATACTTATGTACGACTATGTATGTATGTATGTATGTATGTATGTATGTCTGTCTGTCTGTCTGTCTGTATGTATGTATGTATGTATGTGGTGTGTATGTATGTATGTATGTATGTATGTATGTATGTATGTATGTATGTATGTATTGTATCTGTGTTTTAGTCTTTGTGTGCAACATAAGTCAATCTGTGTTCGTATGTTTCCATGGGTGAATTCGAATATTTTGGTAGGGTATTTTCATCTTATAATTGATATAAAAAGTGGGGCTTTTTTCTTTTGTCATTTACTGTGTTGTTGAAAAATGAATATTGAAGTCAAAGAATGAAAATGAAAATGAATGCTTGTTCTGTGGTCTCCAATACTACATTAGCAGATCTTGGGTCATCTTTACCAATTACGACGATTATGATTTGTTCTTTTCATTTTTTCATTTGACTGTGGACTCATGGCTAGTGTGGCCGGTCATTAAGGAATGTATACTGATCCATGGCACCTGATCCCACTTCAGGATTTCCAGAGATCCATGTTTGTTCAATATTCACAAGATCTGTATATGTATCTTGGGCATCCAGAAGATTATATTCGTAAGCATAATAAGCGTTAACATACATGTGTAATAAAATAATCCCTTAAAGGAACCCTTTCACAAAATTTCATAATTTTTTTTCTTATACATAAGTAGCACTTCGAATGTATAACACCGTTTCAATTCCAAATTCCCCTAAAGCTAAGGCAGTCATGTTTTACAATGAATGCTCTTAGACGGAAATAGAGATACATTTAGGGTATTTTTTTATTTCATTTATTTATTTATTTGGTCTTGTATAATGCCACTTTCTGTTTCGGAACTCAACATCTATTTTAAATTAGAACCCATCTGATGAAGTCTAATTTACCAAGTGTCTGACACATGGCTGCCCATGTTACTTTTATGACGTCATTCGATTGTGATGTCATAATCTCAATGCTTGACGTCTAATAGAAAAGTTTGCCACAATTGTCTTGAGCATTCGTATTTACAAAACTGTAACATTGGCATTAATATATATATATATATATATATATATATATATATATATATATATATATATATATATATATATATATATATATATATATATATATAGTATAATATAACATTGACAGTTGTTGAGGAGAAACTTCAGCAATACTATACGGTTGCTTATTCCAGAACCGGTGTAAATCAGATGTGGACACTTAAAACTTCTGAACAACTTTTAGAAAATTTAAAAGCACACAAATTTTCTCCAATTCACAGTATCAAAACATACGACTTCTCTACTCTTAACACAACAATTGCAAATAAAAATTAAAAGAAAGACTTTTTAGCGTCATAGACAACTGTTTTTTTCACTAAAGGTGATACCCAAAAATTAAAATAACTAGTGACTGGTTATCATGATAATTATTTTGTCTACCACCACTCTGATTCTACACATAAATACACTGAAGTTGATATAAAAAACATGCTGGAATTTCTAATAGACAATATATTTGTAATGTTATGTGGTCTTTCAACAAATTGTCGGGAACCAATTGTGCCTCTTTATTGGCCGACCTGTTCCTTTATTCATACGAAGCTTCATTCAGAAACTGCTGACTCAAAAGAAGAAGAAGCTAACGGTTTCCTTTAAGTTGACATTTAGATATATCGACGACGTTTTGTCAATTGATTATGACAATTTTCATACATATGTCAATGCAATATATCCCAGCGAACTAGAAATTAAAGATGCAACAGAATCAAGCACACACGCTTCATACTTAGACATTTTTCTTACTATAGACACAAACGGGAAATTGGCAACTAAGTTATACGACAAACTCGACGATTTCGGCTTTCCCATCGTAAATTTTCCATATTCAAGAAGTAATATCCCACAGTCACCCGCATATGGAATTTATATTTCATAATTGATCCGATATGCCAGGGCGTGTTCAACATATGAACATTTCATATACAGAGGTAAACTACTCACTGACAAATTATTGACACAGGGATATCGAAAACCGTGTTTGATGCCAACGTTCGGCAAATTTTACGGTCGGTAGAATAGTCTTGTTTGCGATTACTCTGTTTCACCAAGTGAAAAAAATGTTGAGTTGCCTGTTCGTTGGCGGTTGTTGAGACGTCTGTACCAATTGTGACGAGGGTTCGTTCCTCACGTATTTCATTTGGACTTGACTATGGACTCACGGCGGTTGTGACCGGTCGACAGGGGATGCTTACTCCTCCATTGCACCTGATCTCACCTCTTGATTTCCAGGAGTCCGTATTTGCCCAGTTTTTGCCAGATTTGTATCTATATCTTGGACATCCTAAAGATTTATACTTTGGTATCTGAGATCTTTTATATTCTTTATTATTTTTATCATAAAATATATTACTTATTTATAATAAAAAACGTAAACACATATTAGGCGTGATTATCACATTTGTAATCACAAATAAAGGCCTATCTTTATGCCCACATTCAACTTTATTATTAATCAACAAGATGAAATATCATGGAATTATATTTTTTAAAACATGCCAATTATAAAATATTTCGTACACAAAGGGCGAGCGGGTGGGAAATCGGACAACTGAAAAAGTGTTTGTAAGCACTCAGAGTTAGCCTTCAAAAGACCACGAGAATACGCTAGTCACAGTAAAACTGGACATATCACGTGATGATTTTACTAAATTTAGAATCAGACATTAATAGACTTACCAATTAGGTTATAAGTTCAAATATATATATATATATTATATATATATATATTATATATATAATATATATATATATATATATATATATATATATATATATATATATATATATATATATATATATATATATATATATAATTCATTTAAAATATCATGTATAAAACCTTAAAAATCATATCCCAGATTAAGGTACACGGCTTATATAAATCCCAAACAAAAATGTCGAATATTTTAAAGACATTCGTAGTTATTTATATTATGCAAAGTCAATGGAGTGACGTTCAATTCTCCAATGAATGTTTGAGTAAAAAAAGAATCTTTTCAGACACACTTTTCTGTGAACGACCACCTGCAATTTTTGTAGTACCTGACTTCATTCGGCAAACATATTGGATATTTTGGTAGATAAATGCACATCAAAAGCTAATATTTTTTTCTCTGTAAACAAAGCGGCTATAATATTCTAAACTAAGTATTAAGGGATTAATTCGCGCAATGTTTAGATTGCAGCGATTTAAATATACTAACGTTTTGAATACATACCATGTCATTGACTGATTTGATCAATAGAGGTTGACTTTATAGTTACCTTATTAAAAATATTAGTTCCAACTTATTTTTTTAAAAATTCTAATCTCAATTCAACGAGGTATACATTCTCATAAATCTTTTCATGTACTTAGTACTTATTCAGTAATATCCCCTACGAAGATCCAATAAAAAGGGTTCAAATGAACTTTATTCTCTTTGGAGTAATAAAAATCAATTGTTAGGTTTTTGAATGTCTGATGAAGATTTATTTCTTGGGCTTTTTAGCTCACCTGGCTATGCCAGGGCGAGCTTTTGCAATCACTTTGCGTCCGTCGTCCGTCCGTCGTCCGTCCGTCCGTTGTTAACTCACTTTCAAAAATCTTCTCCTCTGAAACCACTGGGCCAAATTGAACCAAACTTGAACTGAGTCGTCACTAGGGTATTTAGTTTCAAATTTGTTATTTTCTATGTCGCAGGTCAAACAACATGGCCGCTGTTGCTAAAAATAGAACATAGGGGGTATATTGCAGTTTTGGCCAATAACTCAAAAACCATTACAGATATAAAAAATCTGACATAGGGTAAAAGTGATCAGCTTGATGAGATCTACCTGCCATGTAATTTTGAAGAAAATCGGAAAACTCATCTCGGAGTTATAGCCCTTTTTTTGTAAAATTTTCAAAATTTTGGCATTTTTAATTTTTTATTTCAAAAAATGTAGCAGATAGAGGTCAAGTGTAAATTGCAAAAATGTTCAGCATATCAAGATCTACCCACCCTGAAAATTTGAAGACAATCCAAAAACATGTGTAGGAGTTATTGCCCTTTTTTCACAGAATTTTTTCAATTTTTATGTTTTTCGTCTTCTAACTCCAAAACTATGAAAGATAGAGGTCGAATGTAAATTGATAAAATGTTTGCCCATGATGTGGCGACTTCAAAACCGGTGTTGAAAATTTTTTGTTGACCGCCATTTTCAAAATGGCCGACAAAAAAGGCGGGAAAATTCAACATTGTTTGATTTCAATGAAATTTGGTTTCCAAATAGATATTGATGTTGCGACTTCAAAACCGTTGTTGAAAATTGTTCCTTGACCGCCATTTTTAGCTCACCTGGCTTTTGGAATCACTTTGCGTCAACAAACATGGCCGCTATGGCGAGGCTTAGTTTAACATTGGATCCTATAGGAAAATCATATTCTCCTCTGAAACCACTGACACAAATTTAACCAAACTTTACAGGAATGATGTATGCAAGGTCCTTTACAAAGACTGCTCATTTTGTTTTGATCCGACAAAAGTCATGGCCACTAGAACGGGGCTTAGTTTAACATTATATAGCCAAAAGAAGACTGCTGTGCTGCACACACTGCAAAGTTTTCGCAGAACCTTATTCATTCATTCATGAATCCGGTTCCTGACTTGGAAGAAGAACATTGGATCCTGTTGGGAAAATTACATTTTCATCTTCTCCTCTGAAAACGCTGAAGCAAATATAACCAAACTTTAGAAGAATGATGTATTGAAGGTCCTTTACAAGATTGCTCATTTCGTTCCGATCTGTCAAAACCATGGCCGCCAGGGCTGGGCTTAGTTTATCATTGGACCCTATGGGAAAATCACATTTTCATTTTCTCCTCTGAAACCACTGAAGCAAATTAAACCAAACTTTACAGGATTTATGTATGGAAGGTCCTTTACAAAAATTGCTCGGTTCGTCTGATCTTCTCAAGCAAATAACCAGGTGAGCGATACAGGCTCTTGATAGCCTCTTGTTTATTTGTTCTATGGACTCAGGAATATTGTGACTGGCCAGCAGAAAATTATTAAGCATCCGGGGCACCTGCTCCTACTTATGGGTTTTCTAGCGGTCCATCATGATTGTCCAATATTCATCATATCTGTAAACCCTGGTTTACATTTCTGTATATGTACGTTTTAGAATGAGACATTAATAGACTTGCCAAACAGGTTATAAGATCGCAGTTTTACACCGGTGTCTGCTGTTTTATAAAATTCTTCAATCTCTGAATTGTTAATGGTGTTGTTCCGATTGAAACTGTATCATAAATCACAGAGATTATATATTTCATCTGTTCATAGTAAAATCCATATAACCTGGCGGGTGAATTCTTGTGAACCCATTCTTAACCTGTAAGAGTTTAAATTTTTACTTAATAAAGCATAGCATTAAAATTACACTGACTAGAGTAATCGCCCCTACTTATTACCATACAAAAGAGAGTATCCAACGAGTTTTAAAACGATTTTCCCGTACACCCTGTCATAAACGAAAAGTCAGTAATATCATCCGTATGATAATCAAAGGGTTACTTTGCCCCGCCATCCTATGTGAATCGGCTAATAGTATGAAAGAAAAATGTTATTATACAATTAAGTATTGTAATATTGATCACTGTATGTTACTATTTATGTAAATAAATGTATGTTTATTCTTTACCTGTGTTATTTGTATTTTTTTTTCAAGTAAAATATGACATTAATGGTTTCAACAAACCCTAGCAGCACACACACGACTGAGTCGTGACACAGATTGTCAAAAGGACAGAGGTAGGTAGGGATGATAAATATGATTTCATACATTGTCATATTATCAGGCGATGCTTAGTCCTCCATGGTACCTGATCCCACCTCTAGATTTTCATAGTTCCTTAATTGTCCAGTGTTCAACAGATATTTCCCAAACATTCTGCACGTGAACACTTTGATATCGGTGATTTCTATATTCAATTGTGTGACTATATCAATCACGTATGCTACGGATGCCGACCCAGTTAAGGCTAGGCAGCCTACACCTGGGTGTTTTTATGGGTTATATCTACAGTCTAAACTGTTATGTAAACTTAACTCTCTCAAGATATAAAGAACAATTAAAAGCTCCCCATAACAAAATTATACCATTTCTGCATGTTGCATTGAAGTAGCTGTATCCGTAATTTACTAGACGAAGCTATGAAAGTATAAATGTTCGTATAGCAAAGCCAGATGTCATGCATATGGACATTAAGAAGTTCATGTGAACTTTATTTTAAGTTTGACTGTAAAGTAAATCAATAACAAAATAGCATCGATAAGTACTTTTAATAAAATTTACGATATAAGATCAAACGGGGATAAACGCATATGTTTTCCATTTCCCTCTAAATTATGTCAAGCATACTTTTTATTTGCAATTTTTACTAATTAAAATGAATTCAGTCACGAACATTACGCACAAATGTTTCAGTTATCCTCGATGTCAATTTTCTCAGTTATAACGACTTTGACCCCTACATATATATATATATATATATATGTATGTATGTATATGTGTGTGTGTGTGTGTGTGTGTGTGTGTGTGTGTGTGTGTGTGTGTGTGTGTCCAGCAGATAAATTTATAGTTTAGATATACATTTCCATATACATATATGACCGTTAGTACATAATATCATAGAATATCCAACGAATATTTAATTCGGTGCGTGTCCATGAGTATTTAGATGGACACAAATAAAATGATTGAATCTGTGCATAATGAATAAATCCATCGACTATATGTATTTTGTTCGTATTGATTCATTCATATTAATCAGATATATAGTACGGAGTACCGAAGTTAAAGGCATATGTACTGAACATTTGACTGCCATTCACATTGCTTTTAGTAAATGATTAGAAATAGATTTAAACAAATGCCAATCATTTTATATACGATGTCTTCAGGTGTGTAACAGGTAAGTTATCAATTTTATATAATGCCGATTAAGTACCAAAATGAATGAAGACGGAATGAAAATTATTTATTTATTTTCTCTTATTTTAACTAAACATTTTTTCATTTATAAATTTGCTGCGGTCAGTTTATTCTTAATTTAAAGAGCGTGGTTATAACGACTCAATAAATGCCAGCAACCCTCAGCAAGTGGCAGCCAACTCATAGAATATGTTTGATATTCTGAGAGACTTGAACACGAGCTGAAAAAAGGACGTCTCAATGTTCTCGAAAATGAACATATGACACAAAGGAAGAAGTCATTATTCATGTCTGATGAATTATATACAAGAAAATACACAATGCGTGACTTAGATAAGAATATAATTGTATACCAGGTTAGACGGCACAGCATATATCAGGAGGGAAAATAAAAACTGTGGGATGATAGTCTCATGCCCATGACAATTATCATAACTCCTCTCACACTGACTGAGGTCATACGTAGAGGTAGTGTTATTTTAGGTATACTGCAACTATAAGGTTCTGGATGTACCCCCATATACATGTACGTGTCTGAAATTTATATCACTGTAATCCAAACGCCAAGTGTTTAAAAAAGAAACAGAACTTACGTTCTCGTCAATGAACTCTCTCTCTCTCTCTCTCTCTCTCTCTCTCTCTCTCTCTCTCTCTCTCTCTCTCTCTCTCTCTCTCTCTCTCTCTCTCTCTCTCTCTCTCTCTCATCGTTGTGTTGTATGCATCTCTTATATAATGAGCCATTACCTGTGTAGTTACGAGATTGCAGGTGATTTATAAAATATATGTCTAAATCATACAGTTGCTACCTAACACAAAATTGTTTTGTGACCCTATATAAGTGTTATTTGTGTGAATCTTTTGATAGTTCTAGTGTTAACATAAGTTTGGGATTTATGTATAAACTTGATCTACATTTTAAACTTACAACCCTTTGGTAGATAAAAGGTATAGATTCTGTACAGTTAAGAGACTGTGGGATATTGTATTTGCTCCTTTATTAAGTCTCCCAAACGAAGTTTGGAGACTTATTGATTTTGCTGTGTTTCTTATTATTATTATTTTTCATTGTTTTTACTTGAATGTTTTGTGAGCCTATTATATTTTTGAAGCTAATTGGTCATACCCATACATGTATAATCTACCAGTATTCCTGTATATAGTACATTGAAATTAGGAGTATGTCAATTTCCCCCCTTTTCTCGTCTTATGATGTCTATTTGAATGGCGCCAATCCCGACTTAGTCCACACTTCAACGTGATTTTCATCTCTCTCTCTCTCTCTCTCTCTCTCTCTCTCTCTCTCTCTCTCTCTCTCTCTCTCATCGTTGTGTTGTATGCATCTCTTATATAATGAGCCATTACCTGTGTAGTTACGAGATTGCAGGTGATTTATAAAATATATGTCTAAATCATACAGTTGCTACCTAACACAAAATTGTTTTGTGACCCTATATAAGTGTTATTTGTGTGAATCTTTTGATAGTTCTAGTGTTAACATAAGTTTGGGATTTATGTATAAACTTGATCTACATTTTAAACTTACAACCCTTTGGTAGATAAAAGGTATAGATTCTGTACAGTTAAGAGACTGTGGGATATTGTATTTGCTCCTTTATTTTCATTGTTTTTACTTGAATGTTTTGTGAGCCTATTATATTTTTGAAGCTAATTGGTCATACCCATACATGTATAATCTACCAGTATTCCTGTATATAGTACATTGAAATTAGGAGTATGTCAATTTCCCCCCTTTTCTCGTCTTATGATGTCTATTTGAATGGCGCCAATCCCGCCTTAGTCCACACTTCAACGTGATTTTCATGGCCTATTTTTGACCCACCATTTTCTGATGTGGAGAATATTGCTATTCTCTTTGTACATTTAATTTGTTATGTTAAGAGTGGACGAAAGGTCCACATCCAAATTTCTCGTCATTTATCACTAAATGGCATATTTTCATTCACATCTGTGTTGAGTTTCTTATTTCATCGAAAAACAGAACAAAGAGCCATCACTGTACAAAATCAAAGTGTTCATGGTAGGAACACGTGAATGACACACACACACACACACACACACACACACACACACACACACACACACACACACACACATATATATATATATATATATATATATATATATATGCTTCAACTGCCACATATGAAAGTGAAAGTGAAATTACTGTCATGTGCATAACCGTCCAGTTAAATAATTGATTGACTTTAATTACCATGTCATTCCGTTTTCTTCACTCACCCATTAAGACATTTTTTTTGGTGTTTTAAGTCATTGATTGAAGTGTTCATTGCTTTGCAAGGGTTGCTGAGTAAAAAGTTTAAAAAATTTATTTATTTATTATTATCATCTATTTTATATTTATTTTATTATATATTTTTACAACTCAATAACATGTTAATGTGTTGAAAAATCATTGGTCTTCAATATATCACAGGTTTTAAAACCTTATTTTGACTGTGATGCCGGAAAAATGATAAACTATAGTGGCAGGTTTCTTTCTTTTTTTTTTCTTTTTTTTTGCTGAATATATATAAATATATATATATATATATAGAGAGAGAGAGAGAGAGAGAGAGAGAGAGAGAGAGAGAGAGAGAGAGAGAGAGAGAGAGAGAGAGAGAATTCAATATATAAATATTTAAACTTTTAATATAACATTTCTATAGAAGGTTTGAATCAAAATAATGACAATGGAAATTATTATATTGTAGAGTCAAAGTTTTAATCAAAACTTTCAGGCATATATCTTACGCAGTGATAAAAACAATATATTCATTTTATGCATACAAACTGACATGCATGTACTCTATAACAAAACATCCAAGATGTTAAATATTAAAGTTCATTTTCTTCTACTAAATTATGAAAGAGCTTTCGCCTGTTTACTCCTCTGAAAAGCCTACGAGAGAGAGAGAGAGAGAGAGAGAGAGAGAGAGAGAGAGAGAGAGAGAGAGAGAGAGAGAGAGAGAGAGAGAAAGAGAGAGAGATTTGATATTTAAGTTTACATTTAAGCTTACTTTACAGTATATAGAAAATTACATATTATATTTTACAGTCCCTTTGATTTCAGTGCTCCAGTGTTACAGGGACTGTTGGGAATTTCACGTTCAGTGTGAGTTAATGCACTTCGCCATCTTTACAAGTAAATCATAGACTGTTCACAAACGCATTGTATACCTTGCAGTGTGAGTGAAATTATTTCGTTACAAGTGAAGGACTGTGATTACAATGTTGTAAATTTTATAGTGCGAATGAATGTATTTTTTCAACGTTACAAGTGAATCAAGGACTGTGATAATATTACTGTATATTTTACAGGAATTAAACGGTACACTTTAATCGGCAAGTTTGTGAAAATGTTACCAGTTCCCCGATGACACTTGGAGCAGATAAAATTGTCAAATAATTGATACAGTTAAAAAATAATTGGACTATTTTCAGAGTGTTTTAAACTAAATATGAATAAGAAAATTGAAGATATATAAAGCTGTCTAAACGATACGTGTAACTAAGAAAAGTGATTTGAGTTATAAAACTATCTTGGTGTTTAATGTACATAAGAAAACTGAAGACCTATAGAATTGTATATCGTTGTGTGTAAATGTGAAAATTGAGTTATAACATAACTTTTCAAGTGAATAGGAAACTTTGATTCGGTAAACACAACATTTTCATTTAACACGTGAATAAAAAAAACTTGCATGATTACTGAATTACTCTGACGTCACTAACGAAACTTGGAAAGAATATACCAAACACAGCCTATCTTTGGACGAATTTACAGAAAGATGTTTTATTATCGAATTTGTATAGGACTTCTGGGTGTTACACTGATTCCTGGCTATTTTCCCTGTCTTAATGGTGAGTATATATTGTGTGTGGTTTTATTTTCTCTCAAGAAAGGTTCTGATTGTGTATGTCTTTCTGATTCTGGTCAGTTTCATTTGTCAAAATTGGAAACAGATTAGTTTTCAACAGGAATCTCAGTGGCCGAGTGGTTAGAACCCACCTCTAGTTCTAAACTGATTTTGCGAAAAAGTTTGCCAGCTAACTTGCCGAGGGCCAGTGATCTGCCTCTTACCGGTTATATTGTAACCGGATTCCGTCACCATATAACTGAAAAAATATTGAGTGCGGTTTTATCATGAACAACGTGATGATTATGATTTTTCATCAACCTCTCAATACTATGCAGCAATATTCATTTAGCATCTTCAATTGATTAGAAATACCAGAAACCTGTATTGCGTACGATCATTACGTATACAAATACTTTTGTTTTGTTTGATTGTTTTAAACTGTTTTTATTCACACTCAATAGATTGTCAGTTATATGTTGGCAGCAAGAGAGATACCGAATGTAAGCGGGGAGTCTACCGGCCTTCCGTAAATAAACTGTCAAATTACAGTGGGACTCAGACCTGCGCCGACAAGAGGTGAGGGTTATGTTGGTTTTTAAGTACAATGCTCTAACCACCCAACAACTTAAATAATAGGTTGTTGTCATGAGGATATAAATATCCGTACTTATAATCAACTTTTTGTATACTATTCGCTCCTGTTTAATTTTTGCTACATTCGTCTTTAGATGAAAAGGTGAATTTAAAATGAAAGTATACATTTCAAGCTGAATTATTGCAGCACAGACATACATGTCGTACACAACACTATGACGATTTAAGGTGAATTTAAGACCCGGTGAATATGTTTGCTGTCGTCAAAGGGTAAAAATAACCGGGGCGAAATTTACAGATGTACAGTGTATTAAAATGTTATTTTGGTTTTTAGTTAATTGCAGATTTGAAGTTGGGTTTGAACATGAGCACTCAATCCCAACTACAATTTTATGATTTTGACTATTATATAGTTGTTTGTAAACTTCTGGTTAGCGAATTGAAATAATGCTTTTTCAATGAAAAATACCTGCGGTATGGTACTAAATCTACTTTTCTATTCCTGAATTTTCATCAAATTAGCAATGATTTTCTGCATTATTTACAATGGTATCATATGCATTACATTTATACATAAAAATCTCCAGTTACAGCATAAATTTTCTGTGATTTCAACTTTATAATTTAGTTGAATTTATATATTGATAAATTTAGTGACCATGTTGTTAATATCATGCGTTGGAAGATCTTTTTTCCGATTTCGTTTATTATTTGCTGTTAATGATATTATACAAACAATATATTAATTGTTAATTGACTGTACAGCCCTGCTGTGTACCTCCTCTACCTTTTCTGGTTTTCTTTTCTGGTTTTCTTTTATTAACCTCATGTTCTCACCTATTACATTCAACTTTGCTGTGGCGACTACTATGTTTGAAAATAATTGTTTAATATTTATTTTAAAACACCGATCGGTTTTTAATCTAGTTCATTGTATTCACACAGTTCTACTCGATATTAAAATCATGTTAAATGGTAATTGTTCCGACAAAGTATTGTTTGAATTTTTTATTTGCTTTACAAACAAGAATTCAAAAGCACTGTTGAAGCCTTTACTTACATAAGCCAGTATGTGAACAAATAGACATTCATCAGCGCATATTTATTGTCGCGGAATACAATTATATACTGCATGTTGCAATATAAAAATTTGTTTCATAAAAACACATGAACATTTCGCAAGAGATTGGGTTTTGTATTCTAAAGGTAAAACGTTCAATGACTCTTGGAATACTCATTCGTTATTCTAGTCTAAATAGATTTTTTTAACGAAACACTTTGTACATTTTAAAACGGCATTAGCAAAAAATATTTCGATTTTTTCTACTTTTACTAATTGTATTTGATGCTCAGTTACAAATAAGAAGCATAGGAAATATCATATTCCTATATATTTTGTGAAAATCAGATCAGGTCCAGGGCGGTAAAATACCAATAGTAAGGTTGAGTTAATCAATTACAATAATTGAAATAGTGCCAAGCCTGGGTTTCTCAAGCAACTTTCCCAAAATATATAGGAATTTAAGAATTTTTATGCCTTCCTGTATCCTATATTTTTTGTTATTCTATATCAATCTAAGAAGTAAAAAAAAACCACTGGTAATTTCCATTTAAATTACTTGCCAATTATGACGTGTGAAGTTAAAATGAAGTACTACTGAAACAATATATCTAAAGTTCAAGAATTCTCGTATTGTCAACTATGTTTTTTTTTTTTTTTTTTATTGATGTTTGTTTTAAGCCACATTCAACAATTGCTCAGTAATATGATTGTGGTCAGTTTTAGTGGTGGAGAAGAGAGCGTTGTGATTTTATATATTTTTAATGCAATGAATATATTTCAAGACGAGTTAAAATGAATTTAAAAAAAAATACCCTATGGGAAAACTCTCTCTCTCTCTCTCTCTCTCTCTCTCTCTCTCTCTCTCTCTCTCTCTCTCTCTCTCTCTCTCTCTCTCTCTCTCAGCCAGTTTTTGTAATCCGAAATAACAAGTTATGATCTGTTAAGTCAATGTTGTCCAAACATCAATTTGATTTCACGTTTCCCTTTGCATTGATCCCCATCCAAATTTTAACGCATATTATAATGCATAACGTCATTTTAGATACTGACTTAATGTTAAATAAATGAAGTCTGAAATATATTTATTGAAACTGCATTTTTTCAAATCCCATTGCTAAATTTGCGCACGTAAAAGTAAAATATTCATTAAAAGTTATCCATATAATGCTATTTCTACCTTCTGACTGTTAATTATTTAGTCAAGAACCGTAGCACACATTTACAACAGGGTATAGCTTATTTGACGATGTCAGCTTTCATATTCATGGAGGCAAGTTGCGGTTTTTATGTCAGGTAATATGTGATGCAATGATTGGCATTATTTTTATTGTTTATTTGCGACACATAAATGTTTTCGTTGTGGTACGATAAGATCGATCGTTGCTGGTTACTCTATAGAAAAAACAATACGACACGGAGTGTGAATAATTGAACAGTTAATAATCAGGGGAGGAGAGCGTTGAATAAAAAGTCGTAATACTACGTCATCGAACTTAAAACAAATCTTAGAATCGACTTATCAACCCTTCCCTAACTCATATTGTAAGGCACATTTTCAAATCACGATCTTGATAATTTATGAGTACGTATATTGTACAGAATACTATATTCGTTTGAGTTAATCTTTGATGCCATATTTTATTTGCAGCTCTGATTGTCAAACAGACATTGGATCAAAATACATCATTCTCCTGGGATGGTATCGACTTCCGGTTGAGCTATCGTGAACATACGAGTTTTAAATTAAGAAGAGCACCTATGCCAACTATAGGTGAACCATGGCCAAAACCGTACTCAATTACATTTAACCAAGATGGTTTGTGTGGACTGCACAACGACAGATTTCAATTGTTTGCAACAAAAAACACTTGTTACGTTTTAAACGAAGCGATAAAACGATATAAAAAATCGTTTTTCATGTTTAAAACACAGGAAATACATGACAATATTTACAATCTAAAGGAATCTGAATTCAAAGAATCAGCTTGGTATAACGTGCAGAAACTAATGGGTAGTGTTGTCGAATTGACTGTGGCTACTGTATCCATTGAAAGATGTTCGGATTATCCCGGTCTTGCGTCGAATGAATCCTGTAAGTTATATTTCTTCTTCCGGCAATTGCGTAATCTACAATCTACAAAGATGATATGAATGAATACCGATGTATAAGATATGTATGATGTTTTTTTTATATAATCTAATTCGATGTGCCAAATAATGGACGTTAAACAACAATACAACAACAAGAGCAATTATCATAAACATAATACTAATGTTACAGTTTTGCACAAAAAAAAAAAGATCGGGTTTTTTTTTTTTTTTTTCTTTTTTTTTTTTTTTTTTTTTTGTCAATAAGACTTCATCGCTTGAGCTCAAAATTAAATATAGCAATAGAGTTCCGAAACAGAAAGTGGTATCATACAAGGTCAAATAATAAGCAAACTGGTATTAAATGAATTGATAAATTCATCTAAATATTATAAACATAATACCAAAGTTATAATGCTCAACACGATCGTTTCTGTCAATTAGACTTCATCTGTTGAGCTACAATTTTAAATAGATATTCTAAAGAGAAAGTATCGGACAATGCCAGATAATATATCTAAACGTATAGCCAAAATCCGTCTAAGAGTAACCACTGTATAAAGATGGCTATCTTAGCTTTAGAAGAATTTAGAATTTTAAATGGTGCTATCAGTGCCAAATATTATTTTAGTATAAGATTATCAGCTTGTACCGAAATACCAGGTACCAGGTTTATGTATACCCTCGGGGACTCAAACGGTCTACCAGCAGTGGCAACGACCTAGTGGTTAAGAGTTAACTGTTGAGGAGTTTAGATTTTCAATGGCACTATCAATACAAAATATTACTGCAGTATAAAGTACCAACACTGGCAATGACCCAGTGGTTCCCCGAATTAGAGAATGCTCTTTATGCTATTTGCATGTGAATATACGTGTACTGTTTACGTTAGTCGTTACTTTATGCAGTCTAAAAAGTACCGTCTTTGTGTGTTTGTTTCCTTTTACAGTATAATTATTACAAGCATATTTTACTTTTTGTTACTGACTGTGATTTACATCGTCCGATCCAGTTTAGAAGCTAAAGGTTTATTTATTTTCCTCTCCCAGATATCAATTATTTGTAGTATGTCTATGTTGTTACCATGATAATTATATCATTGTTGTATGTAGATATCCAAATTCCAAAGTAGGGACTAGAATCAAACGTATAATTACATAATGCTGACAACAATATTCAATACTTTATATAAACCCATTCTTATTGTTAAAATCTTAGTCCTTGGAAAGTCGTGAACACTGCGGACACTCTGATAAATATCAAATTTCCTGATCCAGAAAACAACTTTTTCCGTTATTTTTACTTAATTTTAATTTGAAAATTGTTTTTTTTTTTAAATACCTGGAATTCGGTGCCAGATGATTATTTATACAGAAGTATTTTTTCAAATGAATGGCACCCTTTAAATTCGAGATTTGAGAATACATTTAGGTTAATGTTGGCCTTGTATGATACCACTTACTCTTTTTGGAACTATCCATCTAGTTCGAGATCGAATTTATTACGGAAACGACCTCTTGAATATTTGTTTTAACGTTTTTGAAAAACTATAACTTTCATTAAAATTTAATGTCCTCCAAAGGGAAGTATCAGTATGCAAAAAAACAGAAAAACACTCAAATTTCACAAATTTTCGGCCACTTGGCCTTTATCCAGTGGAATGCACTGGCGCTTTGTATTGTGCAGACCTAATACTATGTAACTGATATACATATTGTCGTCTTTCACTTGATAAAGGCCAAGTGGCCGAAAATTTTTGAAATTTGAGTGTTTTTCTGTTTTTTGTATAACTTTCATATCATGTATATGAGATTTACTATATCTATTTGCTATCATTGGTAATGCTATTTGTGTGTTTGTTTCATGGCAGTATTAATAATTTGACTGTATGTCACTGATTGTACTTTATCGTCATAAAACCACGTGGTCTCATGCAACCGGAATCTCTCGTAGCTAATGAATATTTATAAGGAGAATGGGTTGTCTAATTTATCCAATCACAGTGGTTGTGATCGGCAACAGAAGTTATAGCATAGACTGTTGATCCAGTACAATTCTGAAATTGTTTAAAAGTCTCTTTAAGCATGATAATTATAATAATGTTCGAAGTGGCATTTGCCATTACAAAATGGTGATTATAATTGAAATCTTAATTACATCAATTGTTTTTTACTCTCTATTTTATTTAAACAAAGACTCAATCTTATTGTCAAAATCTTAATACACAGAAAGTAATGAACATCAGCTATCTCTTGAATATCAAATGTTGTGATCGGGAAATCAAATTTACCAATTCTTTTTTATTGATTTTCTGAAAATTTATTTAGATAGTTAAATTTTCAAAGTAAAATACAAATTTCATAAAAGTTGTCAAATTAAAATGCTACTTGATTTAGATTGACCCTCGGAATATTCAAAAGTCAGTAATTATTCACCACAATGGTTATTAATTGTATGATAAAATATATTAATTCATAAAATGTATACTCGATGTTCTGTATATATATATTTTGATATAAATATATTTAGATACACTTGATGTCACTCCTTCCGGAATTATCATTAATGCACCAGAGGTGTGGGGTGCACTAAGGGGATTAGAAACATTAAGCCAGCTTATTTTCCGATACAAAGGTCAGGTAAGATCTGCATTCCATTTACCTAGCAAAACTACGACATTTTGTGTTTATTCTAGATTTCAATCATTCTCGATGAAATAAAAAACAAACAACGTATTTTGTCATTTATGATACATTCGTTTCCTTTAATTTTACCAAGATAAATTGACACAAATTTACAAACATAACGAGTCTAAATTAAATCATAACAAGGTTAATAGGCTACTCGTCTGTACATTAATATTAGAGCTACAGTAATGTTGGCATGAGACCAAAACAAAATGTGTTAATCCAACTTACGAGTACAGTTCGGTTACAAATTATTTGGTCATTTTGTCACCAGGTTACTTGTATATATTCAAAATGCTCAAGCCAACACGTACCCAAGATAAATCTAATTAGAATATTTTAATAATTGATAACTCTAAATTAGTGGACCGGTCAACGGATATAAAAATAGAATGAAATATTTATTCAACTCGTGTAATGGACGCATCGTAACCAAACCAGTGAAATAGAGAGAATCAAATTAAGACACCCGTATCAAAACGTCCAATAAAAATGACATCGCCCACTGCCAAACCTTTATTCTAAAACGCCTCAGTCTGTTCACCAGTTGATTAAATGATAACTTCATTCAAATATGTTTACTAAATTGATGTTTTTCAATGTAGTTGTTTTCAGTCAAATATAAGCCTATTGAAAGATGCATCTTATATACTTTATAGAATACGTTATTTCTGTTGTTTAAATTCTTAAAACGCTTTTTTGGGAAATCAAATTTTACTCTCTAAGTGTTAGAATGGAATTGAATGTTGAATAATGCTTAAAGGTAAATATCTGTATCGGATCTTCGGATCTCGCGGAATATTTCCAAATATAGCAGCATTTGGCAAATAACCTTTTCTATTTAAATAGGTTACTAGTTCCATTGCAGCTGTTGAATAGCATGTACTGTTCAACACTGTCGGAAGCAAAATGAAAGTGTGGGGGGGGGGCCTAAACCAACTTAAAACACACGCACGCCAGAAACATCTAGGCGCTAAGCCTTAAATTTCAACACCTATTTCTATCTTTGCCAAAAAAGGGGGGGGGGGGGGGTAACCCCCCCCCCCCCCCCTAGCCGCCCCCCGGTTCCGACGCCTATGCTGTTATACCATTTTTGACCAGGTAAAATCCGTTTAGTTATAGTTATAGTAAAATTCACATAACCTGGCGGGGCGGAATCTTGTGAACCTTTTTTTTTTACCTGGGCGAGTTTAAATTTTAGGTGATAAAGCATAACATTAAAATTACACTGTCTAGAGTAATCGTTCCTACTTGTCACCATACATAAGAGAGTATCCAGTGAGGAAGAAAACGTTTTTCTCGTGAAGCTTTTCATAACCGAAAAGTCAGTAGAATCATCCGTATGATAATCAAAATGTTACTCCGCCCCGCCTTCTTATGTGAATCGGACAATATTTCTAATTTGTTTTAATTTGAATTTGAATGTTGACTCACAACAGATGTGTCCGGTTATAATTGGATACTAACTTCTGAAGGACGCCCATCGTGGATTTTCCAGAGGTCCTTGTTTTTTCGACAATACACCATATAACCAACTTGCTCTTAATTCGAGAAAATTCTTAGGTCTGAAAATATTCAGAACTAATCTTGTTTAGCCAATCACAAAACAGGGTTATCTGAAGTTGAACAATACTGAATGATTGAGCGAATGGCTATATATTTGTACATTGTTTATTGGCGTTCCTTATGATTTGACATTTGATATCTTTTTATATATTTCAGTATTATTTGAGAAGAGCCACAATAAAGGATAAACCCAGATTTCCTCACAGAGGGATTATGCTGGATACAGCGCGTCATTTCATGCATAGAAGTGTCATTTTACAAATAATAGTAAGTTCCATGTATGTAATAGTTATTATTTTGTCAAAAATAATGGAATATAGCGATGAGAGGTACGAAAAGGAGATATAATATATCAGAAATCAAATTAAATGTAGATAACTGTTTGTTTTCCGAAAATAATACCGGCTACTTTGATGGAGAAAGAAAACCCGGTTAAAATGTTTCCGGGAAGAGACACCAGTCCAGCAACTGGAAAACATCACAAAATCAGCTTAAGGCGAATTTTTTTTTTTTTTGAATGTATATAAGGCATCAAACGGCAATTTCAGTTAAAAATCATGTAGAAAAAAAGAGAGATAACTCTTAAATAATACCGATGCATTTCCATTTTCTACGCACATTTTGACCTTTGAAAATCAAGAGGTTGGATCAGATGTCATGTACATATAGGCATATATTAACATTTATTGTATTTTACAGGATGGTATGGTAATGGATAAATTTAATGTACTCCACTGGCATTTAGTAGATGATCAGTCATTCCCGTACCAAAGTAATGAATTTCCATTCTTGAGCCAAAAGGTACATTATACATTAAGAATTATCTATTTTCTTTTTCCTGTTCCGGAGTGCAAAGAAAACCAATTTGTCCGAGCTGTGCAACCGCCATACTACTGTAAATCCGGTTTTATTCACGAGAATTTTATTTACGCGTAATTTCGCGAGAGATCGAGCGCGCGAAAATAAAATTATCACGTAATGAAGTAGGAAAAAAGAATGAAGAGAGAGGCATTCGTAATCGCAAAAATATCATCTCGCGAATAGATTCAGAACTTGTGTTTCGCGAAAATAAAGTCCCGCGAAAATTTCCGGACTTACAGTATATCATAATACAATGCAATATACTTTCCTGCTACGGGGATCGAATCATGGTCGAATTGGTGAGCTGTAATGGGACTCATAACTGCGTTACCACTATGAAATGGATTGGTTTCATGAGTACTCCTATAAACTCTAAAATGAAAAAAAAAATTGTAAACATCCAATAATCTATATGAAATATTCCCGTATTCATTTAGAATATGTTCAATATATTATGTCCATGTATTCGTTTACAATTATAATCAATATAAGATGTACACTATTTATTCAAAATTTATTCTATATCAATGTTCACATATTTATTTACAATATCTTCAATATTATATTTTCTGTTTTTAATATATTCAATATCTGTTCTTGTATTCATTTAGAATATATATAATATAAAATGCCCAAGTTTTCATTAAGAATACAAACAATATAAAATATATAAAATGTCCATGAATTCATTTACAAAAATAAACAATCAAATGTCCATGTGTTCATTTAGGGTTTGACTACTTTTTCAGGGTGCATTTCACCCACATCTAGTATATACGTTCGATGACATCTCAGAAATCATTGAGTATGGCCGCCTCCGAGGGATCCGTGTTATACCAGAGTTTGACGTACCAGGTAAATATATATTTGTTTATATCCACTGCCATCTATATGCAAAGGAACAGTAATTTATATCACGTGAAATACTGACATCGATATGATATGATTATTTTTTACATGGAAAATGGTTTTAGATATACGTACACATTGACCAATATTTCTCCCCTATGTGTCATTGTTACTGTACTACTTGAATATATTGTGTATACTATACATGTGAAAATGTTCGCTCCTGTTTAATGTTCACCATTTTCGCCCTTAGTTGAGAGGGCGAATTTAAAATGAAGGCGAACTTTTCAAGTTAAATGTGACTATGGTGATTGAGGGCGAATTTAAGACGGGGCGAATATGTTTTCTATCGTAAAAGGGCGAAAATAACCCGGGGCTAAAATTTCCAGGAATACAGTTTGTCCCTGTTTCTATACGAATATACGAATTGCACCCACATCGTTTTTATTTATCCGTGTCACTCTGTTATCGTTGAAACTATTTCCCTGAATCATTATCATATCCCTTTTTTCTGTTTATTGACATGTCTCGTATTCATGCTAAAATGTCTCTCTATTTCAAGCACACACTTATTCGTGGGGGTATGGATATCCAGAGCTGCTGACACAATGTTTTATAAAATTTAAACCGGTACCTGCTTACCTAGGCCCGATGGATCCCAGTAAAAATTCCACTTTTACGTTCTTGGCCAAATTTTACGAGGAGGCATTTGGGTTGTTTAAAGATAGTTATTTTCACATTGGTTTTGACGAGGTTCCCTTGGATTGCTGGTAAATAAACACATTCAATTTATAAAGCACCTGCAATTAATCTTGCAACACTTGATTTTTAGGATGTTTTTATGACACGAAGAAATATTTATGCCTCTGCTGTGAAATTCTCTTATATACCACGCCCACCAGGCACAATATACGACCTTTAGACACTTAGCTAACATAAGTATGTAATTGCTAATGATCATCTTTCAGGACATTCCATATTAATTTAATTTCAATTTTAATCGAACTGAGAATCAAAGTCGTTGAACCCTTTGGACAAGTGGGCCATGATGTATTGTCGTACAAAACAAGAACCTTTGGAAAATCAATGATGGGATCAGGTGTCCTTGAGGATTCCAGATCCTTAATATCCGGTAACATCCGTTGGTATCCACATTCAAATTCAAATTTAAAAAAATTAGGAATAATAACTTCCTGGTTATAATCGCTATATCATTACATCCTTTTAGACAGGTACTATCGAACAAGTGACATGTTAAATAGCAAAGGTTAATTGCCAAATGCTGAGTTTAGGATATAATAACGTCCGTGTTATATGAATTAAAAGGGAACACGCGTACACCAGCCTATACTGAATATTGTCAATAAGAAAATCGGTATCGGTACGTCATCAACTTACGAATAATTGTGTTCAGAAAAGCCTGGTGTTGGACATAGCGAAAGTTAAAATAGCGAAGGAAAAAAAATGGTTGTCACTTATACAACAGAGCTTGAATGTTTCTAAATTAGTTGAATTTCCCTATCTTTTAATTCAAATCATTGACCAAACCATTATCATACGGTAAACAGCGCTTTGAAATTTCCGTTATATAATATTAAGCACATAGGGTACATTCGATTTCATAAACAACATTAGACGAATTTTCCGTCCAGACGTTTCCAATTTCTGCAAGTTCTAGTATCACAGAGATTATTGTGAGGTCATAAAAAGGTCTTACAGTTTTCTTTAGCTTTGTTTTTTAGTTTAAGCTTTTGAAAATGGGATTATAGATATTATTATCTGGAAATGAACTGTCAGAATGTCACCCAGAGTAATATTTTATTTCAATTGTGATATTTTAAGCATTTTATGATTGTAATAGAAATGGTTATCTACAGACCGTACAAAAGAATAACATATGCATTTCTTTTCTTTTTCGAGGAAATCAAATCCGGAGGTGAAAAGATTTAAAAGAGATTTGATGTCGAATCACAACGCATCTAAAGCATTAGAACATGGAGAAAACATGTTATTGGATTATTTTGTACAAAGGTCAGTTTACATTGGACAAGATTACGAAATCTTCGGACTTGTACACATTATTACACCTGTGAAAATGATATATACTTATAGATAAAATTTACACCTAGGTTGATTCACACCTATTTTTAATGCTATGATTTAGAAGATTGGTTGAGGTCAGGTTGTAATTTATCTGGCGATGTAAAAATGTTGCTGTGAGCTAAGCTCTGTAATCTTAGATCTATATTACCCGGTACTCTATGTTTTTGGCTATCAAAATACCCTGACAGATTGATACTTTGAGGTTTTAAATTTTCAACATACATTTTTTATACATACATGTAGTTTATTTATATCTCCAATCATCATCTAAAGGACCTCTGTGGCAGAGTGGTTAGAGCATCGAACTTTGAACCTCTCTCTCTCACTTTCTGGTCAGCGCAGGTTCGAGCCTCACTGGAACCTAAGCAGATTTTGTGAGAAAGTTTGTCAGTTTACTTGCAGGAGGCCGGTGGTCTCTTCCCGGGTACATTGTAAATGGGTTCTCTCCTCCACCATTAAAAACTGGCCGTCACTATGTAACTGAAAAATTGTTGAGTGTGACGTAAAACAAAAATCGAATCAAATTAAATTATCTTCTACATGCACATGTTATTCATACCTGCAGTTTCCTTGCTGTGGGGTACATCATTGTACAGGATGTATATTGTTCTGTAAAATTACACCTAGTTGGTCGGGGTGTTTCATAGGTCTATGGCAACGTGAAACCTATTCCCATACATCATACAACACTAACTGTTGTGCCCTATTACAGCTATTGCAGGGGTAGAGTATTCGATTCTCAAGCTGAATGTCCCGGGTTTGATCCCCAATACTGTGTTATTCCTAAACCTGGTCTTATCCCGTTTGGGATTCGCAATTGTTTTTCACGTTAAGACCATTGCACATCTAATTCGTCGTGTTCTAATGGACTTGAGCTTCGATTATTAATTGTTACTCCTTCATTTTTACTTTAATAAGGTAGTTTCTTTTTTTTAACAAACACTCAACATCAGAAGTCAATACAACTCATAGGCGTCGGAACCGGGGGGCTAGGGGGAGGGGGGGGGGCTTAGACGTTCAATTTGCTTCCGACGCCTATGCAACTGGTCTTTCATTAACGGTGCAAATAAGGAACGGGCTTGTATAATAGTTTTAGCAGATATTTTTCATCCTTTTCCAACACTTGATATATATTTGATCTGTTTATTTATAAAGACACGTCATTATTTACATTTACTTACAGATTAGTGGAAAATCTCAGTGACAGAGGACAAAAGAGGAAAGGAGGTGTTGATTACATATTTTGGGAAGAGGCTATCAAATTAAATGTATATATAATATTTTGCTGGTATGAATGAATGATGATAATGAATAAACATATACTAATTAGATAATTTTAAAAAAATATAGAAAAATATCTAAAATTAGGCCGAATGGTCACCTTGTTACTCAGCAAGAAAAAGCTGACTCAAATAGTCTATTACTATGACCTTGAATACATATAGAAAGGCTTATAGACATGAATCTATTTGTTTGGCAAAATTTTAGTTTTTTTTACACGAAAATTAGTATTTTGTACTAATTTATTTTTGTATAGGGAAAGTTTGTGTTAAAAAGTGTTGTATAGATGGAAAGGATATTTTTATACAACATTGCTTTGATAACAAGCTTGATATATTCCAGATTCCAAGTCACTCCATTATTCAGCTATGGTTGGGTAACAGGGCCAATGTCATTATTGCCGAGAAAAAAGGTATCCGATTGCTTGTTTCTACGTGTTGGTACTTAGATCAGATCAAATACGGTATACAGTGGCCTACTTTTTATAAATGTGAACCCTATGAATCTGGTAAGTAGCTTTATTGAAAACTGAGTACAATGTATATAGTTTAATTTAAACTTATAAATATGGCGAGTAACTTCCTTAATTTTGAATATTCCAGAACCTACTGAACTACTGGCAGTAGTGTAAGTAAAGAGACAGCCTCTATGGCCGAATGGTTCGAGCCCTGCTATAACCTAAGCTGAGTTTTGTGAGAAAGTTTGCTAGTTTACTTTTGGAAGACCGATGATCTTTTCCCGGGTATATTTTAGCCAGCTTCTGACCTCCACCATTAAAACTGGTTGTCATCATATCACTGAAAAATTGTTGACTGTGGAGTAAATCACAAATATGACGAAGTGATAAAGTTTTTGACTGGCAAGCAAAAGGACACGTGTTCAATACTCAGCACAGAGCTATACCTAATGGTATAAAATAGGTCATATGAGACTCTTGCCTGAATCTACCTGCCATAGCAGATTTAGTTTTTGACTGGCAAGCAAAAGGACACGTATTCAATACTCAGGACAGAGCTATACCTAATGGTTTAAAATAGGTCATATGAGACACATCACCCGTAGCAGATAACGTATCCATATTATAAATGAAAAACTATTGGCCGAATGTAAAGCAATAACATGACTTGAATATATACAAATATAAAGCAAACATCTTTAATGTTTATGCTCACTTTAGAGGTCAACAAAATCAACGATGGTAACTACGTCTTGAAAATTTCATTGAAAAATACTATATTTCCATCATTTTGCTGAAAATTCTTTAAACAAATAGTATTTTTCCAAATTTTTATTAGAAAAAAAATGGCTTGTAGATTTTATTCTAAGTGTTTACTTAGTATTGTTCATTGTAAAACATTAATTTCGACACTTTTTCATTTTTTTTTTCTCGTTTCATTTAATATAAAGTTTTGATTATTTCAAGTACAAAGAGGAAGTGAGCATCTGGTTCTTGGTGGTGAGGCATGTCTATGGAGTGAACACATTACAAGCGAAGATGCCATCAATACTATTTGGTATGAATTCCACATTTACTCAGTCTTAAAGTTAAAAATTTAAATGGAACGCCATTATTAACAAGTTTTAAACAGTATAAAACCCTTGTGTATAAATATTCTTCATTTCCTCCAGGGATTTGTTTTATAGATACGGAAAGGGTAAAAACAATCTTATAAAAAAAAACTATTGAAAAAAATGTGAAATATAGCTATTAGGAGAAGATACCAATATTCTCTTTTCTTGTTTATTGTTATCATGAGTGTCTGTTCAGACAACTTAACCTTTTTCACCTACAGACCACAGTAGACCAATCTAAACAATAGAAAAAGAGAATACCATCTACAAACTTGGGGATGAAAGGGTTAAATCAGTTATACAATTGTGTTTTTGTTGAGAATTTGTCTTTTATATCCTTAATTTAACGCACGTGAACCTTTACAGTACTTATGTCTTATATACACCGGCTGGAAAGTCATTCTTGCCAGGGTAATTGTGTGACTATGCCTTTGTTGTTTAATTCATGCGCATGCTGAGGCACTTTGAGTTAAAGTATTTTGTTTCTTCGAATGACCGTGGGAGCTGATGTATTTCCAAATTCTAGTCAAGCAATAACACTGGTGATAAATGGTACTTGACAAAAGTCGGTTAGTACCTGTCAGTACACCTATAAATAGATATGTATGGGTGGGCGAATGGTGATGGGTTTGTTAATGTAGTTTCAATATATATATTTGAAGGCCAAGAGCATCTGCTGCAGCTGAAAGACTTTGGAGTGACAAAAATGTTAAAAATATAGAAGAAGCGGGAGAACGCTTGGAGGAACACAGATGCAGAATGATTAGGTGAACTACCAAGGAACTAGTATGACCAGTTAAAATATACATTGTACCAATTGTGACGAAGATTTGTTTCTCATATATTTCATTTGAATTTGACTGTGGACTCACGGCGGGTGTGATCGGTCAACAGGGATGCTTACTCATCCATTGCACCTGATCCCATGTCTAGATCTCTAAAGGTCCGTGTTTTTCAAATATTCACCAGATTTGTATATTGCACATCCTGAAGATTAACACTCTGGTATCTGTGCTTTTTATTTTATAAACATTTTGATATGATCGAATTTAATAAAAAAAAAATATTGACTGGGTGGCTTCCTTTAAAAATTGTGTCCAACAGCACAACCCTTCATCAAAGATGGGTGATGTTACTATGGATTGACCAAGCAGTGCTATACTCATAAACATATATTATTCAAATTTTGACCATAAAAGCAATATTTGAGCTTCTTAACACATGTTCACATTTTCGTACACTTTGATCTTTTTTATATTATATATTTTTTAATGTTTGGTTTTTATTGATTCACAGGAGAGGTCTACGTGTCGGAAGTGCAAGTGGACCAGATTATTGTCTTCCGTCGTCTGTATCACATGACAATCACGTGACTAAACATATCGATAGTACACAATCAAGAAGAGATATAAACTTGTATGTCAAACGCTTGCATGCGCTAAAACCAGGCAAGGTAGAGATAACTCTTGATTTAAGTAAAGTAATAATGGGGAAAACCTTTTATACATGTTTTACCTGTTACGTTCCAATATAGATGCAAACCACAACGTGTCAGAAAATTGAGTTATGGTTTACAAATATAAAAATTTGATTTACCGTTTATCAACAATTATCAATTATGACAGATGCATTTTGTGAAGTTAAAGTATAGATATTTGTTTTGTTTTTTTATTAAACAATGATATTTAATAATAAAAAGTGTCAAAGTTCAAATGCCAAAGTACAAAGTTGTTTATTTTTTTTTTCAGATAATTGTGACGATCAGTTTAGTCAGTCCATTTTTGGGTCTTGTAATCTTGATAAGTATCCTCAGGAAAAAACGATGTGGTTTATTCCATAGACGATACCACTTTGTATGAAATATAACAGACAGCAAAGTGTCAAACCCAACCTAAGTTCCAAATCAAGATTACTGTTGTCGTTGTTGTTCATATCATTGAGACAAAAAACATCTCCGAGACGACGGGAGATATAATAAACAATATTAATGAGATACAACACATCTCAGAGATAACAGGAGATATGATAAACAATATTGATGAGACACACAACATCTCCCGGACGACGAGAGATATAATAGACAATATTGATGAGACACAAATCATTTCGTAGACAACAGGAGATATAATAAACAAAATTGACGAAACACAAAACCTCTCGGAAACAACAGTAGTGATGAGACGTATCGCATCTCGGAGACAACAGGAGATATAATAAACAATATTGATGAGACATAAAATAAAGGAGATATAATAAACAATATTGATTGACCTCAGAGATAACCGAGACATAATAACCAGCAATATTGATGAGACTCGGAGATAACAGATAAATAAACAATATTGAGAGACATAATGCACCTCGGAGATAACCAGGATATAATAAACAATATTGATGAGACATAATGCACCTCGAAGATAACCTCGATGAGACATAACCTCGGAGATAAATAAATAAACAATATTGATGAGACATAATGCACCTCGAAGATAACCAGGAGATATAATAAATAAACATAATATCAGAGATAACAGATGATGAGACATAATGCACCTCGGAGATAACCAGGAGATATAATAAACAATATTGATGAGACCATATATGCATAATGCACCTCGGAGATAACCAGATGAGACATAATGCACCTCGGAGATAACCAGGAGATATAATAAACAATATTGATGAGACATAATGCACCTCGGAGATAACCAGGAGATAACAGGAGATATAATAAACAATATTGATGAGACACAAAACATCTCGGAGACAACAGGAGATATAATAAACAATATTGAAAGACAATATTGATGAGACATAATGCACCTCGGAGATAACAGGAGATATAATAAACAATATTGATGAGACATAAAACATCTCGGAGACAACAGGAGATATAATAAACAATATTGATGAGA
The DNA here is from genome assembly GCA_030159075.1 of Atrina japonica. Taxonomy (NCBI): domain Eukaryota; kingdom Metazoa; phylum Mollusca; class Bivalvia; order Pterioida; family Pinnidae; genus Atrina; species Atrina japonica. The sequence continues at coordinate 2,388,873 of BROG01000007.1, forward strand.
CATAATGCACCTCGGAGATAACCAGGAGATATAATAAACAATATTGATGAGACATAATGCACCTCAGAGATAACAGGAGATATAATAAAAAACATATACCTTGATATAATAAACAATATTGAGACATAATGCACCTCGAATAACAGGAGATAACCAGATGAGACATATAATAAAACAATATTGATGAGACATAATGCACCTCGGAGATAACCAGGAGATAACAGATGAGATAATAATAAACAATATTGATGAGACACAAAACATCTCGGAGACAACAGGAGATATAATAAACATAATGCACCTCGGAGATAACCAGGATGAGACATAATGCACCTCAATAACAGGAGATATAATAAACAATATTGATGAGACATAGACATAACCAGGAGATGCATAATGCACCTCGGATAACAGGAGATAACCGGAGATAACCAGGAGATATAATAAACAATATTGATGAGACATAATGCACCTCGGAGATAACAGGAGATATAATAAACAATATTGATGAGACATAATGCACCTCGGAGATTGATGAGACACAAAACATCTTGGAGACAACAGAAGAAATAATAAGCAAAATTGATGAGACATAAAACATTTTAAAGCAACAGAAGGTTAAAGAATTTTGATGATGAAACAAAACATCTCGGATACAGCGGGGGATTATGTAACAATTTTAATGAGACACAATATATCAGAGTCAACAATAGTTTAAAGCAATAATATTAGTGAGATGCAAAATATCTCAGAGACAACAGCAGATTGAGTAAGTAATATGAATCAGACTCAAAATATCTCAGCAACAAAAATATTGAAGAACGTTAAATTAAAGAAAATGGTTGCACGCAATATAAGTGAGACAATATAACTCGGAGACAACAAAAGAAATATGAAAAGAATACCGTTGCAATCTAATACAACCAGGTGACCAGATCTTGAATTGCCATGCATTTATTAGATTCCCAAGATGCATAAAAATTCTCTATAAACACTTATTCAATGTAGGTGCTTCATGAAGCATTTATCCATTTACTCACCAAATTGTTTGCACATATTAAGCAGAGTCCTCAAAATTACTGTACAACAACCCATTCAGAGTAAGTCAGATGTGGATCTTGTGAGTTAAAAAAGCGTTGTTAGAACATCTAAAGTCTCACAAATATTACAAGTATAAAGTATTTTTACTTTTTCGACCTTTACACGATTTCTCATCAGAAACTTAAAACCAGACTCACTTCTATTATACGAACCTCCTTTGTGTACAGAAATCGCAGATATAAATATCAAGTGTTAGGTCATGAAGAACTATATTTTCTGAAGGAAGACTCTGATTCCAATAACAATTACATTGTACACTGAAGACAAAGTTCATCAAGATGCTGGAGATTGTAATGGACAACATCTTTGTGGTTTTTTGCAGGAAAGGTTTTTCTGGAATGGCATTCCAATGGGTACTAATTGTGTCCCTCCCTGTCTGACATTTTCTTTTTGTGTGAAGCGGAATTTTCACATTTTCTGCTCTCAACAGGAAAGAAAAAGTTAGCATTTTGGTTCAGTTTTACTTGTGTGTACATCGACGACGCCCTGTTTATAGATAATCCAGAAGTTCAGAATCACCTTGACCAAATGTATATTGCTTGACATCAATGAGATAACAGAGAGCAGCACGTCTGCGCTTACCTGAATTTACTCCTTTCGATTGGGAAGACGGTCAATGTCACACTTCTCTTTATGACAAACGTGATAACTTCAATTTCCATATCACAAACTTCCCGTCCCCGAGTAGTAATATTCCGTCTTCTGCTTATGGCGTTTTCATTTCACAACTTAAACATTATGCCAGGGCATGTTCATCATATTAATACATTCATTTGTTCACAACTCAGTTATGACTCGCATCGAGTCTTAAGTTTACAGAATGTCAGTCATGAATTCAGTTCAATATACAGACTCATTTATGACTTCAGTTTTTAGAGACAATCACCAGTTACAGTTCAGATAACTGACTCATTTATGACTCGTCTTCAGTCAGTGGTCACGCTACTATAGTTCACTTTACAGTATAACTTTTTGTATGACTTGAGTCTTGTTTCATTATTGACTTGTATTAAATTTACAGTGACAAATGACATCTGTTCAATTCAAAGGCAGTCACAAATGACAAATTTACATTCCATTTTCTTTTACTTTAGCACGGTTTACACTCTTATGACATTACATTCTAATTGTTATGACTTAGTTAAGTTAACTTGCTATTATGACAATAATTTACATTCTATTACTCATAGCATTAGTCAACCTAACATTCTATAACATATGACTTATGCTGTATACAGAACCTTATGACACTACTTTACTTTCTATAACATATGACTTAAGCTGTGTTAACAGGACCTTATGACCCTACATTCCACAACATATGACTTAAGCTCTGTTTACAGGACCTTATGACCCTACATTCCACAACATATGACTTAAGCTCTGTTTACAGGACCTTATGACACTTTACATTCTATTACATAGGACTTACGCTCTGTTTACAGGACCATATGACACTGATGTACATTCTTTAACATGACTTACGCTCTGTTTACAGGACCTTATGACATTTTACATTCTATAACATAGCACTTACGCTCTGTTTACAGTACCTTGACACTTTACATTCTTTAACATGATTTAAGCTCTGTTTACAGGACCTTATGACACTTTACATTCTATTACATAGGATTTACGCTCTGTTTACAGGACCATATGACACTGCTTTACATTGACTTACGCTCTGTTTACAGGACCTTATGATACTTTACATTCTATAACATAGGACTTACGCTCTTTTTACAGGACCATGACACTTTACATTCTTTAACATGACTTAAGCTCGGTTTACAGGACCTTATGACACTTTACATTATATTACATAGGATTTACGCTCTGTTTACAGGACCTTGACACTTTACATTCTTTAACATGACTTAAGCTCTGTTTACAGGACCTTATGACACTTTACATTCTATTACATAGGACTTAAGCTCTGTTTACAGGACCTTATGACACTTTACATTATATTACATAGGATTTACGCTCTGTTTACAGGACCATGACACTTTACATTCTTTAACATGACTTAAGCTCTGTTTACAGGACCTTATGACACTTTACATTATATTACATAGGATTTACGCTCTGTTTACAGGACCATGACACTTTACATTCTTTAACATGACTTAAGCTCTGTTTACAGGACCTTATGACACTTTACATTCTATTACATAGGACTTACGCTCTGTTTACAGGACCATATGATACTGCTTTACATTCTTTAACATGACTTAAGCTCTGTTTAAGGACCTTATGACACTTTACATTCTATTACATAGGACTTACGCTCTGTTTACAGAAGCATATGACACTGCTTTACATTCTTGAATGTTTACACATTACACTCTATTACATAGGACTTACGCTCTATTTACAGGACATTATGACACTGCTTTACATACTTTAACATGACTTACGCTCTGTTTACAGGACCTTATGACACTTTACATTATATTACATAGGATTTACGCTCTGTTTACAGGACCATGACACTTTACATTCTTTAACATGACTTAAGCTCTGTTTACAGGACCTTATGACACTTTACATTATATTACATAGGATTTACGCTCTGTTTACAGGACCATGACACTTTACATTCTTTAACATGACTTAAGCTCTGTTTACAGGACCTTATGACACTTTACATTCTATTACATAGGATTTACGCTCTGTTTACAGGACCATATGACACTGCTTTACATTGACTTACGCTCTGTTTACAGGACCTTATGATACTTTACATTCTATAACATAGGACTTACGCTCTGTTTACAGGACCTTATGATACTTTACATTCTTTAACATGACTTAAGCTCGGTTTACAGGACCTTATGACACTTTACATTATATTACATAGGATTTACGCTCTGTTTACAGGACCTTGACACTTTACATTCTTTAACATGACTTAAGCTCTGTTTACAGGACCTTATGACACTTTACATTCTATTACATAGGACTTAAGCTCTGTTTACAGGACCTTATGACACTTTACATTATATTACATAGGATTTACGCTCTGTTTACAGGACCATGACACTTTACATTCTTTAACATGACTTAAGCTCTGTTTACAGGACCTTATGACACTTTACATTATATTACATAGGATTTACGCTCTGTTTACAAGACCATGACACTTTACATTCTTTTAACATGACTTAAGCTCTGTTTACAGGACCTTATGACACTTTACATTCTATTACATAGGACTTACGCTCTGTTTACAGGACCATATGATACTGCTTTACATTTAACATGACTTAAGCTCTGTTTACAGGACCTTATGACACTTTTACATTCTATTACATAGGACTTACGCTCTTTTTACAGAAGCATATGACACTGCTTTACATTCTTGAATATGACTTAAGCTCTGTTTACAGGACCTTATGACACATTACACTCTATTACATAGGACTTACGCTCTATTTACAGGACATTATGACACTGCTTTACATACTTTAACATGACTTAAGCTCTGTTTACAGGACCTTATGACACTTTACATTCTATTACATAGGACTTAAGCTCTGTTTACAGGACCTTATGACACTTTACATTATATTACATAGGATTTACGCTCTGTTTACAGGACCATGACACTTTACATTCTTTAACATGACTTAAGCTCTGTTTACAGGACCTTATGACACTTTACATTATATTACATAGGATTTACGCTCTGTTTACAGGACCATGACACTTTACATTCTTTAACATGACTTAAGCTCTGTTTACAGGACCTTATGACACTTTACATTCTATTACATAGGACTTACGCTCTGTTTACAGGACCATATGATACTGCTTTACATTCTTTAACATGACTTAAGCTCTGTTTAAGGACCTTATGACACTTTACATTCTATTACATAGGACTTACGCTCTGTTTACAGAAGCATATGACACTGCTTTACATTCTTGAATATGACTTAAGCTCTGTTTACAGGACCTTATGACACATTACACTCTATTACATAGGACTTACGCTCTATTTACAGGACATTATGACACTGCTTTACATACTTTAACATGACTTACGCTCTGTTTACAGGACCTTACGACACTTTACATTCTATAACACAGGACTTAAACTTTTTTAAAAGGTCCTTCCGACACTGGTTTACAATATGTCACTTATGACTAGAACTGTCTTTACAGGCTCTGGTGACATACGAATATAATCTTATTTCTATGACTGACTTAAGCTGTGCTGGCAGGCCCTAATGATTTTGTTTATAACTTTATGATCCATAATTTTTGTTCAGTTCGGGTCTTTAAGATTTTTTTTTATTTCAATAATTACAATGCACTTTACCAGTATTCTATTTATATAGAACTGTGATGAAAGAAATATTTTTACATCCTATTTTCATATACAAATGAGTTTCATCTTATTTTTATATACATGATATGATTAAACAAATCATTCTATTCCGACTATATCTTTATTTTTCAATCTGAAACAAGGGCCTCCTTGACCGAATGGTTTCCTCTCAAGATCAAATGGGCATATATTAACAAAATGTTGTTGATGTTATTCCCAGGGGACAGGGCTTCATTTTTTAACAAAAGATGGAGCCATTTCTCGTAGGGACCCCAAACACTTTTTTCTTCTTATTATTTGACATCCCAGCAGCATATTTTCTGTTATGTAGACGTTGCCAATTTAGATGAAGAGCCACAAATTTTGACCTGTGCCAATATAGTGTGGTTTCAATAACTTGCTCTAACATGACACAAAACCTTGGTTTCAAATACAGTAAAACCTGTCTTGACAGACCATCCCATATGCTTCTGAATGTGGTCTCTCAAAAGACAAGTGGTATTTCATGAGTGATCTTTCATGACACGTTCTACTGTATTATCCCAAAGACCTGGTGACTTTCACTCATATGTTCTGCACTTGGACAAAGAATACTGTATGTGTACTTATTTTAGCGGTATTCTAATATTAGCGCCTTTTGCGCTCAAGTCATTACGCCAATTCAAGGGCAGCACTAAAATTTCTCCAACCTGTCATTCTGTATACACGACAAAGCCAATTAAATTAAAAATTAATTGTGCGAATTCAAGATTGCGCTAATAAGTCTATACCCCCCCCCCCCCCCCCCCCCCAGCGCTAAAATATGAGTGCGCTAATTTAAATACACATACAGTAGTCACTATCGATCAAGCATGACTTGGTATTGGGAATCAACCCTGGATCCTTCTGGTAGCAAGTCCAATGCTGTACCATTAGATCTCCATGAACAGTCCCAAAGCTTGTGTACATGGGACTAAAGGAATATTAGTGAATATACCACTTAATTCACAAGCAGTACTTGGGACTACACCCCCAATGGGACTGGTGTAAATGAATGAGCCTTAACTTTCACAAATGGTCCAATAACTTGTGTACATGGAAGGAAGGCACTACAGATCTAGAGTATAAGCATGTACCATAAGACCTGCATGTGTAAATGATGTAGGATTATTAGACCTTCACTAAAATTTCCAAAATTTGTGTACATGGGACTCCGACCATATACGAGACTTGAGTAACTAAATGTACTGTTCCACCTTCAAAAACGGTTCCAAAACTTGTGTACATGTGACATGTTTAAGTAAATGTACAACTTGACCTTCAAAAGTGGTCCCAAATCTTGTATCCATGGGACTCTGGCCATTAGGGACATGTGTAAGTGAATCAAAGTACCAGACTACAGACTGACCAGCCAACTCCATTTTAGTGATGCTCGCAGCTTGGAATTTACTTTCAGAAATAAAAAGACGTAACAAGAAATTACATTCAGTTCTTGTATTCAAATTGATATTGTAACTTCCAGGACACATTCAAGAACAAAACATTTGATAATCTGACCTCTTTACACTTGTCAAACAAAACAATGTGCACCTTTTACCTTTGCAAGTACACAAACACAAAATATAAAATGCATGTCAAATGGCAAAATTTGTAACATTATATGAATGTGACCTTCAAGAGATCCCCATCAAGGTCACAATATTGTGAATTTATATTTATGCGCTTGAAAATATTCTCTACGATTACTGGTATGTACATTAAAATAAATTTCATGGTTTTGAAAATGTGTAATTATACATTGTAAATACAAAGAAATGAATCCAGAATTGCAACAAAGTTGTTAACAGTGATCAAGAAACATCTGACATTAACATGAATACTGTATACCTGCAAATTTTCGCCCCCCCCCCCCCCGAATATTTTCGCACTTTGACGACAGAAAACATATTCACCACGACTTAAATTTGCACTATATCACTATAGTCTCACTGAAGTCATGTTTTATCTTGCTTCAATTAAACAGCTTGAAAATTTCGTGTTTTTTTTATATTTGCCTTCTCATCTAAGGGCGAAATTGACGAAAATTTAAAGGGAGTGATAATATCCAGTTATACAGTTTATTGTATCTATTCAATGTAAGACGAATTATAACCAAAAACTGATGTACATGATTATAACAGATTCACAAACATTCTTAAAGAATAACCTTTCAAGAAGTACAAATCTTCAAAAAACAGGAAAAAGAAATCTACGAGCTTTTTAAATGTATGGTTGCACCAACACATTTATATTGTATTACTTGGACTTGATCAATCTTGTACTATAAAATGAGCAAAATGATATACTGTATAATCATTAATTTTCATTGGGGATTTAAGTTCATTGTTTTCGCAGGAAACTAAAAAATGACGGAAAATAAATTGATGACAAAATCTTTAACTTGAATGATGGACGATAGGATATATCACAATCAATGAAAATTAATGTCAAAGAATTCATTTTTGAAGGAAAAACACCGAAAGTTTCAACCCATGAAAACAAATGATTATACAGTAATTCTATACAGCTAAAACATAAATAATGAAATGAAACTGAGTCTAAACTACATAAATAAAACAGTAATTAAAGATAACGAAGCTGACCTTATATTGACATATTTTACGTCCCCCAATTAACTTGACATCAACCAATCAACTTGACCACAGCAATTAAAATAGACCCAGTCATATTTTACATCCCCAAATTAATCTGGCACTAACTTATCTTATTAACCATTGAAAAAGACCAAGTTAAAACTTGGCTTATCCTCGTTCCCTCATTAAAAAAAAAAAAAAGTTTTGTTTAATGTTAAATGAAGTCTCCCTCATTAATGGTATGATGTATATAATGACTTCTCCCTTTGATGAATTTCACATACAAGAAAAATAATGGAGCATTTCAAAATGTCATTGTGTATATTGTATCCTCAGAACAACTGGTAATAACTGAAATTTAATATGTTTGGGAAATTACTGGTTACTACTCCAAATGTTCTCCCTCAAAGATACAGAAACACAAAAATATGCATATGCAACTTATTTCATATTTGCATAAACTACAGCATTTGCAAAGATGCCAAAATAACAACAAAAACAATCAAGTATATTTAACTTAATTGTAAAACAATATAATTCAGTTTTAAAAGCTTTGTAAAATATTCTTAAATATTAATTGAGCAAGCCATAATTAACTACTTCTTAGTATCTACTCCACAACCCTCTACGACCCCTTCAAACTTCACAAGATAAAATTTTCAAAGGTTTATGAAGAACGTTTTCTCTTTTTTATTCTTTAGATTATTTTTTAATATGATTTTTTTTATATCTACTCTAGAAATATAGTTATTTTTACCTTCAATTCTACATTTTTGTTGAAAATGGCAGTGGCAAATTCACTTTATTTACTAACCAATGAAACACAATCAAGACCCACTCTTGGAATCAAGTCTACTTTCTGCAGTAGGGGTCAATGTGTGGCTTTATATCTTTTCTTCAATTGAAATCATAATTATAAAAATATAGCCTACCGCTTGATGCTAGAAAATCAATATATATATATATATATATATATGTACAATCACAAATTAAATTTATTTTCAAATTTGCAAAATCTGTGTCACATGATCAATCATCTATTTATAGCAATCATGTGATCCAATATATACACTGAAAGCTTTAAAACGTAGATATATAGTGAAGTTCAATGTGTCGACAGTACTAACAGCATCAGTTTTACAATTCTCTAGTGTGTTAATAAAAATTTCTTTATAACATGAAATTTTAATTTTCAAGCATCACTGTTTACAATTGATATCATTGTTTTGGTAATATATTGAGAAAAAGGAATACAGGTAAATATCTTTATAAAAAACACTGATGCTGCTCATAGGAAAATTCATAGAATATTTAAGCATCAGGGGTAGATCCAATAAACTTGGGATCTTAAATCTTAAAATCTTAATTTTAAATCTCAATTTTGAGAAAATTCTTAACCTGGCTCACTTAGCAAATCAGATTTCAGAATTTGAAGAAGTTAAATAAATTCCTAGACTTCAGTATTAATACTCAGGGGCCCTATACTTCTTAAAGAATTTCATAAATATAATTTATCGTCTGCATCTAAACTGGGGTGGGGGGGTCCATGTGCTTTTTTTGACAAGTCTTTAACAGGCCAATTGACTGTCATAATGGAAAAATTTGCCAATAGGTGTCATGTCAGGCATTAGGCTATAGGTCAATAAGTCGTCAATGTCAAGGAATGATTTGAGAGTACAGTGGGACCTGTTTTGAGACCACCATCGTAAAAGACCACCTGTCTTGAGAGACCACTGGCATAAATGACCATCTGTCTTGAGAAACCACCGTTGTAAAAGACCACTTGTCTTGAGAGACCACCAGCATAAATGACCACCTATCATGAGAAACCACCGACGTAAACGACCACTTGTGACCATATATCATAATCCATCGAATAAAACCTCTTTTGAGAGACCCCCTGTCTTCTAAGACAACATTTCAGTGGCAGATGGGGTGGTCTATCTAGACAGGTTTTACAGTAGTATTATACGATAACAAGAGAGAAAGATCATAAATCGTGTCAAAGTACTTGATTTATCCCTAACATAAAATAACAATATTAAAACAACTATTTCCTTGCCTCTGATTGCAATCTTTTATTCGTGTATGTAAACAAGGAACTAAGTACAACTCAATGGAGAAAAATACCACTACTCCATTTAAACAAAAAAAAGTTTATCAGCCATTCTTGAATACTAGTACTGTCAGGTTTATAAGGGTTACCTCCCTTCAACCTGACATCGCACTGCAATACTTCACTGAGCAAAAAATGAGGATCACTGGACTTTGGAAATATTATAGCCTGTCTCTTGAAAAACAAAATAACAAAGCAAAGATCAGCCATGTTGATTTCCTTCTTTGCCCTCCAAAATTTAAAACATGGATCAAATGCTAGAATCCCATAAACATCTATTTGTGTTTACTTGGCCTGGATTCTTGATAAAATGACATTCATGTTTGATGAAATTTGACAGAACACAGATATAATCTATGACTGTTTAATCTTCATAATACAGGTCGAATGATGTACTACTTGACTGTAAACTGACCACTTCCTTGTCTGGCCGAAACCCATGCTGTGAACACATCTCTGAAAAGAAAAACAAAATTATATCATTTTAAAATCTCAAATGGGGATGCAATCTATAAAATAAAGCAATGAATGATACAATACTTTTTCCAGTACAGTAAAACCTGTCTTAAGAGACCACAGTCACAAAAGACTTCCTGTCTTGAGAGACGACACTCTCACTCAGTTAAATATCTTTATAAATAAAACCTCTTTTGAGAGACCACCTGACCCTGAGAGACCACCAGTCTTGAGAGACCACATTTCAGCGTCAGACTGGGTGGTCTCTCAAGACTGGTTCTATAGTACAAAGAAGCATCTTATGATAGAAACAAACATTCTGAGAGCATTGAATTAATCACAGTTTATGTCCTCTAAGTAGGGATGCAGACAAAGCTTATAGTTTACAAAGATTTTTGTCATTTTCATTTTTATCTCCATAATTTCGACTTCTTTTTCACTGGTGACTATCCACTATAAATTCTTCTTTCGCATGTCTTTATCCGTTTAAAAAAAAATCATCGGTCCTGGTGCATAAACTACACCGATTTGTTCTATCTATGATAGAGACCCATATGACCTGGCTGTATTTCAACTCCGAACTTTGCTTCCCAGGTCGACACTCTACCACTGAATCAGTACCAGTAAAATCAAAATAATACAAACTATGTTTACCTCTACCAAGATAGTGTGACATATCCAATTCCTGTAAGAAAACCGGAACACGGTATATTTTCCAAAAATAGGGGTGTACAGGTAAGACATTTGACCCAGCTGTGATTCCATGCATTACTTTAACTCTATTTTTTTGTTCCCTGTCATCCCTGTTATGATTTACTTTAGACTAGTTTTGTTTGTAAACATGTGCCACTTTATCTTGGTAGACCTGTACTATGAAGGCACAACTTCCAAGACCTCCACTCACCTGCAGTGACTAACAACACATTCATTACTACAATATTCATTATCCCAGCCTGGGTTTTCTATTGTAGGATTTGTACAACCGTTTCTTATACACATGGACTGCATCATACCACCACCATCTAAACACAGGTTGGCCTCCTCCTGAAAAACAATATTAGCATAATTACAAGAACGACAGTACCAAAACATGAACATAAGGTCGAAAGGACCTTTAGAGGTCATTTCAATTCCCTGCTTTACCTACAGAACCACTGACAAATGGGTCAACATAAATTACCAATATGTTTTAAAATTTTATCCTACATACCAAATTTGAAAAACAATTGGCTTAATGGTTTCTGAGATTTTTGAAATTTAAAAAGTTCACACACAATTCACATTTGCACAACAACAAATGGCAACAGATTTCAAAACTTGAATCATCTAAGTGACTTAGATCATAGACCCAAAAGAATCCTTGCCAGCAGAGTCCCTGACCTGTCTACAAATTTCTGGCCCAATGCCTATGAAATCCACAATTTTGGTTTAATTACAGAGTTGCTACATATTGGTACTACATAAAGGTGCTAAATGCGCTTTTTAAGAATTTTCTAACTTTAATGTTAACATTAAGCTGCACTGTGACCTTCACAGAGACACAATGCAATAGGTAACCCAGGTCACTCCTGTGACCTAGATCGACAAAGGTCCTAGCTTACCATCAGCTGCCCTAGTACAGGCTGTCTAGGAGTGATAGGCTGCATCATCCTGGGAGGTGAAGGCACTAACTGTTCCTGATGAGGTGGGCTATTGTGACTCACATGATGATGTTGTGGACTCACATAGCCCATTTGTGGTGGACTCCCTCTCTGGAGAGACATACCCATCATCTCCATGTTATCTGTGGCTGGAGTCATGTTTGGTCGCTGTTGATGTGGTGATGATATGTTTGGTCCCTGTTGTGGAGACATATTGGGCACCTGTTGTGGTGACATATTGGGCACCTGTTGTGGTGACATGTTTGGTCTCTGGGCAGGCGACATAATTGGAGTGTGTGTGGACACTGTAGAATTTGAATGCATTGCACTACGCATCATGCGAGGTTTATCCATCATGACATTATTGAAAGAGCTATCCTCCATCGGAATCTGAAAAATAGCAATATGAAATTGTACATTATCGTTTTACCAAGTCAACACATCTCGTTTAACATAAGAGTAATCAAAGATGACAAAGTGGAGCTAAAACAAACACCAGAAATCAATATTTAAATATTCTAGCAACCAATGTATACCTTCTAATGTGCATACAGTGAATGCTATCTCTTACCCCTACTTTTTTCTCTTCTTCCATATCTCTCTTTATATTGAAATGTTATGGTTTGTTTGTATATGTGTTTGTAATTTTGCTTTTCTTCTTGTTTCCCACTATCTTTTCCTCTTTATTAGTATGAGTGAGCCCTGAGTGTTTGTGAGGTAGAGTGAATGGAAGGCTAGTACTAGTCAGCCGAAAAACTCCATACCCCTAGCCAGGTGGGTCTGTAGGAGTTATGTCAAATCCTGGCTATACAAAGCTGAATAAAGTGTGAAAAAAAAAAAAAAAAAAAAAAAAAAAAAAAAAAAAAAAAAAAAAAAAAAATTAAATATTCATCACAAATATTTGATTCATATTCATATATTTGTTTTTTTTTATATCTACATTCATATTTTCCTTCCGTATTTTAACTTACCCTAAGTGATCTTTGTTAGTTTGTGGATATTTATGCGTAAAAGATTTTAATAAATTGTTTATAAAGTTATTGCCAATTCTCAAAATATGGGTGCTAAATAATTCAAGTTTTTTTTTTAAACCCAAAACTGACCAAAAGAATATAAAACCCATTTTTCCCCCCTAAATAGCATTGTATGTGTCACGATCTACCAACGTAACAAATTTTGTTGATTCATTGCAGTCTGATGTCGAGACAATTTGTGTCTACGCAAAAACGTAATGTTGGACTGTTACAAATATTGATACCACTGTCAGAAAAGTAAGACTACCAGTATATCTTGGTTTTGCAACTTGATTTAGACGAAACAAAAGTAATGTCCTTCTTTTCATCATAGAGAAAATACAGCTGTTTTTTTATTGAGTGATGATAAATGTCAAGCTCATCAAATTTCTAGTAGATCTAGTTGTTTTAAAAAAAATATGTGACATTTTGCATTTCAAAAAAATTCAAGCCTTGACTCAAGTGACTGAAAAAAAGGTCACAGACTTCAACGTGTTCAAGACTTCAAACTAACTCGGTACAAGTTTAATTTTCAAAGTATTACTACAATCAAATACATCAAATGTACAATCTGCCAGATGACCCAAGATTAAAATGGTTTCTGATATTTCCTCCGGCTACAATCAAATCTGCCCGATACAAAGTAATTCTAACATGTAATTTAAACGGTACCTAAAACCCATCTGGAGAGACAGGTCCTTCATTGGACGATGATCAAAGGCAAAAAAACAGTATCAAAGATTTATGGGAGGATACCAAACATTTGTCGATATCTTTCCCTTTTTTCTAATGTGATAAAATTTCAACTCTACAGAACATGCCAATTAGAAAACATAAAATTGTCTGCAAAAACTTTGATATATTTTTTTTCACAACATAGTGTTTTGATTGCCTGGCAGAGAAACGACAGGTGTAAGGATCCTAAAACGGTTATTTTGTTTCTCGGTATCGTATCTTGGTAGGTAAATTACAGCTAAGCAACAATACCCGATATTTAACGCAAACTTCGGTATAAAAAGGTGTCAAATTACAAGTATCTCCATACTATTTAAGTATTATATAACCTATGATTACTATCTGAGGCCGAGTCCATAATGTGTTTTTTTTGTTATTGTAAAATTGGAACATTAATTAAAACTTCGTTGTGATTTTCCTGTCAGTGATATGTTGATATGCACTTTCCTCCAAGGACTTAATTAAGTTATTCTTCTCCGTTTTATTTCTCTGCTGTTTCAAAACCTCAGTGGGTACTAAACGGGCCGAAGACAGTATCAAATGACCAATCAACTATCATTATCAGCGGGACTGGTATTAACATTTTATGCTTCCTCCATATCACCAAAATAATTTCATTTCTTTTGGTGGCAATATAAAACAGTTGATATAATATGCATGACCTGGTACGGGAATCATCACATCAACTCAAGTGCGAGATTTTTTCAGACAATTTTTCATGGAAATGATAATTGTATATCGACATGGAAGTATGAAAATATCAGCCCGAAGGTAATGATAAAAATCTTAGAATCAGAAACCAAATTTATAAAAAACAAAAAAATGTGCAACATAACACCTGAATATTTCTATGACTTCCGTGAAGCTGTTAACATTCTCTTATTTGATTACCTATAAATTCAAATGGACACTTTTTACTATCTTGTATTTGCACATAGAGCAGATATTGATTGATAATGTGTGTGTGTGTATACATGCATGTGAGTGTCATTGTGTGTGTGTCTATAAAAATATGTTTGTTTGTGTGTCTATGTATGCATGTGTATTTGTGTTTATGTATGTGTGTATTTGCATGTGTTTGGGTTTTTGCATGTGTTTGTATGTGTATTTGCATGTGCATGTTTGTGTGTGTATGTGTGCTTATGTACATGTTTGTTTATATGTATGTATGTGTTTGTATGTGTTTGTATGTACATGTTTGTGTATCTGTATTTGTGCATGTATGTACATGTGTGTGTGTGTGTGTGTGTGTGTGTGTGTGTGTGTGATATTATATAATATCACACAACCCTCAATAGTGCACTAATATTCCAAATCTCTATCACTTTAAGTCTCTTTGTACTAACATCAGACAATATCAGAACTGTCTAGCCTCAATACTCTTAAGTCTTTCTTTTCTTTTCTTTTTTTTTTTTTTTACACGTTTACTTTACCTGTATAAAGTGCACCTGCTAATAAACACCATTTTTTATTATTACCTGTATGACCTTTACAAACCAATTAAACTGAATATGAGTTCTTGTAAAACAATAAATCTATAGTATTACACAAATTTAAATATTAAACAAGAGACGAATTAATAAATAATGAAGTTGAATCATGAAAAAAAATCTGAAATATTTTTTTTAAAATAGTGGAGAGTTGTACGTACTTGACTAAAGCAGGGTACACCTGCAGTGTCGGAGCCTGCGTTTCAGATCAAATTTGCATGCTGTACCAATATATCTTACAGCTGGAGTCTAATAACATATTGAAATTATGCAAAAGCCAGCATGTACATTTCTATCACAATACCAAATATGAAACTGCACCTGAAAGGTCAATCTGGGGTCATTGGAGAAAAAAAAAGATTCCAAACTCTCATCAATGATTCTAAAGGTTATGTTTTTAGCTAACTAAATCCTTGTTCCTTATTACTTTTTGAATTGCTCAAAAGGGAGTCGAATAATATATTGCTCACTGCTTTGTTGATACATGTAAATGATACTGACAGTCATTTTACTGGTATCAGAATTCACTGTACTACATGTACAATATAGATCTACAGAAATTATATCCCCCCCCTCCCTTAAAAAAAAGAAAGAAAAAAATTAAGTTGAAATGATAAATTATTTCAAGAATTAGATCAATGTTTACAGTAAACATTAAATGAGATGTATGTGAAACTTATCACCCTCCTAATGTGATCCATAATGGTGATGACCTTTGACCTGAAAAATCAAATGAGGTCATCTGCTGTCCTTATCCAATCTGTATATGACGACTGATAGTTATAAAACAAGTGCCTCCAGTTATTGGTAACAAAAAAAAAAAAAGAAATGGCAATGAACCTTGTCACCTCTGGCAGTTAACCTGGCGACCTCTGACAGTGGACTTGTTAACCTCTGACAGTTCATCCCCTGTTGATGACTTCTCCATACTTAAATATTTGTAATAAAATAAATCTGCAGGATTTTAAAGAAAAACAAGATTTCTGATGAATCAATACATGTGACCTATAGCTACCTGGGAAACCATAATTAAGTGAATAGTGAGCAAATACAGAACTCCGTCCAAAACCTGGATATATTTTAACCCCTCCACCAAATAATTTTTAACCCAACTACTGAAAAAATCAGAAGTCAAGACTAATCCAGCATCAGCAGTACATTTTTGTATATACATGTATACATACATGCATGTAGCTTGTGCTAAAATTCTCAGCTAAGTTTTGCTGATATAGAAGAACCAAAGCAGATAAACCTGACCTAAAAAATCTTCTAAACCAATTGTTTACACCCAGGAGATAGCATAAGTCTCCCCACCCACCCCCTTGCCTCTCCCCCTTCGTGGTAAGCTAATGACTACTACAGAAGAATAGCCTCTATTAATGCTGCAGTTATATTGTAAATGAAGAAAATTAAGATGTTCTATCACAATTTTCATTTGAACATAATATAAAGACAACTGACCTGCGATACCACTAAGCTGGCTTTGTATGCCGCTAATTTTTTCAGATATTCTTTTTTCTCCATCTCCGTTTTCTTTTTATATACCTGGAAGAAAGAAATATTCAATATTCATACTTGCCGCATTTCAAAAAACAAAAATGTATGTATGGATTTGAAATCAAATTTTTATATCTGTATCATCTTCATCCTGAAAGCATTGGCCTTAGGAAAACACCTTTAAATATCCAAATGTTATTAATTTTCAAAACATGCGACATGATAATTCTTGGTTGTACAAATTAAGATGACAAAATAATATTATCTTTTATAAACCAAGACCCAAGGTTGTAGACCCTGTCAATGTATAGTTTGTAGTAAAGCATGTAAACAAGTTTTATATTTCTGGAGTGTGTCAGACTGACGTTTTCACATCCAATGCGCAGCTGTGGCCAAGAAACGCTTACTTTGAAAAGTCTCAAATGTTGGATGAATATAAATTTGTTTGATACATATTACAAACATATCCAAAAATGCAATGCTGCAACCCAGTTTTTTTTTTTCAAAATCACTTTTGCCAATTCTATTTCTAGTTTGAAATATCAAGATATTTTGTCCGATTTACTTTCAAAAATTAAGAGAGAAATTAATATATAAATATATATGTATGTATGTATGTATATGTGTGTGTGTGTGTGTGTGTGTGTACCGTATCTGACCTAAAAAGGGCACCGGGCACAGGTAATTGGAGTACAGGGAACCCTTATTTTGACATTTTTTTTCTTTCATGAAGCACATTTAGATTACGTTGCAAAAGATGGTAAAATGCTCCACTATGCAACATCATCTACAGTGTATATAGCTGTATATATACTGACTTAATAACTTTGTAATCCCCCTGGTGTATTAATAGTGGAAAAGAAACAATGTAGCAAAATTTGTTACTGTCAAATTAAGATTTACGGTTTTGAACTGTGAGATCAGGAAACAGGCATTACGAGTACGAGTGATACATGCCTTACACAGATGCTTCAAGTTCATTGAAACCAACAATTTGGACAATTTCTTTGACTTAATACGATCTCTGACATTAAAAGTGTAAAACTGGTATTATGCGAGATTTTGGTAATTGTGGACAGTTTAAAATGACAGCAGTAGACAAAATGGGAAGTTTGATTGACAACGCTTCACTTGAAACCCAAACCAGAATTCAGTTTTATAAAGTTAGGGAGTAAACAAATAACTGGACAAGTTTCATATTTCTTTGTAGAAAAAATTGCGATAAGTATTATTTTTTGATAGTGAATACATTTTATTTGACAGGTATTTAACACAAAAAAAAACTTAACTATGACTGGATTCATTTCGTTTGCTGATGAACGTCAATGGCGACCTCCCTGCATCAGAGAAATCACCGACAGAATCCAAAGTATTGCTTACAAATTTTTCCAAACAGTCAATAGATCTACATGAAAAAAATATCCAGGGGCGCCCTTATTAGAGCAGGTGCCCTTTCAAGGACAAATACGGTGTATATATATATGCGTGTGTGTGTGTGTGTGTGTGTGTGTGTGTGTGTGTAAAATGCGTGCAGACAAGCCTACAAGTATATTCCTTCATCAAAGAATATATATAAAAAATAATTGGCTTAAAATTGTCGCAAATATCCTATGGTTTTTTGCTTCGGAGGAACTACGCCATTCACAAAGATTTTAAAGTCTCATAACTTTGGTAAATATTGGCAAATTTTGACCTGCACTATGGACTTATGCCAATGTAATGGGAATACATTAATGTGCCATGCCTGTTGTGACATGCAACCTCAATTTTAAGTCTCATATTTTGCTGAGGGCTTGTATACTTTCATCCAGTTAATCTTTTGTATACTCATACTCTCTCTCTCTCTCTCCGATTCTCCCAGTTAGTCCCTTGTATACTTATCCTCTCTCTCTCTCTCTCTGATTCTCCCCGTTAGTCCCTTGTATACTCATACTCTCTCTCTCTGATTCTCCCAGTTAGTCCCTTGTATACTCATCCTCTCTCTCTCTCTGATTCTCCCCGTTAGTCCCTTGTATACTCATACTCTCTCTCTGATTCTCCCCATTAGTCCCTTTTATACTCATACTCTCTCTCTCTCTCTCTCCGATTCTCCTCGTTGGTCCCTTGTATACTCATACTCTCTCTCTCTCTCTCTGATTCTCCCTGTTAGTCCCTTGTATACTCATCCTCTCTCTCTCTCTCTCTCTGATTCTCCCAGTTAGCCTCTTGTATACTCAAACTCTCCCTCTCTGTGATTCTCCCAGTTAGTCCACTGTAAACTCATCCTCTCTCTCTGATTTTCCCAGTTAGTCCCTTGTATACTCATCTTCTCTCTTTGATTCTCCCAGTCAGTCAATTGTATACTCATCCTCTCTCTCTAATTCTCCCAGTTAGTCCCTTGTATACTCATACTCTCCCTCTCTCTGATTCTCCCAGTTGGTCCCTTGTATACTCATACTCTCTCTCTGATTCCCCCAGTTAGCCCCTTGTATACTCATTCTCTCTCTCTTATGTTTTCCCCAGTTAGCCCCTTGTATACTTATACTTATACTCTCCCTCTGATTCTCCCAGTTTTTCCCTTGTATACTTGTACTCTCTCTCTCTCTCTCTCTGATTCTCCCAGTTAGCCCCTTGTATACTTATACTCTCTCTCTGATTCTCCCAGTTTGTCCCTTGTATACTTGTACTCTCTCTCTCTCTGATTCTCCCAGTTAGTCACTTGTATTCTCTCTCTCCCTCCCCCTCTCTCTGGTTCTCCCAGCTAGTCGCTTGTATGTATACTCTCTTTCCCATTCTCTCACTGTATGAGTGTTTGTTCAAACTATAAGCCAATCACCATCCAACACTGGTCACTCTTGGACAAATGCCAGCATTATAGACCTCAGTAAGAGTTTATGATTATACATATAAAAACATCGTACATTAGCAGGTAGTCATTTTGTGTGTTCTGATCTGTCATTATCAAGTTTTATAAAAGTGACATGGTTTGCCGATATGACAGTGATTGTCAATCCATTAAGTCATCTCTCTTACCAGCCCTACAATTACAGTCAGCCATTTGACAAAACAACAGTGATTCACTCAGAGCCAATAATTAATCAAATTTGTTAAAATTTCTCCTGGGAAACAGAAAATAGTCAGTAGGGTAAATTTATAGTCTTGGGTCTGTCTTGTATCATAATTCAGAAATTTGATATTTCCATCAATCATGAGAAAATATCAAACAGTTGCCATGGCAACCACTCATGCTAATCAAACAATCAATAGGGGAAAATGACTCATAATTTGATCAAAAGGAGCATTTCAGAGCACCTGCTGGCATAAAAAACATTTGATTAACACCAGGTAATATTCCAAATAACAACTGTTAATCACAGTTTAAAAAAAAAAAGAAGATATTACAGAAGTTTTTTAATTATAATTATACAAGTTTTAAGGAGTTATCAATTTCTCATTTTCTGAACTTTTATTTTTATGTAAATGTACACAATGATAAAATGTCTCAAGAATATTTCCAAAATATTGTAAAATGGAAAAAAGCTTACAGATAAAGATACGGAAAAATTCATGTCACTGTCATTGTG
The DNA here is from genome assembly GCA_030159075.1 of Atrina japonica. Lineage (NCBI taxonomy): Eukaryota > Metazoa > Mollusca > Bivalvia > Pterioida > Pinnidae > Atrina > Atrina japonica. The sequence goes on from BROG01000007.1 coordinate 2,409,432, forward strand.
ACTACAAGTGTCCAAGATAAATAACAGTATTATGTCACAATAAGATTGTTGATAAATGCTTAAGGTACCCAATGGATAAAAAGTTCAAATTTGATGCCTTTTAAGGTATTATAATCATGATATTTTATGATAAATACTGGGGATGTAACAATATATCTATACAATGATATATTGTGACATGATTTCTGATGACACGATATACAGATACGAAAAAAAAATATATCGAAATTTTTCGGAAAAATAAAATACGGAATTATGTTGGTTCCTTTATTAGTATTTCGGTGTTTGTTGGTGTCACCTAAGCACTATATCAACAAATTATCTCTTTTGTCTATAAAAAAAAAAAGTTACAATGTACAAGATGTAATGAATAATTAGTAGTCCTACATTCACTTTTTCTGTGCTTCTCGCTACTATTTCCAATGTTACACCAAATATTCCTAACAATATGATATATCGTGATATATGTACACGGTGATACGCTTTTCATTTATCATGATATAAAGTGATACACTTTTGAGTCATATACACAGCCCTAATAGATTGGTATTCCAATGCTGTGTTGGTGGTTTTGTTGTTTAAACGTCCCACTCACAAATCTTTGACTCATATTAAGATGTTTGAACTTACGCTTTTAGTGTCTGGCTCCAGTCCATCCCACATAGAGGCCACAATCTTAGAAACTTCACCAAAACTTGCAGAAGGATTCTGTCCTTTTATAGCTGCCTGTGTATCACGGAAAAATAATGCATAGGCTGAAACAGGTCTGTAAAAGAAATGAAAAACAAATATTCAAAGTCAATTTGCAAATATAAATCTTCATTCAGACATTGTTCATTTTAGAAATTTTCAGGTATATTTCAAATTTGAACTTTTTGTCAAAATTACAACTCCCTGTATCATCAGTAATATTGCAGAATATTAAAGCAATGTCATGTATGAATACAAAATATAAAGAAGATCAAAGTTGAAGGCAAAATAGAAAGTTAATATGCCCTTGACCTTTTTCACAAGATGGACCACCATTATGAAGATACTGTAAGCCTGGAAACCCCTGGTTATTTTTGCTCCTTTGCAACAGAAGGCATATTCATTCCATCATAAACCCACCCTAAATCACCACAGTATCAATCATGGATGGCATGTCTGTCCGTGCTTCAATAATTAAGCTTGAAAATTGTGCTTTCGTTTTAAATTTTCCCTCTAATCTAAGGACGAAAATTGCGAAAATGAAACGTGTAGCGAAATTTCCAGGTATACAGTGGTTTTTAAGGAAGAGTTTTCATTAACTGTCGTTCAAGAAGTATTTCCAACTACTGTCATACAAGGATTTTCATTTACTGCTGTATAAGAACTTACTTTTGTGGCTCATTGGGGTCTTTTTTCTTCTTCTTTTTTGGGGTTTTCTTTGCTTTCCCTGTCGTTCGAGGTGGAGAGAGGGGTTTCTCTTCTGGAACAACAGATGTTGCTGCTGCAGCCTGACGTTTTAACAAAGCCAACTGCAAAAGACAATTAAATATGGTAATGTGAAACTAAAAAATTGGCTGGTTTTAATAAATATTAACAGTTTCACCGCGGTGTCTAAATGGAATAATCTTTTCCTATAGTCTTTGACCAGTTTATTATGGTCTGTAGTGTTGAAGGGCTTGTGAAAATGGACCTTACCAGTCACTGGAGTCTACCCTTTGATCCTTTAGGTCCTAAGGAAGTTAGGGTCATGCAAATCACAATTTTTATACCCTTACACAGATATGCTACATAACAACTTTTGAATACAACTGGCTTAATAGTGAGATTTTTTTATCAAAAAGACAGCCTATATGCCTTTAAATGTTGATTTATGCCACTCTTAAGTATTTTTCATTTATATGGTGGCAACTACAGTAAAACTTGCTTTAGCGATCACCTGGTCACAAAGACCATTTTTTGCTGTCCCCAATAGTACCATTTGTGTACAAATCAACCCCTATATATAAAGACCACCTATCTATAAAGACTGGTTTTGATGTGTCGCGAGGGAATCTTCATATACAAGTGTCACTGTAGTTTTTAATAGGGGAGGAGAAAACCTGTTTACAACATAGTGACCACTGGCTTCCTTCCTCTGCGGTACTTTATCCACCCAACCATTTAGAGGCCCTGAGTTATTTGAAAAATTATATGAACTATGGATAATTAATACTGGCATTAATTTATGTTTTCTGTATTGACCTAGTCACAGGTCGGCTTCACAGTTAACCAATACTGAAGACATCACCGTCAAAAACTAGGCCAATGTGGACAAACCTGATTAATAAGCCTATTTGATGTCTTGGATATAATGATAAATAATTTATATATATATATATATACAGTAAAACCTGTATATAGGGGCCACCCAAGGGACCAGAAACTATTGGCCTTTATGTGCAGGTGACCCTTATACACAGGTTCAATTTAGTTGAAGTATGTAGTCAAGGGACTTTTAAAAACTGGCCTTTATAGACAGGTGATCCTTATATAGAGGTGACCGCTATAGCAGGTTTTACTGTATATATATATATATATATATATATATAAAATGGATTTCATATGTCTGCTATATATGATGGCATAAATAAATCTATGAATAGTTAAGAACCTGAATCAACTAATAGCTACATGTATAATGGTTGAAAACGCCACTGAAAAAATTGCCTGAAATGTAGCCGTGTATTAATTTCGATACCAAACAGTTTATAATTCATGTACGAAATTGTAATTAAAGAAATCTACTTTTTTAGTGACACAGAAATGCGAAGCAAGAAATCTCTCTAAGAGGAAACTTTCATGTATAACCAAGCGTTTACTCTGCAACACTGTGCTGATTAGAGCTCAAAACTATGTGAAAATAGTGTATGACTATCATTAGCAAAAATATCAGAGATATATATATCATGATCCATCCTTAATTAATTGCTGCCATTTCAGATGATATAACCAGTAATACTGGATCGTTGAAACTAACTGGGTTATTATAAAATACTGGAACCTGTCCTCAGAGACCACCGTCATAAAAGAGCACCTGTTTTGTGAGACCACATTCTGAAAGCCACTTAGTTAAGTAATCCTTTAAATACAATGTACATGTAAAATCTCCTTTTTTTTTTTTTTTTGAGAGAGAGAGAGAGAGAGAGAGAGAGAGAGAGAGAGAGAGAGAGAGAGAGAGAGAGAGAGAGAGAGAGAGAGAGAGAGAGAGAGAGAGAGAGAGAGAGAGAGAGAGAGAGAGAGAGAGAGAGAGAGAGAGAGAGAGAGAGAGAGAGAGAGAGAGAGAGAGAGAGAGAGAGAGAGAGAGAGAGAGAGAGAGAGAGCGAGCACCTGTTTTGTAAGACCACATTTCACTGGTAGGAGGAGTGGTCTTTAAAGACAGGTTCCATTGTACAAAGAAAAACCAAGGTTAAAAAATGCTTTATTGGCATTTTGTTTGTAAAAATGCTAATTTTTTTAATAATCATAATACAACATAATGTATCTAATGCATTTGAAAGAACAGCTGACAAGTATCTTACCGTCGCCTCCTTAGAGATTTCTCTTTCTTTACATGCAAATACACACACACACACACACACACACACACACACACACACACACACACACACACACACACACACACACACAATCTCTCCTTTATTTACATCTGGCATCAAACACCTGTTCATCTATGATTATCTAATATAAAACTGAAATTCCCTGGTGTCTCTGTAATGGGAGTGTTATTTAAAGAACAAAAACCTAAAATAAACAAATTAAGCAACCAATGAATCATAGCACTCACACACACACCTGAGGAAACAGATAAACTCAGTAAACACACACTTGTCGCAGTTTTGATATTGTAAATATTTACCTGAGTGACAATTTTTTTTTAGTTTAAATTGCGTTTTACACCACACTCAATAATTTTTCAGTTATAAATTTTCACAAAATATATAAGATGTTTATGCCTGTGTATAGCTCTTATTTGCTATGTGTTTGTTTGTTTATTGTTGTTTAACGTCCCACTCAAGAATATTTCACTCATATGGAGACGTCACCAAATGCCGGTGAAGGGCTTCAAATTTTGGCCTATGCTCGGCACTTACAGCCATTGAGCAGTGAGGGTTCTTTAACGTGCCGACATCTACTGCGACACGGGACCTCCAGTTTTTACTGTCTCATCCGAAAGACAGGAAACCAACCTGTTGCCGGCGGGACTCAAACTCACGACCTCACGATCCAGAGTCGAGCGCGCTACCAACTGAGCCAGGCCAGCTCAATTTTTCAGTTATAAATGGTGAAGGAGAAAACAATATAGAAAAGACTATTGACCATCTGCAAGTAAATTGGCAAATTTTCTCATGCAATCAGCCTTGGTTACAGCAGGACTCGAATCCACAACATCTTAGATATGAGAGACCTCATGGTTTTAAAGCTTGGCACTTTAACCAATCCGCCACAGAGACTCATGAATAAAAAATCTACAAATGAACTCAAAACTACAACAGCTCAGGAATTACGATTCTCACAATTTTCTGGCTCATACAAATTACCTAGCAAGTTGGACTTCTATACATGTACAAATGTATGTCCTGAAGTGCATATATTTAAGAGATTTAAAGTTTAAAATTTTTTTGGTTTTTCAGGTTTTGTGGTCGTTTCGATCAGTATGTGTGCACGTGTGCATCCAATGGGAGTATTTTTCATTCCAGTGATTTATCTAAGGGAAATATATCAAATCTATAAACAAAGGGATATATATATATATATATATATATATATATATATATATATATATATATATATATATATATACACACATACATAGTTATAAAAGACATGAAAATTAACCAAAGTACACCTATGAGAAGTATCATGTCAAATTATTACCTTTATGTTTGTTACTATTTGCTGATTGTGATATGCGATAGTCATCTCTAGTAAGTGGCATTATAATTCTGTAGAATCTATCTGAATTGTTTCCAATATTATCTCTCTTTATTCTCATGATCTCGTTGTTTACGCGATGTTTTCACTTTATACAAAGTTTTTTTTTTTCATGCATTGAGATTAAATCTAGTTTCCCTAATGGTTAAACACAGTCAAATATATTGTAACTCATTCACCCCTTTAAACACTATTAGAAAGGCCTATATATGTTGTCGATGTGTAGTTGAGTTCAATTATCTATTAGGGTAGATAAGTTACAAGTATATTGCCACATATGGGAACAGCTTTTTAAAGTATAGGTTCTTCTTTTTTTCATTTGACCAACAACAACTACATATTATGTACTATTTTCAATCTGGTCTTTTGACAAAATCTGTGAAAAGGGAATGCTAAGTACAAAAATTTAAATGATGAAAAATAGCACCCCAATATATTGGAAGTAGGCAATGATTTTTTTTAACACTTTATTTAATACCATGCTGTTTATTCCATTTAAATGAATCAAAATCTTTTTCTTCCGTTCTTTCATATTTTCTTTCTTTCTTCCCTCTCCCTACCCTCTCTCTCTCCCTCCCGTCTGTCTGTCTGTCTGTCTCTCTCTCTCTCTCTCTCTCTCTCTCATGCTGTAAATATGATTAACATGGCCAAACTGCCCCAACGAGCTAAAACATAGGAATTTTCAAAGTATGAGAATATTCTCAATTTTCAGCAAATCCTACAATCTGATTGGCTGTCATGGCTTAAGTTGAGAATAATCTTATGACAATAAAATTTTTTAAATCATATGGCCCTGAGACACTGATTTAAAAACAAATATGAATACCGACCTGTGCAAGAGGAAGATTTTCATCACTGTCCCCACTGCTGCTATCCCTATTTGGTGATGTGGAATTACTACTCCCACAAGGAGAGGTCTGCATGCTATTATTTTGAAAAGCTAACTGAGCCGTAACATCAGAATGGCTTATAGTGGCCAGAGGTTCATTTGATGGCTGAGAAAACACTGAACCGTTATGATTCATTCTGTCTATAGAAGTCGTCATCATCGCCATCGATGTCAATGTGGAACTTGACGTAGAATGTAAACTGTTTGTTATAGATATATCGGGTACATCAAAGTTCTGTGGCGGAAACTTGGGGGCCATTTGTGGTTCCCCTACTGTGGTTGTCACAGTTGAACTGTTTGTATCACTGTTTTGTTGTGGCTGGGAAAATCCAAAATCCATATTTCCGTAGTTATATAATAAATGCTGAGAAGAATAATTCTGCTGTGTGCTCGTTTGAGAGATTCCTTCAGTGACTGCTGGTAAGGCTAGCGTAGTTATATCAAAATCATCATCAAAACTAGGAGTGTGAAAAGTCTGGAAAAAATAAATATTAAAGTTACGTAACAATTTTATCAATAATCTTTGTTTACAGAACCTCTCCTGACCCAAGAGTCATGATATTTACAATTTCTGTTTCACTAACCACATATTATATATTGTTTCTGATTTTTTTTTGGTTTTTTTTTTTGTTTTTGGCGACACTCAAATCTCAAATTTTATACATCTTTGATAAAAACCGAGTTTTATATTTTATTAGCAAGATCTACATTTTGCAGTCCAATGGAGTGTAGAGATTAGCAAAATCTGAATGGTAATTTTATATTTCAAAATCGTCATCTACTTTTCTTTTGCGAATAGTCATATATTATTACAGCTCTACAAAGAATATTTCAATAAACAGGATGTGAGGATTAAATTAACTAAGATGTTAAACGGCTAAATTTATTTATTACTTAATATTCCACGTTCATAGAAAATGTAAATATTTCGCAAAAGCCAACCGTCATCCATGGAAAACAAATTGCACCAAAAATTTGTTTCATTACTCTATAAATTGAATTTCAAATTATGTCATTTATCAAATGACAAACAACGATTTTATTGAAGTTATGCCACAATTAAAAACATTGAAGATAAAATCGCTGACTTCGGCCATTACAACATGGAGGTTATTGACATCAATTTGATGTAGAGTAATGAAGTCGTTGAACTCATCGGTCTTCAATGTATGACTGAATTATCACATCTTCAAAGAAATCTACACACAATAATTTGAGTGGATTTGTTATCTAAACTTCCGATAAGCAAAACAGTGTTGATGCCATAAATGTCACACTTCTGGACAAATAGAAATCGACAGGCTTATCATTGGTTAGACCTATCAAGCTGATTGAAAACAACAGAAATATCAGTTACAGTTTGACTTCAAAAATGTGTTACAGTGGAACCTCTCTTGAGAGACCATCCTATCTGTCTCTCAAGACAGGTGGTCACTGAAAAAAAAAGGTTAAATCTAAAAGATTATTTAACCAAGTTGTTTTTCAGAATGTGGTCTCAGAAGACAGGTGGTCACAGAAGACAAGTGGTCTCTCAAGACAGGTCCCACTGTACTTACATGTACAGTAAAACAACCTGCTTTAGCGACCACCTGTGTATAAAGACCCCTTTTTTGCTGTCCCCAATAGTACCTTTTGTGTACAAATCAACCTCTATATAAAGACCACCTCCCTAGACCAGTTTTCTTGTGTCCCTAAGGAGGTTGCTATATGCAAGTTCTCTGTATTATTTCCCTCCCATTAAAACTAAGTTAAGTAGTTTTGCCTATGGGATTAATCTTTGTTTCACTGGAATGGCTGGAGCTGTCATATGGTCACTAAATCCATTTACCCCTAAAGACACATTTGGATTGGTCCAAGTCATTGATTTACAGGAGTCCATATTGTTTTTCAGGGGTTGATAAGTTAATAGAATCCTTTGCACAGTTAGAGGCAGGTATATCAATTTATGCCATTCATATGCACTAACAAGTATTCATGTGTGCAACATTTTAACTTTTTGGCAGAATTGCATTAATTTCCCAAGTAAACTAAAACACCGAATAAGTAACCCGAAACCTTAGTAAACACACAAAGTTTACAAGTCTTAAGAAATCTAAAATTGAAATTAAAACCAGTTTTTGCCACAGAAAGATTTTTTTTTGGGGGAGGAGTCTAATTCTGCTAAGAACTTCTAGAAATAAACGTCTACTTAAGAACACATATTTCACGAGTTTCACAAGAACAGGACAAGTAATTCTATTAAGTGTACGACAGGTGTAACTACATGTAATTTTATTTTGTTACTATCATCAAACTTTGATCAGGAACCATTAAAATGAATCTATTATGAGGCCACCATTTGAAAATTACTTGTTTAATATGCCCGATAAATGTCTCTCTCAAAACAGGTCGGATCAATCAGTACAGTGGAACCCGTTTCAGGAGACCACAGTTGTATAAGACCACCTGACTTTGGAGACCACATTCTGAGAACCACTTGGCTAAATAATCCTTTGAATAAAACCTCTTTTGAGAGACCACCTGGCATGTAAGACCACATTTCAGTGGCAGATGGGATGGTCTCTCAAGACAGGTTCCATTGTACAAGTGTAGGTAGGTATTTCTCATCTTCCATGCTGCATATAAAATAAAAACTGTATCTATATGATCCCCCCCCTAAAAAAAAAAAAATGAAAAGAAAGAAAAAAAAAATCAAATTATAAAAAATGTAAAAAGTTATAGAGGAATAAGTTGGAAGTCACTTAAATTTAACCCTGTTCTAATGAAATCCTGCTTTATTTGAAATGATTTTAATTCCTCTGCCAAATTTCTTTGACTGTATGTATTTATCTGAATTCCTTAATATCATATCTCATAATTTGACTACCAAACAAAAGATAGATACATGTATTCACCATTTACGTTGTTGATTTGCTACATAGAAATTTTAATTCCACTATTGACAGGGGTACACAATCTTGAGTACAAAGGTTTTTTCACATCAGTAAATAAATTTAAAATTGTACTGCTGATCTGAAAAAAAAGCTTTCTCTTGAACAGAAAATGCAATTTAAACAAGACACTTCCGTAATTTATTACCTTATCTATAAAAGAAAGCTTACAAACAAATCCTATCCACTGACAGAACGGTGTGCACGATTTTTGTATCGTCATTGGTTCAAGCGACTCAACAAAATTCACCAGATGGCGAGTGAGAGAAACGGTACATGAAAACAACAAAGGTAATTAAATTGCTATGTACATAAATGTCTAGTCACGTAATACTTTTAAAGAAACCAAATAATTTGTTTTGTCAGCAATTTATAAACTTAGAGTTGTAAAACAGCATAAGACTGATCCATTTAAACCTTAAGAAAGTGATAGTTTGTTAAACTCTCAATTTATACAATAACTTTGAAATTCAAAAAAAAAAAAAAAAAACTGAAAGAAACTGAATATAAAGTCAAAAGAAAATAAATATTAAGTTCACTCCCTTTGTAAAAGGAAATTATTTTAAAATATTGACAAATAACATTAGTATAAAACACTTATTCAGTCTTCTTACCATCCTTCACAAAATTAGACCAATACATTTCAATTTCTGAAACAGTCCACTTTCTATTTCAAGGGATAATATTTTCCAGGGATGAATGAACTCAATTACTGAACTCACTGTTTATTATCAAATCATATCTTGCTCAGAATTCAAAATTATTACATTTATAGCCCCCTCTCAAAGACCTTCTCTCCTTGAGTGGTTTTGAAAGGATCTATGTAATCGAAAAAGAGATGCTATCCAAGATTAACCCTTTAAAGCCTACGTTTGTCACCTGTTACTCCAAGCTAGAACAATCCACCCCAGTCTGACACAAGAACAGGGGATCGCTATAGTAATAAGAGCTTAATGGCAGTATAATAGCTGTTAAGTAGAGAATGATGAATGGAACCTTATACAAATAAATTGAAACTGCTAATTTTCTTGTACTTGGATGTGGCTTTATATTCAAATATTAGCTGCTCTTATTGAACAAATATTTCGGGGATAAAAGTAAAAGCACTGGGTAGAGCCTAATTCAGATCTCAAGTTTAAAGAGGAAAAAAAAAATAAATGAGACTATGTGCGTAAAAGTTTCACACAGTTCCCATCTGCTGTCAAATTTAGAGATATGCCGAAAAGTCGACCAACAGGAAAACACGACTCTGTCACCATCATCGTAAACCCATCACTAGCTGTCCACCACACAAACCCCTCGTTTGTTTGTTTGTTTCATGGGCCCCCACCCCTCTCAATTCTGCTGATACACATTTTCTATGTCTAAGAGATTAAACAGTGAAACCAATCACAGTGATTTTCATACAAATTTTCAAAGCTACTTGGTACCGTTCCATTTAGGAAAAATAGTGAAAAAATGAAAAATTGGGAAGTTTTCTGGTTGCTTCAGAGTCATTATCATTCATAATAAAGGCTGGTCCATGGTCTGGATGTTAAGATTTCTGCAGTTTACCGAGACAAAATAAAAAAAATTCATGATTGATAAAATGGGAATTTTTAGTCATTTAAGGGGGAATTTTGCACAAATTTTGAAAGAGGAACTATCCCATTTCGGCACTGAATTTCAGGTATGAAAATCAATGAATCATGATAGTACACATACAACACACCTACATGTATGGCTAAATGACTAAAATATCAAACATACTGACAGCATATTAACCCTGCCCCTTCCCCCCTACCCAGCTTGAGTGAATAATGAAAATAAAGTTTTAATTCAATATCTTGCTGCCTAATGTTTAATTGCTTGTTTGTTTAATGTTGTTTAACGTCCCACTCAAGAATATTTCACTCATATGGAGACATCACCAAATGCCAGTGAAGGCTTCAAATTTTGGCCTATGCTTACGGCCATTGAGCAGTTATGATTGCCCTTGGTAAGAAAAAATACGTTACAAGATTTTTTCCCCATTTTAAATCAAGTGCTATATTAAGTTTGTGGTTTTTCCATTCCAAAAAGATAAAAAAACATCTATAGTATGGTAGTCAGAATTTAGAATATGCGTTCCAAATCTACCTGCTGATGTGTTGGAATATGGTGGACAGTGAACCATGGAAGTTTAATTACCGAAATGAAAGTACCAAAGATCAAAAGTACATTGAGCTAGAACCCCCTTTCTGTCAATGGTTAATGCTGTCACTACTAAAATCTACTTCTAATTGCCTCATGTTGTACATGACTCCAAACCATTTTTTTTAGGAATCAATACCATGACTCTAACCCTTACAAACATTTGCAAGTGGTCTACTGATAACACACTGTACATCCCTTTAACTCACAAGCACAGTATCACATATTCAATTCTAGTTACCAAATTACATGTACATTGTAAGACTTCAAAGAGGAGAAGCTGTTTCATCCTCATGAGCTCAGCACATTGGTGCAACTCAGATGTCTTTTGCATGAAACTGCAAATTGAGGTCACATGTGGCAGCAGGTGTGGCATGCTAAAGAACCCTAACTGCACGGGCATGAGTCCATAAGCATGTGTTAAAATTTGTGGCACTTCACCTCAACCTGGTGATGTATCAATAAACAGGAAGAGCTATTGGCAGGAGGTACATTGTAAATCAACAAGAACACTGGTGGCTTGTTTATACACAGATTTCATTTTCGTTCGCAAACGTTGTAGATATTGACTTAACAATCATGCATACAAAATTTGAAACTTATCTGATCATTAGTTCATGAGAAAAAGATAGATGTACCAAGTTTTGGTGCTTTTTGGCCCCTTTTGAGGCCCCTATGGGTCCTAGCCCTTTTCATTCGGAAGCTTTATGCGGCTTCACATGGGGATGCTATATACCAAGTTTGATTAAAATTGACCCACTGGATCTTGAGAAGAAGTCGAAAATGTGTAAATGTTAATGACGCATGACAGACCACGCACGACGACAGACAAAAGATGATCACAACAGGTCACCCTGAGCCTTTGGTTCCGGTGACCTAACAAAAGCCTCTGGCTGTCCAAAGACAAGAGATCACATGGTTTAAAGGGCAATGCTCTTAAGCCACGGAGCCCAACCGCATACACATTTCTCATTAATCCAAAATAACGCTACACCAGGAAAGGTATACAAACTCTTGGTATAACTGCACTTGAAAGATATTTTCACGGAAAAATCATAAAAGCCTACAGTATAGGATAAAGCGTTGATACATTACCTCATTAGTTAGATAATTAGCTTCCTGTCGGACATTTTCTGCCATCACTGATGACAGGGAATCATATCCTGTACCAAATACCTCGCTCTGAAAATAGAAATGAGAAATAAGTTTACGTCTATTTCCCGCGGTGCTCTTTTGACTTTTTTGAAATAATAAATACATATATCGGAAAAATAGTTTTAACAAAAAGGTACATGGAAAATTTGCAATTACCGTATTCGACCCATTAACGGCCCATGTCCCTATAAGCGCCCCTCTATGCACCCCCCCCCCTTTTTTTTTTTTTTTTTTTTTTTTTTTTTTTATACATACGATCGAGAATCTTTTCTAGCTGGTTGACAAGAAGATGTGGACCTGAAAACCATAACAGTTTATTTGTAACCACCCAGCAACAGAATGTCTATAGATGTCCTCAGTAATAACTACAACAATGTTACCACTGTGCCTTTAAAAATTTCAGCTCAGTTTTACGTCATTTTGACTCAGATGGTCCCATTAAGTGACCACCCATTTTTCCTGTTTTTTTGGTGTTTTCTTTTTGTAGTGCCCTGGACACTTGTAATGGTGGAATACGATAGTAACAAAATTGTAAGTACAATGTATACCCAGAAGCCTATGTTGCATGTGATAAGCTAATATACCATTTTAAGAAAAGCAGGTCAAAGGTTGTCTATGTTCAATTAGTCAGTACAACATACTGATGATACTCCAGTACATCCAGCTATGACAGAGCACAGTCTATTCAGTGATAGGCCTAGAGATCTCTAACACTAATCTTGTGTATTTGTGGTCTATCTTATGCCCAAAGAGGCCAGACTTTACACCACTTACAAAAGAGAACTCGGGGTAAACCCATAACAGTTTTTTATTATATAACAGCCCCTCCCAAAAAAAAAGCTGAAAATGCCTTACAAACATACCAAAGCTAAAAGGCCTTAAAAACAGACCAAGAGCATGGATGTACAAATAAATAAGCCAAGAGGTAAAATAGACCAAGAGGCAGAAAAGACTTTATGAATAGACCAAGAGGTTGAAAAGACTTCATAGACCAAGAGGCAGAAAAGACTTTATAAATAGACCATGAGACAGAAAAGACTTTATAAATAGACCAAGAGGCAGATAAGACTTTATAAACAGACCAAGAGGTTGAAAAGATTTTATAGACCAAGCAGCAGAAAAGACTTTATAAATAGACCAAGATGCAGAAAAGACTTTATAAACAGACCAAGCAGCAGAAAAGACTTTATAAATAGACCAAGCAGCAGAAAAGACTTTATAAATAGACCAAGAGGCAGAAAAGACTTTATAAATAGACCAAGAGGTTAAAAAGACTTTACAAATAGACCAAGCAACAGAAAAGACTTTATAGACCAAGAGGCAGAAAAGACTTTACAAATAGACCAAGTGACAGAAAAGATTTTACAAAATAAACCAAGAGGCAGGAAAGTCTTTACAAACAGTCTAAACAGCAAATAATGACCTTACAAAGACTGTATAGTTGCTTTTATTCACCAGGGATTTCATTTTGCTATATTGGCAGTAAATGAAAATTTTGCGAAATTAAAAACCCATGAATAAAAAACCTTAGTTATGAAGTATCAACAACCGTGAATAAGATCCATTCAAAAAACACAAAATTTTCTCCCTTGAAATTAACTACTATACAGTAGACCAAGAGGCAGAAAAGTCTTTATAGATAGACCAAGAGGCATAAAAAACTTTATAAATAGACCATGAAGCAAAAAAGACTTTACAAATAGACCAAGAGGCAGAAAAGTCTTTATAGATAGACCAAGTGGCATTAAAAAACTTTATAAATAGACCATGAAGCAAAAAAGACTTTACAAATAGACCAAGAGGCAGAAAAGACTTTACAATTATACCAAGAGGCTAAAAAGACTTTACAAATCACTCGAATCTATACTTTAAGCCACAATGTAGCGTAGGTAATGAAATTTGCATCTTTTGTCACATTATCCATGAGACGCTTTGTACCAAATAATATAAAATGTTTTTTAATTCCAAAAATTCAAACTAATTCAATGGAACAGAGTAAAAGTATTCAATGCGAAGGCAAAAATTATAATAATAATAAGATGAATAAAAAAATAATGGATAAGATCACCAAATGAATATCACAAAGACAAAGTTGCCCATGATCTGTGAACAAATCATCTTAACTAAATATTATGTGTGTACCTATTATGGGGGTCCCATTTTTATCTGCATCTTGAGATATGATTTAAAAACATCTTTGATGGGTTCAATTTCAATACTTTAAAAAGTTTCATTAAAACTTTTATTATTTCTCAACACAAAGTACCATCAGGACCTTAGAACTGCATCACAGACTTTAATTGCTGGTTGAGTAAATAAAGTCTTCATTTCCACAAAAAAAATACTATAATGTATGTTTTATTACGTGGAAAATATTGCCTGTATAAAAATTGCAACCATTATTATAATTTTTTTTTTATATATTTCTTTACTCAAACATATGTGAAATGTGACTGCATACAGATGTAATTAAATCAAGTGAAATATCTTGGGTTTAATGTTTAAAAATTATTTTTCTGTGGATGTTACTATCATAAATCATTAATTTGTACGTGTGTGTGTGTGTGTGTGAGAGAGAGAGAGAGAGAGAGAGAGAGAGAGAGAGAGAGAGAGAGAGAGAGAGAGAGAGAGAGAGAAAGAAAGAGAGAGAGAGAGAATGAGAAAGCAAGAATGTGGAAGATGCCATGTGTGTGTTTCAGGACACCTTACATGTATTGCAACAGAACTTAAGTGATTTATGTTATGCGTGTGTGTGAGAGAGAGAGAGAGAGAGAGGGAGGGAGAGAGAGAGAGAGACAAAGAGACAGATAGAGAGAGAGAAAAAGAGACAGACAGAGAGAGAAAAAAAGAGAGAGAGAGAGAGAGAGAGAGAGAGAGAGAGAGAGAGAGAGAGAGAGAGAGAGAGAGAGAGAGAGAGAGAGAGAGAGAGAGAGAGAGAGAGAGAGAGAGAGAGAGAGAGAGAGAGAGAGAGAATGAGAGAGAGAATGAGAAAGCAAGAATGTGGAAGATGCCATGTGTGTGTTTCAGGACACCTTACATGTATTGCAACAGAACTTAAGTGATTTATGTTGTGTGACATCATGGTTTAAGTTATAGCCCCCAGGAAAAGTATACTTGGTATATACATATATATAGAACGTGCCCAGAGGATAAGTAGAATCTACCAGCACATTAGAATAACCTTACATTATACTTTATACAGAAACACATTAAGATGTAATTCAAGGACAAAGTCACCAACAGGTTAAGTATCAGAACAGTCCCCTGTACTTTTTAATTATATACATAATATCAGAAGGACCACACTATCAGTTGTAGACTTTCCTTTGATCTTCCCATGTGATTGCTCTTGTTATGGCTGTTAATTGCAGAAAAGAACAACTTTCATCACATTTCACAGACACACACACACAAATCAAATTTTTAAATATACACGATTCCACAAGTAATGTATACATAATTACAGGAATACATGTACATTGTAAATTTGAGAATTTTCAAGAAATCCATAAGGATCATTTACTCCAGACTTGTTTATCTAAAGTGACCTTGGCTTATCATCTACCTGAATCCTGACTGTATCAACAGAGATAATGCTCTCCAGAGATCATGAAATTCTCAATTTTTACTACTCTTAGCCTGTTGGCACTACAACCCTATGTTAAAGAGAACTGGCCTTGTACTGTTTTAGAACTGAAGTTTAGGATTTTCAACAATTTTCCCACAACAACTTCTGCATGTGGATCTAAATTTTAGACACCAAAAACAAAAAGCACACACTGGCAAAAACAAAAACAAAAAACATAATGAAAGGTCAAAATGGCCTTCTTATATTTAGTTATCCATATCAACAACCCCTGACCCACCGTTAATAAAATTAACATTTGTCATTTAGCTCTACCTATAGATGCAAAATACATGTATTAGATTTAAAGAAAGTTGATCTAATGGTTTTCTGAGAATTTTAAAAATTAAAAAAAAAAAAAAAAATTATCTCCTTCACAACAGTTATAAATCATTAATTGTCATGGCATTGAGTCTCCTACATCTAAAGAAGTACATAGACTCTGAAACACTACAACAAGTGTCAAATTTCTATAAGATTAACACCGAGAAACTCAAGCTCATAAGGACAGGTGCAACTGAATTTTAACAAAGTCAGTGTTCCCCCGAAAACATTGTCCTTAAACAAAAGATAAGGATAGAAAAAATACTTAAATCTTCAGCGTTAATCCGGGGCATACCTGTACAGATTAGATACTAGAACCATTCAAGTGCTCTCTCTAGTGGCAGCACGCGACCACATTATCTATACGCTGTAAGACAACTTGTTTCAGGACACAAAGTATGTGCATATCTAAATGATTTCGGAAAAATTTCCATTTCTATTATTTATAGCTGACAATGGAGAAAAATGCTCACATGTGTCCCGACAAAAGCTGTTACTATATTAAGCATCAGATGTGTAATCAGAGTTTAAAATAACTGGATGCATACAGGGTATAAAAAATGTACTTATACCATTTTGTTTTGTCTAATCCCTGACGAAGAATTCTCTTTCACTGGTCAGTTGGACTAGTTGGAAACGAATCTTAACCAGTCCTGTGACAAATTCACCAGCCCCAAAGTAATATGACCAATTACCAAATCATTATAACAGTATTTACTGAATCAGTACCAGATTTGCCAAATTGTTAATTATAATTAGTTATTTATTTTTGTATTCTCACGAGTCAAAGAAACTATAATTATCTTAGTTTAAATTGAGAAAAAAAAACAAAAAAACAAAAAATTATTACGTAATTTCAGTGTTCTTTCATAAATAAATGCTCATGTTTATATAGATTTTCTACTTGTCAATTGGACTAGGTAAAGCACAACCTTGACTGGTCCACTGCAAAAATTACCAGACTCGGATTGGCGGACTACTTCTAATTGTGAACCATACTTCTATGTTCTACAAGTTGGAAGTGCGCTCGACTCTTGATCGTGAGGTCGTGAGTTTGAGTCCAGCCTGTGGCAGGTTGGTTTTCTGTCCTTTGGATGAGACAGTAAAACTCAAGGTCGCAGTAGGTGTCGGCACGTTAAAGAACCCTCACTGCTCAATGGCCGTAAGTGCCGAGCATAGGCCAAAATTTGAAGCCCTTCACCGGCATTTGGTGACGTCTCCATATGAGTGAAAGATTCTAGAGTGGGACATTAAACAACAACAAACAAACAAATAAAAATCTATGTTCTACATATTAACTCATCAACCCCTGAAAAACAATGGACTCTTCTGTAAATCAATGATTTAGACTAGTTCAAATGTGTCTTTAGGGGTGAATGAGTTAATGATCATGAGTTAGATAAGGAGAAGTACTGGGTACAGGGTATAACAAATGTACTCAGTATCAATATTGTGTTCTATTTCAAGACACATATCTAAGTCAAATCTGCCTCTGAAATGTGGTCTCTGAAGACAAGTGGTCTCTCAAATTTAGAGGTTTTAACTAAGTGGTTTCCAGAATGTGGTCTTCCATGAGAATGGTCAGTCAAGGCAGGTTACAATGTAATAGTGTTCAGTGTAAAGACATTATATAAATCCTATTTCATTCCACCAATACAATGTAATAGTGTTTAGGGTAAACAAATTACATAAATTCTACTTTCACTTTACCTATTTTCTTTTAGTAAAAACATCCATGTTCTTTTTTTCCACCACAGACTTCAAAAGTACTTTGACCCGTCATTCTTACATGTATCTCTAAATATGACCAGTAAATGAAATAGGGAATCCCTCTAAATTTTGGGGAGGGGAAATTCATCACAAGTAATACCTTATAACATCTGAGGACTACTGAAAGTTTTTACTGGGTTAAAAACAAAACAATGTTTGATATCCTCTGATCTACCCAAAAATATAAATTTTGTTTCATCTTTTTTTAGGATTCATTTTTCCCCCTCAAATTAGTCAAATGGTTTTGTCTAAAATAAAGAAGAATTCTGTGAGAACTTTTGTATCATACATGTTTACTAACTGAAAAAATGTAATTAGTGAATGGTAAGCTATAATATTAAACCTTAACTAGGCAAACTGATGGATGAACTGACTGATGGACAGAGAAAACCTACAAACCCCCCCCCAATCCTGTTTCACCAGTAAGACAGTCCTTCGGATGAGACAGTAAAAACTGGAGGCCCCGTGTCACAGTAGGTGTGGGCACGTTAAAGAATCTTCACTGCTCAGTGGCCGTAAGTGCTGAGCATAGGCCAAAATTTGAAGCCCTTCACCGGCATATGGTGACGTCTCCATATGAGTAAAAGATTCTTGAGTGGGACATTAAACAACAACAAACAAACCAGTATGACAAAAAATTCTTCTTATTACATCTAACTGACTTGATCTGAAAACCAGGAATTCATGTACCTAAAAAGAAATTATCTTATAATGATTTAATAGAAATAGGAAATCATTAATTATACAGAATTGTGAGAATACATGTTACCAAGACCGCAGCGGTTGAGTATTGATTTTGTTCTATGCTGAGTGCACTGACCAGGCAAAAGCTTGATGACCTTTAGATAGTATCATAGCCCTATAATATTTAAGTACATTTAGGTAATATAGTCACTTTATTAAAGAATATATGAGTCAAGATATAGTGAATTAGATTCACAACCTACGCAATTCTTTCCTTTTTTTTCATCTAAATCATGACTCTGACATTTCAAAAGACATTACGTTTAATGAAAAAGAGACAGAAAGGCCAATTTAGGTCATGTCACCCATGGGTTGACAAAATTCAGTTTTTGATACCCTGCCTTTACTGCAGAGCCCCTGACCCCGATATTATGAAGTTCAGTTTCAGTTACCTGGCCATTTCTACAAAACCCCTGACCTCAGGGTTATGGAGTTCAGTTTTTATCACCCTGCCTTTTCTACAAAGCCCCTGACCCCAGGATTATAAAACTCAGATTTTGTTACCCTGCCTTTTCTACAAAGCCCCTGACCCCAGGATTATAAAACTCAGATTTTGTTACCCTGCCTTTTCTACAAAGCCCCTGACCCCAGGATTATAAAACTCAGATTTTGTTACCCTGCCTTTTCTACAAAGCCCCTGACCCCAGGATTATAAAACTCAGATTTTGTTACCCTGCCATTCCTACAAAGCGCCTGACTACAGGGAAACATTTTTTTTCTTGTTACTGGCTATTCTCCCTATAACTTATCTATCTTTTGTAAAAGAAATTATTCTATTTCTCAATTTTGCAGAAAATAAATGTACATGCACAATTTCCTATGTATTAAAACAAGATTATATCTTATTGTGCAAAACCTATGCACTGATATGGTCAAATATTATAGATTTGGCTGATCATAAAATATAATAATTAGTTAAAGTTACATACGTCACACACAAATGTCAGTTTCATATCAAATAAGACGTCAGTTCACAAGATTCAGGATAATATACAGTATACATGTACATGGTATATGGAGTCTTAGCAGGAATTTTTATTACATTTACTTTATAGCCAAATTTCAGCTCCTTTGACCATTACTTGCATCTTTTCTATACAAACTTTTCAGGAAAATTTCCATTTTAATCTGCTGAGAAATTGTGATATTTCTGCTTTAAAAAATGTCAATAAGTCCTCACCCAAATTGTTATTGTATAGATTTTGAGTAAAATAAAGATAGAAAAAAAAACTTTCCCCCGCCTACTTTTATTAACTTATGTCCACTTTTAGCAGTGAAATTTTCAGTGTTTCATAAAATGTCAATAAAATTACCAATGTGATCAACTATCTCGTGTACCAAATTTGAAAAGTGATGAAATATCCATGACTGATTGGTTAGGGCATCAAACTTTGAACTATGAAGTCTCTCAGTCTCACCTTTAGTGAGAGTGGGTTTGATTCTCCCACTGGCGCCTAAGCTGATTTTGTGAGAAAGTTTGTCACTTTACTTGGAAAGGTTGGTGGTCTCTTCCTGGGTACCTTGTAACAGGTTCTCTCCTTCACCATAAAAAAAATTGATTGCTACTGAATGATCATTGGGTATGGTATAAAAATACCACATAAACAAACAAACTGGAAAGTGTCCTGCAGATAATCTGAAAAGACCTAAAAAAAACGCGTCAAAAATTAATACATGTATTCCGATCTTTATGATTAATACAAACTTGAATCATACATCCATGTAGATCACTCAGAAACAGTCTGTTTTTCAATTCATGCAGCGGTTTTGGAGAAGAAGATTTTTAAAGAGGGGTTCCTTTTGGGACCTATTCTGCCCCGCCCTGTATCTACCCCTCGGTCAATCTGGCTGAAAACTACAAACTTGGCACAGGACCTTGGACACTTGCTTCCTATCATGTTTCGTCAAAATCCCTTCATAGTTTCAGAGAAGAAGTCTAAAATATGAAAAGTTAGACGGACACTGGACGCCTGACGGGGAGAGATCACAATAGCTCACTTGCGCCTTCGGCTCAGGTGAGCTAAAAATATATATTTATTGGAAGGAGTCTAGCCATTCGGATATGCAATGCATGCACAAACTTTCCCTGGTAAATCTACCATAATCTATATATATATACACACACACACACACACACACACACACACACACACACACACACACCGGTAAAGCATTTGATCTGTATGTAAAGATTCTAAAGGCAATGTATATGGTATATAAAACATCTTATCTGAACCTAATTACTTAAATATATACATTAATTTGCAAACCCTTTATTTGTAATATTTTTAATATGCATGTGTATAATGTATCTAAAATAATGACAGGGTTATCTACATGTAAAAGTGCATACATGTATATATGTCTAGTTCCTCTAGTTTTAATGTACATTGCTATAGCCATCACTCTATGATACAAATACACAAATTTGAATCATTTTTTTCTCCTGAAAATTTTTCAAATACATTTTTTTTCTTAAAAACCTGAGAGCATAACATTTGCATGAAATCACCTACACTGATAAAAGAATCTAAACAGTATCCCAATTTAAAGTTTGTGTATAAATATATCAACTAATAATGATTTCACCAAAACAAATTTGCTGATAAAATAAATACAGTTTTTAAAAAATGCGTATCTTATTTTGACCCCATAAGTTAGACAGTATTGAAGTAACAGAGAAACAAATCTGTATAACGGATATAAACTTGTACGAACGTACATACACACGTGGAAACACTTGTCCGAGTCCAATATAGACTTAAAAGCCCTAAAGGAATATGCAAATACACAACAATATTTAATTCATAAATAAATATAAAACAATAATGTTTACCTGGCAAATACCGGAATTCTTTATCTCAACTCCAAGCATTTTACTACATAGTATGGTAATTAAAATTCCAAAATATAAGATGTCAACGGCAAGTTGTGTATATATATATCCCCAGGTAAAGACTAAGTTTACATGAGCAGTTTATCCAGGTAACGTTCAGGTAAGAATGATGATCTTAAACACATTTACAACAGCTGTTGGCTACAACATTTCACCTGTGCGTTTGTGTGTATAATGTCAGTATCACAGCACCTGTCTTTAGTCACATGACAAACATCTCAGATCATGTGACCACAGTCCCCTCAGTCAAGAGAAATACTATAGAATCATCTACTGAGATATTGGAACACCAGTATAATTTGTAGGAATATGCTTGAATAGAAAATGTGAATGAAAACAGATATCAGCTGAATGTTTTCAGCTATTTGGAAAGAATACTACAGCTTTTTAACATGGACCCATTAATTCTAAATCACAATGCATGCCGTACACTTTCATTAAACAGCCTCTGATAATTCCTAATCAAGTACCTGCTATTGTCTGTAATGAATGCTAACTTCTCCATATTGTGAATGTAAGTGATTGACAGAGATTTGGAGCTTTATAATCAATATCACAGAAACATCTGACTGTGCTAATCACCATCTTCATCATCATCTTCATACATTAGTTCATATACTGAAGCTGCTTCAGGAAATAGAACATTAATGCATGTCTTACCAAATATCATGTTCAGCAGAGAATAATGGGATAGATGTTTATAAACAGTAGTAGATGGAAAGGGCAGGTAAACAATTACTGCACTTCACATTATAGATGATCCCCTAGGGATGGGGATTAAACAGTTACTGAACTTCATAATAAATTATCTTCCCCCAAATAATTAATGCTTTAGCACTATATAAAATTATAAATGTTACAAATCCGAATGTGATGGTTTTAATACCAGTTTCTGAAATTGAATTTAATCCATTTATGTACAACCAGCTCTCCTTTATAATTCTGATTAAGAACATGCAATCAATACATAGAAGGAATGGGTTTTTATTACTGTGTATGTTCCCCGTAGAAGCTAGATGTAGCATTATACATAGAGTTAACTAGTTTCAGATGCAACTACTATACTTACTCGAAAAATGCATCAAGTAAATACTTATATTGCAGGATTAGATGTTATCCATACGTGTTAATGTCCGGAGGGACAGAAATTATGCAATACAGTGGAACCTGTCTTGAAAGACCAATCTCATGAGAGAGTAGAAAGACCACCTGTCTTCTGAAAACTTTGGTTATTATAAATCCTTTAAATAAAATATAAAATAAAACCTGTCTTGAGAGACCACATGCTTCGAGAGACCTAATTTCAGTGATAGATGAGGTGGTCTCTCAAGACAGGTTCCACTGCATGGGTAACTATAAAAGAAATTGCTATACTTTAGAAATATATACAGTGGAAGCTTGCTACTAAGACCACCTGACTGACTGACTGACTCAAAATGGCCTGATTAGTGAGGTGGTCTCTTAAGTGAGGTTCTGAGGTTCAATATTAATGAAGAGACTGGAAATTCATGGTCTTAATTGTGAGGTGGTCTCCTAAGTGAGGTGGTCTCTTAAGTGAGGTTCTGAGGTTAATTGTGAGGTGGTCTCCTAAGTGAGGTGGTCTTTAGGTGAGGTTCTGAGGTTCAATATTAATGAAGAGACTGGAAATTCATGGTCTTAATTGTGAGGTGGTCTCTTAAGCAAGGTGGTCTTTAGATGAGGTTCCACTGTAGTTTTTTTTTTATATAGTTATATTAGATGTTTTTAAGTTCATAATAATTTTTTTATTTCTTTCAAAACTGTTCCATGTCCACAAGAATTTTGTCATTTACGTGGCCAAATAGTTGGAAGATCACGCTTTAAATTGATCAGCACTGCTTCAAAACTCACTAGAACCCATGTTGATTATGTGGGGAGGTTTGCATGTTTACATTGTAATTGCAGATGGTCAACGGTCATTATTTTTCCCCCAAAAATTATATGACCAATCTTCAGGTTCAAGACTCCTGAAAGATTATAAGGATCAGGGGCCAGTTTATTCATGAGGCCGTATGACTTAAATTGAAAGTCGTAAGTCAGTTGATCCTAAGACAAAACTTAAGATTTTTTTTATCAGCTCTTCTCAAATCTTAAGATATTTGCACATTTTTAAATGAAATATTAATGGTGTTTGAATACTATTATATGATACCTTTTACAATAATGATGGCACATTGAACAAAAAACCTCAAGTCTATGTACTGCCTATCAGTAGTCATAAAGACAGAACCAGATTTGGCCGAACTCACAAATCCTAATTCTTTGTAAAATGGTTGAAAGTTGTAGGTGTGGTCATAAGACTTGGGACTTTTTGTAAAATGGCCCCCAAAATTACATCCATTTGGAGGCTCAATGGAAAAGCAAGAAAAACAGTAGAAACATAATACATCATAAAAATGATCACCTATGGAGCCTCAGATCAAATACTTTTTGTTTTTTATCATTATCTTTACATAAAATTTAGCCATCATTGTCTTCCTATATTTTAAAGCAATTATTTCAGCTATACTGTCAGTTTAACATTTTCGGAAACTGAGTTTGATGCGTTATCGTTTAGAAGATCTAGCTGCTACCCTCAGTGGTCCTAAAAATGATAACCGAAATATTCCATGTATTGACAAGCAAATCAATTTATGATTTTCTAATGTGTATGCACCAAGCATATGACATGCAGGAGCCATTTACTCCTGGCATGCACATCCAAATGAACACAGGACAGGTGAGTTAATGGCTATCACTTACTGACAGTTACCTGACATGTAAACAGACTAATTAGTTCTCCTTGAACTCAACAGTCCATCACACAAACAGTCAAGTCAATCTGGCATACAAAGTCCCCGGTGAATGAAATGACAAATTAATCGATAAATGATGGTAACAAATAGGCTGAAACATACATTACTGATTATTCCATTAAAACCTTAATTCAATGAGCAAAAGAGGTATGTAGTTTACTGTGTATCAACCAGCATTATTTCACAGTCCTAACAGCCATAAAGATAAATCTTGATATTTTTTTGACATAAAGAAATTAAAAGTGAGCTTTTCAGGTTTTAAAAGTCACAGAAATCATAATCGTAAATGCGTGACCTCTAGCACATCTAATTGTCATGTTCGACCTACACATGTGATTTTGTACTAACTAACAATTTTCAACTGTTATATTCTAACTGTACATTGTGGCCACTTTATTTAAAGTTTGTAAATCTTATTCTTAGTGCAAGAACAGGATTTGAGATACATGTATATAGTCATACATATAATATGACTTATGAATTTTAAAAAATGTAGAATTTTGGGGTACATTCTCTTATTTTGTCTTTTATATCTATACATATGGAGAGAGAGAGAGAGAGAAAGAAAGAGAGAGAGAGATGTTTCTAAGATGTTTTGATTATGTTTTGATTTAATTTTTAAAAATGTAGAATTTTGGGGTACATTCTCTTATTTTGTCTTTTATATTTATACATGTGGAGAGAGAGAGAGAGAGAGAGAGAGAGAGAGAGAGAGAGAGAGAGAGAGAGAGAGAGAGAGAGAGAGAGAGAGAGAGAGAGAGAGAGAGAGAGAGAGAGAGAGAGATTTCTAAGAAGTTTTGATTATGAATCTTAACTTCTAAATGCACTGTTTCTTTTAACCTATATTATAGTCTTCACCAGTTTCAATTCTATTTCAAATTTTTACCTAATGAAATCCTTTTTTTCTTCTTTCATTTTTGGGTTTTACCTAATTCTTTTCTTATATTTAGTCTCCGCAATGATATGTGATGCAAAACTATTAATTATTTTCTAAGACAATAATTCATTTGTGAGATTATTTCATAATACATTACTATGACTGTGGGCAACAGAAGGTTGCCATCCAAATCTAACAAGCAGGTGCTATATGTATGCGAGCAGTATTATAACCAATTATATCATACAAGGATTCTTGTGTAAGATTTTATTTATTTTAATTGTGTTCAAGGTGCAGTCATTTAAATTTTTAAATCGTGTAGGCGAAAACCTGATTAGACTGTACCCAACCTTCCTCAAGTAAAAATTAATATTTATCACAAAATCTGCTTAGATTACAGGAATGGGGCTCAAACAGACTCCGACTAGAGGTGGGAGACTTCCTGGTTTAAAGTGTCATATTCAGGATGACATTTTAAAGAGTATACAAAAAAGAAAACAAGTCTTGTTAAATCGTTGTATAATATATCCTTGAAATCATACCATCTGTCATCTCAGGGAAAGTTTCTAGCCATCTTTGATCCCAAGCTTTAAGCTGATTTGAGGGAAAGTTTTCAAGTTAATTTGTTTTAGAATGCCAGTGGCAGTGGCAGTGGTAATTTTTTCAGATAAGAGTACACTCCAAACAGAGCATCTATTTCATGTTGTCATTGGTGCCTCCATGGTCGAGTGAATGGAGCCCAGGGTTTTCTCTAGTGTGTTATATTAGCGAGTCCCTGGGACCCACAGAAACAAAATTCCCTAGTTCTTCATTAAATTTGCCAGTCCCCAAGTCAATGAAATTCAAGAAAATACATGAAATCAAAGGCACACATTTTCAGTCTCATATTGAAAAAAAAATACGAGTTTTTGTGCATCCCTAGGGACTCAATAATATTTGTTTTGTATCCTGAAAATATTTAATTCATCAGAGAAATCATGCGTAAGGGAAAACCCTGGAGCCAAACAAAATATTTCTCATCTCCAGTCTTTGTGAGTTTGAGCCTTTTGTGACTTGGCTATCTACCTCAAATTTAAACACAAAGTAATCACAGATTACGAAATTCACCACACACCAACATAATTTACATATACAGTGTGACCTGTATATGTAAACCATGGGACCAGAAAATATTGACCTTTATGTGCAGGTGACCCTTATACACAGGTTCAATTTAGTTGAAGTATGCAGTCAAGAGACTTGAAAAAACTGGCCTTTATAAACAGGTAATCCTTACTTAGAGGTGGCCACTATGGCAGGTTTTACTGTACCCTAATTAACTTGACCTCAAACAAACTTCTTAAATAAAACATTGGGAAATAACAAGTCCAGAACATGGGCATTTTCACAAAAAAAATACAGGACTAATCTTGCATCTGAAGCATAGATTGTGCTAAAAATCAGAAGATATATATGTCATGCAAGTTTAGTTGATGTACGAGGAGTAAAAGCAGGTACACCTGACCTCAAATAATTTTCTTAGCCAGCCACTGACACCTGAGTAATAGCATACAATGTACCTCTGTTCCCCAGCAACTTCACAGAGGTGCGCTAAAACTGGTCCTCACCATACAACTGAACAAGAGTACCGCAAACCATACAAGATATACCCACCATGAACTTATGGACCAAGTTTCATCAAAATCAGTGAAGGAATGAAAGCGCTAGAGTGATGACAAGGAAATGGACAGACGGACAACTGGACCTGCACAGGCAGAGGGTACACCATAATATTGTGTAGACAAACAGTGAAAACAAATCAAACAAACAATCCACTCTAAATCCATCATTCACGAACAATACTTAATCGTGATTGAGTGACATGTGTTATTACCTTCTTTGCTGTATGAAAACATTATTTATATCACTTTTAACAAAACAACGAAATAGCACAGAATGTCAAACTGCTCCCTAAAATAGAAGTATGAAATAGATTAATTTACATTCGTTTTCTTTTAAATCATCAAGGAACCTTTACTACAATAGACATGCAACAAATTTTACAATTCATTTTTGCCTATTTCGGTCCAATGATAAATCAAAGAGTCATCGTCTGACATACGAATTAGAAACCCAGTATTATTGCAAATAAATATATCACAGCAACAGTTAGATATTGACAAACAATACCAAGATTAGAAACATGTATACCAAAATAAACTGATTTTGTAAAAATTGAAATGTCACAGGATGGACGTTATTTCCCATTTATGGTCACCATTTGCCTTGTCAATGTCACCATCTTGACCTTTAATAATATGGTCATCTTGAACAAATAAAGGAATGCTTTTAAAAGTGAAAAATTTTATCTGGATAATTTGGTGCTTTTAGAAAAAAATGAAGATGAACAACTGATTTTTATCAAACATGGCAACTAACAAAACTGCAAACAAATGACTTTGCCTAGGGCTAAATAATATTTGTGAACATGTTTCTTGATCTATACAGAAGATATACATTGAAATAACTGATCAAAAACTTGAAATCACAGATAATAAGACGCCGAAACCAAACTTGTAGCATCTTTATAAAAAACCTTTAGACGTAAAAATAAAGAGAAGCTTTTTAAGCATACAAAGTTAAAACTGTTTCAATTTGCTGTTTAACTTATCAACCCTTTAAAAAGATGGACTCTTTTGTAAATCAATGATTTACATATACAGACCAGTCCAAATGTGTCTTTCGGGGTGAACGAGTTAATGTTGAAGTAAGAATGTCACCAACTATACAATGTAGCTTATTGTCATCAGCTATGTAATGAGTTTTTGCCATAATGAACAATTTTGCAGTTATACAGCAGTAACCAGTTTTTTATGATGGTGGAGAAACACTGATTACAATGTATAGGGCGAAAAAAATGTACTCGTCCAATTGTCCTGGACGAATGAAATTGGCTCATGGACAAGAAATTAGGATTTGGTACTAATGTCCCCAGTGACAAGTTATTATTCTTCTAGATCTACAACTTACTTTTTCGCCTCTAAAACATTCCATGAACATGACACATTTAAAATCCTTTACTGCCATTTTAATTAGTTATAAGTCCCGTATCTAAGAAAGCAAAGAATAGTTAGTATTCATGGTTCCATAGGTGTCTATAGGCGTCCCATTGGACGAGTGATTTTTTCACTTTTTTTTTTGTCACCCTGAATGTACCACAGAAAGACCACCCACCTTCAACAAGTAAACTGACAAACTTTTTCACATAATCAGTTGTGTTCAAGCAGAGCACTGACCATAGATGAGAGACTTCATGATTTACATCCAGATGCTCTAAACAATCTGCCATGGGAGCTTTTAAGTTTTTGTAAAACCCTGTCGAAATTTGAACCTGCCATCTCTCACTTAACTAAATGGTACGGCAATTATGATTTTATGTAGAATTCAAATAAACTATATTCTACATGTATCTACTGTAGAGGGTTTTATTACCACTGGTGGCAATTATCACATTTTAATTTCTCCTGACACGATCACATTTTTTAATTTGCAAAGAACCTTAAAATAGAAGTAGGCCATACAAATTTTTATTACATGTACATGTATGTGTAATCATACAGTTACAACACAGAGTTCAATACGCCTGTGCAATACGTAATGTCGTATTTTGCACATAGCTGGATACGGAAATTTTGCCGGAGCTACTTTTCTAAACAGCAATTCATGTCATCCAAAATATTTGATAGCGTCGCTAAAAGCGGAATGAATTTTAAATTTGTGTACACATACAGATAAATAAGAAACATGTAATAAATACAAAACCACACAAATGTTTCTATCCGTATCATCAGACTGCACTTGATTGTTGCAGCGGATGGATTAAACTCAAGCTAAGCTCTCGTTGAATCCATCCACTACAGCGATCGTGTGCAGTTTGATGACACAGATAGAAACATATGTGTAGTTTTATATATATATACATAATTATATCAATAACTTATTCATCGTTTCTTAAATTCAAGGATTTATCAACATCGTAAATACAGCGAATATTAACACTGCAAATTATTCCCACCCCCTGTACAGTATTGGTTGCCTATAACAACATCAATCTCTATTTTTAGCTACGGACAGTTTATATGCCATTTACAATGTGTTTCTTTATACAAACAAATTCAATACAATGATAAAGTATACAAGGAACGAACATGGTCGTTATAAAGAGTGTACACTGTATGTACCACAACAATATCATATAGCTCTGAAGCTATATCAATTTTTCACTGTTACATTCAGTTTTCAAGACAACTGACTTATCACAAAGTGTCTGACACATGGATGTCCGTGTGCCTTTTTGACGTCATTCGATTGTGATGTCATAATCACACAAGTATTTGACGGGCCATTTCATTGTGACACCGTAATTTAAAAGTTTGCCAAAAGGTGCCATCTAGGCCATTTGGCAATGAGTCAATTTTGTCAATGGAGGATTCTAATGAATAAGAAATTTTCAATTTCCAAACACCAACAATGGCAACATATTTACCATTTTACATTAAAAATTGATTCCATTTTCCATGTGCTGCGACTATCTTTTAGTCAACACTAAAACATTGGCCAGTTCAGTAAGGATCATTCAAATGATAGGAAAATATAGTTGGATTTTATCATTTATTTACTACATTGGAACCTTCTTGAGAGACCACTCTCATAAAAGGCCACCTGTTTTTTAAGACCGCATTCGGAAAACCATCCAGTTAAATAACCTTTAAATAAACCTTCTTTTAAGAGACAATCTTTCTTGAGAGACCACATTTCAGTGGCAGATAAGGTGGTCTCAAGACAGGTTAAATTGTACTATTCCTTGTAAGATAATTATTTAACTGATATATGACCACTTGCGGTGGTTTAGAAGTGGAACGTTTGACTCACAAGCTGAAGACTTTTTAAAAATGGTATAGACCTTTTCACGATAACTGCATTCCTACTAAGTTCACCTAGCACACAAAAACTTCCGGACGGCATCAAGGAGTTTGGTACCTAAAACAAATCGTACCCAATGAAAGACAAATCTTACACAGGGTACGATTTCTCTTTCAATGGGTAGGATTTGTCTTGGGTGTGAAATGTTTTGGGCGCGAAACTCCTCGATGCTGTCCGAAACAGTTTGTGCGTAAGTAAAATTTGTAGGAACGCTGTTATGTTGAAAAGGTCTAGAGCGACTGTTCCTTTGCTGAACGCTCAGCATATGGAGCGAAAGTCACAAGTCTTTCAAATGTGACTTAAAACTGAAGTCAAAAAGCCTTACTGCATTCGCATCAGTCCATAGCATAGGTCCAAATTTCAGACACTTCATCTAGAGTTGGTGACATCTCAACATACATGAAACATTTTTGACAGGATCTAAAACAACAATCAAACAAACAAAAACTGATATATTAACAACAACACTAAAATCCCAGCGGTTTTTATGGCAAACAACAAATTCTAAACTTCTAAAACTGCTGTCAAATAAGAACCAGCCCCCCACCCCCTCCCACCCCTATTAAAAACAGAAATAATTAACACAAAAATGTGATTGATTTCCTGCAGAGGCTCTCACCAGATTATGACATGAAAATACAAAGGCTAATGTCGGATTCTGCACCTGCAGACCACAATTTATAGTTCTGATTACAGCCAACACAAAACAACTATCCAACTTCGATACAAACATAATTACTTTTCCCGAAAATCAAATTATACAACAGAATCCATTAATGATAATTAATTAACTCAAATTACTATCCGACAACAAACGGAAATAAAATCGGAAAACTCTTGCACATATCATGTGTACGTCCTTCTTTGCTAATGTAAAAACCAATCAAATTTGAGCATGTACGGAATCTGGAATCTGGTCGAGAGTTATAAAATGTGTATTACCATCCAACGAATTATTGCCTCATTGTTGATTACAAGATTAGAAAATGACCTCATATTACAAACAGTACATAATCAACTGTAATGGATGCCATTAATGTCCCCCATTAGAACTGTCCGGGGAAATTAAATCCTAGGCATTATACAATACAAATTATTTGCCAAAAATCTGTTCTCAAATTAACAACATTATTTTTCATTTGTTTCAACTAAAACTCAGGAAACAATAAATACAGAATTATGGATGAGGTCTTTTGAAGTTTGATATATTCAATTTAGCTACTTACAAAAAATAAACAAGGCAAATCAGGTATACAAATTAGCATATAACAAAATAAGGCAGAAACCTCTTTCATACATGTATTTTCATTTTTTCTAAAAATTTAACACACAATATTAAATGCAAAAGCCAGCATTCATATGAAATTTTCACAGTCAAGTTTTGATTTTTTGTTTTTTAGAGATTTTTCAAGACCAGTATTTTTCCAAGGGCTTTTCAGGACAATAAAATAAAAGTCTTGCATAGAACCCCCAACAAAATTAATGTATAGCATTTATCGGGGTTGCCATACACAGGTTGAACCCCCGACTTTTCCCTGGCTTTTTCTGATGAAGTTGTGACTTTTTTTACCAACCAAAGCACATAAATCATCCTTCTCCTAATCTACAAATACCATATAACTTTATCTGTCTTTTACCTTCCTACAACTGTCCAATCCACCCATTTCACATTGTAACTTTGAAACTTTCTCAGATGTATAAACACTAATAGTGCGTGATGACATTGGCAATACATGAGACAACAACAACACCACTTCCAAAGTTACATCAGTACCAAACATTTAAGTACATGTACAGGTGTATATATTCCAACAACTGATAATTTACTGAATTAAAAGCCAAATATTCTATATAGCAATGTAAGCTATACAACATTTTCTCCCGACCTTTCCCCCGACAAAAGTCGAGATTTCATTTTCATTGACCAAATTTCCGAATTTTTTTTATTCCTTGACAACATCCTTTATTTTTGTTTTTTTTAATTGGTGTTTTACAATAGGGCCATGTATCATGACTCAAAAATGTATCACAATATATCATGATAAATGAAAAGTGTATCACCAAATTGTATCATGATATATCATATTGCTAAGAATATTCAGAGTAACATTAGAAATAGTTGTGTGAAACACAGAAACAGTGAATCTAGGACTACTAATTATTCATTACATTTTGCACAATGGTACATTGTTTTAGACAAAAAGAGATAAATTGTTGATATAGCGCTTAGGTGACACCAACAGACACTGAAATACTAATAAAGGAACCAACATAATTCTGCATTTTATTTTTCCCAAAAATAATGATATATTTTTTTTCATATCAATATAACGTATTGGCAGAAATCATATCACAATATATTGTTGTATTGATATATCATTACACCACTATTTTACAATACAGTGGTGTAAATTGGTGTAAATTCAGCAAGTAAATTGGCTAGTAACTTCTCCCATATACTCATTAGTTCAGATTTCAGCGGGGCTCAAACCCAGGCTAACAGGAGGTGAGAGACTAGACCTTATAGATTTTTAAACTCATCAACCCCTATGACCAACTTTGGACTCATCCAGGTCAATAAATAGAATGGTTTACTATCATTTTCCAGGAGTGAGCAAGTTAAAATTACAAATGAAGTTATTGTAAAATTTTGAATTCAAATCATACACCCTGAATTATGACAGTGGAGTTTAACATTCTTTGAAATGGTTGAAACGAAATGAGGCTTTAGGGGTTGATTAGCTAAAACCCTTGATGCTGCTACCAGCCAATCACTGAGACCCTAGACGGTACATGAAATAATACTGAGAATCAAAATAATGCGGTAAAACTCATTATAACAAACTCATTTTATACGAACTCGTGTACATAATGAATCAATAAATAATCGTCAACTGAACCTCTGTATATTCTCAGTTGAAAAGCAATTTTACAACGAATTATATTATAAGAATTTTTGCCTATAATAAATCAATTTCTATGTCCCTCGATACCCCAACCAATGTCTTTTATAGTTTATAGTGATCAATATCATTATAACAAACCAAAGATAAGTATGTCTACTCTCTTTAAATATGGTGTGTAAGTAAAGATTAAAAAAAAAGTTTTTGTTTTCTTTTAACTTCCATGGAAATTTCTTGTTTATCCTGAATTTAGAGTGATTTTTTTTTCTTCTTAACAAATTGCATTGTAACTCTTCAGCCTTCTTCATTACAACTATATAACAAACTGTCCATATAACAAATTGAACAATAAGGTATCTTAAAATTTGTTATAAGCTGTGCAGGTAAGTAATGTATGTATCTCTGTTTGACAGACAGTGACAAATGATCGTTGATAATACTTATGCACGCGTCACATTCACGGCAGATAATAAAAAATAAATCAACAGAAGATAAAAGAAAAATTATGCTACATTTTATAACGACGACCCTCGGACCACAATGCTTACAAATCTACACCAAAAATACGGTAAAAAATGAAAGACATTTGTGACATATTGAAAGTAATATCTGTATCACTGGGTGCACTGCTGCTGTTCCTTGTCACGATTACAAAGTTCTGTGATAGAACGTTGGACTTGCAAGTGGAAGGTCTGGGGTTTCGATTCCAGGTACTGAATCATACCGAAGGCTATTAAAAATGGCAGTGACTGTTCCTTTGCCAAATGCTTAAGTACAGGAGGTGACAGTCACTGGTCTTTCGAATGTCCCATAAGACCATGGTTCTGTGTCACTGGGTAGGCATGGCGCATAATAGAATCTCACTGTATTGGTGTTTGTCCATAGCACAGGTCAAAATTTGTGGCAATTCATCTAAAGCTATTCATCTAAAAGCTCATATGGAGACGTGCCGGTGACAACTCCGTATATTGAGCAGTGAGGGTTCTTTAACGTGAAAAATTCTTGGCGGAAGGACGTAAACATATCTGGTTTCGCATTGGTGAAAAGCGAGTGCGCTACATAAGGTTTACATAAGGTACATAAGCCAAGATCATCCCTCGGCCAAACAGTGTACACAAAAAAAAATAATAATAAGAATGACTAGCGATATATACACATGTACATAGTTTCTATAATTGATACTGTCTATATCATGAATATTACAGAACTTAAACTATTTCAAATAAATGTATATGTAAGTGGAAATATTTTTTATGTGCATGTATGTGAATGTAAATATACATTGTACTTCAAATTGAGGTTTTTCTTATCTATTTTGAAGTGGATCAAGGATCAGTGAAATTGGCAATTTTCAAGCAGAAATTAAGAAAATTGGCAACATTTTCAAGATGAAGAAATTATATATCCATGTCCTTCATGATAATTTTAAATTTATCAGAAAATTTTGAAACATTATACAGATTAACAACCTGGATACTCCAATGATTTTTGTTTTTGAAAATTTCTCAAATTATTTCCTACATACATTCTGATAAGATAATATTTGTGAGGACTAGATTTGGGGTCAGAAAATTGGTATTGTAATTTTATAGCAGAAATTTGGGAAAATATTACTTATTTTACAATATTTTACATTGGCAATGGGTCCAGTAACCGGAGCTAAAACAACTCTTGGAAAAAACAAAACAAAACCTGCAAATATATGTAATAATAAACAGAGATATGTTCAAACTGATATTTTCACTTCCATCTGTTAACATTAGGAACATTGAACTCTACTGGTCAGGTTAAACCTGTCATCCAAGGTCAATAGGTCAACATGTTATTATTTGGACACTACACTTTACAGTTGTCAATCTTCATCACACAAAATGAGCTCTCTTGTATCATACTGAACATCCTGTAATACATGTTTGATGGCTTCCTTTTCTTAATGTTATTTCACTGGTAATTTGGTGTTCCTATTCATATCATATTTTACCTTGACCCGTCCAATTAACTGACCAAATCTACAAGTATGAGATAATATGAGAGGGGCTGTGACCTAAGACTTCAGCTGGACTTCTGATGACCATATTAAGTATTGGCACACAGATGTAAATTAACACAACATTACAAGTAATTCTGATATGTGCCCTAAAAATAATGGACTCTCTTGTAAATCTATAACTTAGACTGGTCCAAATGTGTCTTAGGGGAGTGAATGTGTTAAACTACGGTAAATAATCATGATAAAAAATGTGTGTGTTTAATAAAATGCAGATGCTCTTGAACATGGCAAAATTCATATAAGAATGTGAATCAACAGATGAGGTTTTTAATCTATCCAAATGTGGATCTCCATGCTGTTAATTTTTCTTCATATTTTTCTTACATGTTTGGATAGCTATCAAAAACAATATTAAAACACCTATTCTCTCTATCTTTGCAAAACGTGATATGATTCTGATAAGTCTAGTCCAAAGTTTAAGATTAAAGTAACAACAGACAGACAGATAGACCAGTAACAATATTCTAAGCCCCCACACTATCTCTCCAATAGCAGAAGAGCTGGCCTGGCTCAGTCGTTAGCACTCAACTCTTGATCGTGAGGTCATGAGTTCAAGTCCAGCTGGCAGCAGGTTGGTTTCCTTTCCTTCGAATGAGACAGTTATTAAAACTTGAGGTCCCGTGTCACAGTAGGTGTCGGCACGTTAAAGAACCCTCACTGCTCAATGGCCGTAAATGCCGAGCATAGGCCTAAATTTGAAGCCCTTCACAGGCATTTGGTGACGTCTCCATATGAGTGAAAGATTCTTGAGTGGGACATTAAACAACAATAAACAAACAAACAATCCAACAGCAGAATAATAATAACAAAATTAAACCAATCAAAATATTTTTTTTCTTTTTTCGTCTAGTCTAGAAGACAAAATTTGACAGAGCTATCTAAAGCAGAGAAAGATTTCCTTAGTTTCCTAAGTTTGATTATTGTTGATCCCTGTATCTCATCTCCAATACAAACTGAAAATATCTTGTACTGTCTTCAAATGAATTTGATATACAGTTAAACTTGTCTATAAAGGCCGCTCAAGGGAACAGGCAGAAGAAGCCATTATAGACAGGTGACCTTTATAAAGAGGCTTATTCATTATAAATAAAGTAAACAAAGGTTATGTCTGAATGGTTTTTGTAGGCAGGTGCCCTTTATACAGAGGTGGCCTTTAATGCAAGTTTGACTGTAGTTGGTCATTCTTTATCAAAATATATCCTAAATTTTTTTCTTTGCCGTTATTTGTGGACCAGTAGAAGTTTGATGGGGCTAGTGGATTTGTTTACGCCACTGACCATGTGGCTACTTGGGATAAAAATGTTAAATTCAAGCCCTGCGAGATGTCGACTATCATCATCCTCTTCAGGTATTTGAACGTGTTCAGCTACAAATATACACATCACAGAAAAAGTCAAAAGATTGCAATCTAGAGGTTGAACGTGAATCCAATAAAAGGTAAGGTGCAGTAGCCTAATTGACCCCTTCCTGAACATTAACTTCTTGTCTTTTTCCAACGTCTTTACAATTTGCCGAATAAATTATTTCATTTATTCCATAAAACTTTTGACAACATTGTGATAAACCTAAGGTAAACATAAAAAAGAAATATTCGTTAATTTTGTCTTGTATCTCAAATATATTGCATAAACGCAACAAAGCACAATCTCCAAATTAACGACTTTTCAGACATTTAAATCCAGAAGTTTAACCAAGTTATAAACTGTTTCAAAGTCCTTCAATTTCATTCAGTCTCCAGATTACAGGACTATACAAATAAAACCCTCATTAATATCTGTATTTGCAAACACAATTATTTCTGATTTTCTCCGACACTAGGTTTTCTTTATCGTTGCCTCTTAAAATGCAAATCCCCAACACAAAGTTGCCGTTTAATGAGACATTAACAATGAGATATTTTTTGGGTTGTCTTTTGTGTGTTGACGGCACGTGCCACCTTTATTTCTATTGCTCTTGTGTTGCTATTGACAGAGGATAAATGCTGTTCCTATGTACTCCCTCTGCAAGCAGATGTGTCTCGGGATTTTCTTATCACACCTGCGTCGGATGGATAAAAATGAAAGACAGAATATCATAAAAAGATGAAGAAAACATCAAAATAATTGTCTACAAATCTGGAGGAGTTTTCTGCTAGTATTGAAGTCCTGATTTATTTAGCGGTTGTTAGAATTCAGAGTATTATAAAATTCAGAGTTTTGACTCAAATGTTCCGTTAAATATTGTTACAACAAAAACATACAGTACATGCTATACTGGTTTAGGGCAAAACTTTTTTTTTCCTTTTCTTTCAAAATTATTACAACTTTTATTTTTTAACCACTCTTATGTGTTGTCCATCTATATTTTTTGTTGTTTGTTTGTTGTTTGTTTGTTGTCTGAATGTGTTTTACCCCATAATCAACAATTTTTCTGTTATATGGTGGTGGTCAGTTTTCAATAGTAAACAATAATATACCTGCAGAAAACTGACAACCATTTTACAAATTCAGCTTACATGTAGGTTCCAGCAGGACCATAAATCCCCAACAACAACAAAAAAAACTAAATGGAAATATAGTTTACTACAGTAAATAAAAGGTTTTACAATAGAACATGCTTTCTTATAGTAAAGGTCAGAGACAACTACATGTACATAGTTTTCCAAGAGCTACGATACTAATATTTTCCTGTGTATCTCATCTTTTAGCGAGTATTGACCTATAAATAATACATGGATCTGTTCGATGTCCTTTCTGCTATCAGAAAATAACCACAAAACATGGGCAAATGTATACTGTTTTTCTGTCACGTGTGCATGTATCACTCCCCAAGCAGTTTTGCAATGAATAGACAGTGAAATCTGAATTCGGATATTTTTAGGGAAAATCGGCTCTAATTATATCAAAGTACACATTAAAATTATGCCTGATAAAAATATAAAGATACAGTCACTGATACGATATACCAATCAGACACCAGGTTACATTCCAAAATAGCAGCTAGGTTTTCCCTACACTTTTTCAACCAACGAATTTCCCTGGTATTTAGTTGCCTCTGACCTAAATCAAAGGTTTTTTTCCCTACAGTACAGGTAAATAAAAGTTATTTTATATAAATAATAATCAATCAATGTTTTTATTATAATAAATTAAAGTTTTTGCTATAGAAAACAATAGCCAGCTTGCTGTAGTATTCTTTTGTTTGGGATAAAACAGCTGTTGTCTCAGGTACAGGTACAAATGTATAGATTTTCATGATGCTTTAAGACACCTGTTTCTCATTTTTGTCATGTGCACATTTTAAATGCACCTGATTGCTAACATCAATTACAAAATTCTAATAATTCACTTTATACATCTAGAGAGCACCACAAGGTATCATCACTAAAAGAACCACAGTGACCTTGACCTTAAATTTTACATCTAGAAAGCACCACAAGGTGTCATCACTAGGTACACCACAGTGACCTTGGCCTTAAATTATACACCCACAAAGCACCAAAAGGTATCATCACTAAGTGCATCACAGTAACCTTGACCCTAAATTATACATCTAGAAAGCACCACAAGGTGTCATCACTAGGTACACCACAGTGACCTTGGCCTTAAATTATACACCCACAAAGCACCAAAAGGTATCATCACTAAGTGCATCACAGTAACCTTGACCCTAAATTATACATCTAGAAAGCACCACAAGGTGTCATCACTAAGTACACCACAGTGACCTTGACCTTAAATTATAAACTTATATAGCACCACAAGGTGTCATCACTAAGTACATCATAGTGACATTGACCTTAAATTATACACTTAGAAAGCAAGTGCACTTCATCAACCTTGACCTTTAATTAACACTTTCTGGTGGTGGCACTGAACATATCAAACATTGAAAAATTTCATTTTCAAATGACATTTCAGTACTTCTGTCAAACTAGGGGATGTTTATCTGACAAATCCTGGCTTCGATCTGACACTTTTCATGAACTCTGGTTTCAGATGGGCATTAGCTGTGTTTACCAAACATATCATTTTGATTTTTTCTACTTTTTTCTACTTGCACTTAATGCACAATAACAAATAAGAGCAAAATAAATAGGCATAAAAAAAAAAATTAAATTCCTATAATTTAATTCCTTTAATTTTGTTAAAATAAGGTCAGGTCTAGTGTAAGGTTGGGTTAATAATTGCAAGTGAAAAAGTGCCAAACCTGGGTTTCTCCGGCAATTTTCAGAAAATATATAGGATTTTAAGAATCTTTATGCTTGTGCATATCTCTTCATTGTCTTTGTATATCAGTCCAAGTACTAAAGGAAAAAATAATTTGAAAAAAAAAACAAAGCTAATGCCCCTTTTACTTTATGCTATTTTTTTCAAGTAAAGCAGTAATTATGGTTAAAAATTAACAAGCATAATCAGAAAGACTAGCTGCAAACAGGAAAGGACTCATTAACTCATTCACCCCTAAAGACACATTTGGACTGGTTTACATCATTGATTTACAGAAGAGTCCATTGTTTTTTGGGGGGTTGATGAGTTAGAATCATACTGTATGTAGTACGAGGCTCCAGAGGAACTCAAGATACATACACCAGTACATTCATGGCAATGGCTTCAAAGAAGGATAAACCCTTAATGAGACCAAATGCTAGAAAGATCTTTGTGTTACTGGCCAAATATCCTTCAGGAACACAAGGAGCTTCAGATATTAGATTTACCATTACCTAACAGATGCTGCATTTGGTTACACCAAATTTTTTGAGAACTGGCCTTGGAGATTTTGAGAGGTTGAAAATATTAAAATTTTCAGGCCAAGTTCTTCTTTACTTGCAACGAGCAAACTTAGAATAACAAAAGATATTAAAGCTCACTTATTCTTCACGACAACATATTTTTACATCCCCCAGTTAACCTGACCTCAACCAATCCTCTTATCCACAGCAAAGAAAATAAACTACATGTAATTTCAAAATGGCATCATTATTACAAAGATACATACAGGTTTATCTAGCATCTGAAGCATAGCATGTGCTTTTGCCCTGCAAGTTTTGTTGATGTATGTGCTGGTAGTAAACCCGCCCTCAACCTTTATTTCTCATCAGACCCTGACAATGGGGCTATAATAGCATAAGCCCCAACCCCAACGCACACACCCACCCCAACCATCACCCCTCAAAACTGTAGAAGTCATTCAAAAATTATATGACAAATCAGTTACACTGCACAGCTTGTACAAAAGAAATAATAGGGTTTGATAAAATCCACAACAAAATACAAAGCCATCAATTAAAGATGAACTCCGTTTACAATCAACTTACAGCAAAAATTGGACTTTCCTTTTTAATTTAATCTCTGCAGATTCAAATTCATTTGTACTCTTTAGCTGCTAGCTGCTGTTGATGAAGTTTGCAGAAATCTAATAGATCAACATCAGAATATGATAAAGCAGATGAAATGCAATGCATTAAGCCTCCTTGTCCTTGAATGCATACACAACCAATGATATGATTAATGTGTTGACTGTAGGCCTAAGCTGCTCACCTGCCTACAATAGGAACACTGCTGTAGATGATTCATATACAAATGTAGTTATTTATGACTTACTGATCATTTTAAATTTTCATTTCCTCTCCTTTTAATAGCATTTTCACAAGCAAATATGTGAAAAAAATGACTGATTTACAGATCTTGAATTAGAGATCATTATTAAAATGTAATTTCCTCATTATCTATAAATTTAAAAGTCATAAAACCCACTAAACAAGACAAATGTTAAAGGATCAGGAGACATGCTGACTCAGTTATTGTTAATATTGACTTGATAACCATTTTTAAACAGAACCTTTCCATATAGATCTGCCACCATCAAAAGTTGACTGTCACCACTGTATGACTGACAGATTGTAGTGTAAAACAACATTCAAATTCAGATTTTAAATCACAGAGAGTAAGACAACGACAGAAAGAGACAGACAGAAAGAGACAGATAGACAGACAGATGGAAATAAACAGATGGGGAGAGACAGATAGAAGAGGGAGACTGACAGAGAGAGAGACAGACAGAAGGGCTGAGAAACAAAGAGAGAGAGAGGGAGAGAGAGAGAGAGAGAGAGAGAGAGAGAGACAGACAGACAGACAGAGAGACAGACAGACAGAGAGAGAGACAGACAGACAGAGAGACAGAGAGAGACAGAGATGGAGAAAAACAGATGGGGAGAGACTGACAGAGAGAGAGAGAGAGAGAGAGAGAGAGAGAGAGAGAGAGAGAGAGAGAGAGAGAGAGAGAGAGAGAGAGAGACATACAGACAGAAAGAGATGTTTATGCTACACATAGAAATGACAGAATTAAATCTTTCCACATCATACACAAACAATGCACCATTAGGAAAACCATTTATTTAAGATTTTAGTAGAATCATAAAAACAGCACTTGTTAATATGACAGGTGCTTGCAATTCTATCAACCACATAAATTACAATTTTACGATTATTATTCTCTTAAAATACATTAGCTGATTTAATGGAGATAATCTTCTCTTCAGCTTGTGTTTGTTTTGCGAAGCAGGAAAATTGATCATTTGATCTATGGCAAGATAATCCCGAAATGACTACCTGAAATTGTGTAAAAACAATGGCTGTCACTACGACCGGATCAATATATAAAGATACACCAGTTCATACCGATATTTTATAGATGAAAGTTTCTCGATCACAAACCTATGCTGTAACATATTGCTGTATTGCCATTTTGACCTACCCCTTTATATATTAACATTCTATATCTTTAATTTTAATTAAATGTGTCGTCATTATATACAAACTGAACATAACGGTAACAGTGAATCGTAACAGGAATTTTATATTCAATTCTCATGCTTTATAAAATACTCTAAATGATTTTATTTTCAATTTTCAAAACATTTTTTTTTCTCATAATACATATAGGATGTGTCACGAGTTTCCATTCATATCACATTTATGATAAAATTTTTGAATTTTCCATTTTGTGACCCTCTGGCCAGCAAAAATGAAAAATTCATAATGAGTATCATAAATGTGATATGAATGGAAACTTGTGATAGATTCTTTTTATCATATGATCAAGCATATGCAATTTAAATGGCATTTTCTGATGATGGGGGATGTGAATCTATATTCTCCTTTCTGTCGAGTTGACCAAATTGTTCCAAATAGGTAAAAAACTTGTGCAGAAATATGTGCACAAAACATATCGTAAATATTGCTTATATTTGAATACATACATTTAGCCTACATTTTAAATTATCATTTACACCTTAGAAGCATAATTTATCACATGCTGAAATTAGCAAAATTGCCAACTTGAATACAACAAAATTTTTAAATTATCTACACAAAATGTTTTATTCGATTGTCCCCATTCAAGTTCAAGCGATGTCACAAACACCAAGTGACGTCATCGCCAACCTGCAGATGAATGAAGAGACGTCATCCCCAACCTTCAGATGAATGAAGTTTGCGTACGTAGTGAATAAAAGTAGTTCAGTTTGCTGCACATTAGCCAATCAAATCGCCGCTAGACTTTATTATACGTGTTACATATAAAATATTTATGTAATCTGTTATGAAGCTGCATAACAGACAGATCATAAAACAAAATAATCTGTTATGATGTGTTTTTGTGCAATTCAGGTTGCTGTTGTCAAGTTGCAAGTGAACAGAAATATGGTTGAACTTTACATGAAAAGAAATGGGTATGTTTGTCTTCACTTTTTGGGTCCAGGAGCAAATGATGACTCCTTATCCAATATTCACTCAAAATGCCTGTGACACTGACCTTTAAAGACATGACCTAGATACTTTGACACAATAATCTTCATGACAAACAACTTTCCAACATAAAGATACATTACAAACAGAAAATATCTATTTTTGAGAAAAACAACATATTTTGTTTCTGTACATTGTAAGTGACCTTGTGCTTTGACCCCTGAACTTTTGAACTTGGTCACAGTAATACAAATACTGGTATGTGGCCCCAAAACACTCACTTTTTAAATGAATAAATGGCTTTGTTTATTGACAAGATTAATGAATGCAAAATGGAAGAATTTCAAGGAGTTATGGGGAATAAAGTTGTGAATACATTTTTTGGTACATCCAGTATATATACATGCATATTCAAAAATGAATTTTTACAAAAATTTATAAAATGAAAAAACAAAATGTGGGTCTTTTATTTCAATAGCAGTAAAAATTCATTTCCGTTTGTTTACATCACAAAAAATTTGGAAATTTAACATCACTGGACAACATGAACCTCCATGCGCAGAAAAATGATTTACAAATGTGGCGGAAAAATAAACGTATTGATTGACTTCAGACCATTAAATACACACCACATGGCGAGTAACTAACACAGAACAAGCTAGTTTCACTTTACCCTGAATACATGTATAGTGAAACCTGTCTTGAGAGACCACTGTCATGGACGACCACCTGTCTTTTGAGACTACATTCTAAAAACCACTTAGTTAAATAATCCTTCTGATAAATCCTCTCAGTGAGGCCGCATTTCAGCGGTTAATTGGGGTGGTCTCTTAAGACAGTTTCCACTATAGGCCTAACAAGATATCCACTGGCAAAATGAGTGTGAGAAAATGATTTACAATAAAAATTAGCCAAATTATACAAAGGACCA
Organism: Atrina japonica; assembly: GCA_030159075.1. Taxonomy (NCBI): domain Eukaryota; kingdom Metazoa; phylum Mollusca; class Bivalvia; order Pterioida; family Pinnidae; genus Atrina; species Atrina japonica. The sequence continues at coordinate 2,453,141 of BROG01000007.1, forward strand.
CTGTGTACTTACCTAGACAGAAAGACGAAGACAAATTAAGCAGGAGACATTGATGTCAACTACCATAACAAACTAGTACAGGGTATAGTACAGTACAAAAGTCAGCAGCTACTGACCACTGTGGTGGTGTAATGCTTCAGAAGTGAGATTATAGTATTGCTGGTGGGAGGTAATTTGTAAAGAATGGCTTTAATTAATACATTGCCTGGTTTGTCATCAGGTTACATCAATGTATACTACAATATCACTGATAACATTTAGATCTGAAACATATGTCTGTGATAACGATTGCAGGCAGGATTGATGAGGTTGAATGTTTCCTGAGAGAAAGGTTGAAATATACAAAATAACAGTGTATCCTCAGATCTTTTTCAGTACTTACCACTGGGCCGATATCTAGCTCGGTTCCCAATGCAAATTTTTAATAAACATGTGCTTTTTCCCAATGTGATGAAAAAATTCCCAATTTGTGGTACAGACCAAGACCGTAACAAAAAATTTATTAATGAAGAGGGAAATTTACATTTCAAAAAGTGATCCCAATACATAGTATTTATAAAATATTAACATGTGTGCAAACTGTTTTACCCAAAATGACACAGATTTATATATTCAAATTCCCAATTGTCTTCCTGATGCCATTTCCCTAAAATTGTCATCGCTATATACCATTCAAATCATCTTGACACAACAAAAAGGGATATATGTGCATTGTTTAGGGGTGGGGATCTTGAACACTTTAATGATATTTGAATATTCTCAAACTGCAGGGGGTGTGGATGAGTCCTGTGGACTTTTTGATTTAAACCTGTAAAAATACACAACATTTTACTAATTTCAATAATGACTGTACATGTATGCTTGGCTTATAGCACGACATGTTGCTGGCATGTTTGTTGTCAAAAAATATGCGATCTAGCAAAGAAGAAAAATGACTGCAAGCAGAGTGTATAGTCTGACGGGAAAATTGATGATTTAAAAATACAAGTGCATGTAGTGCCTGAGTCAGGTATAAGTCGCCCATCGGCAAGAGACGATGGATACTCTACTGATTAGTGGTAGACGACGGCATGTATTTCACTAATCAAAATGTTTAAATCAAAGAAGCTACAAATTATTTCTAATGTAGTAATTATAATCAACTCTTGACCCAGGCCTTTTTTCTCTGAATTTGGGGAAAATGCCTTTGATGACACGAGTGGAAATTTCAATGTGAATCTGTGTCAAACTGGGGAAAAAAATGTTTGCACACGTATAAATCTTTAGGTGTACTGGAATAACCTTTTTAAGAATACTCTCCCTCACTGCATTCATTTACTTTTCATTATGGTCAAAGTCTATACACCAAAGTGGGGAATTTTTTCATCCCATTGGGGAAAAACACATGTTTATTGCACTGGGATTATGGCCAAAAATATGTCCTCGTGGAAACTACAGAAAAAAGGTCTGTCATCACATGATAACCACAAATATGATTTTACCCATATAATATTTTTTACCTTTCTTCATGTATCTGACAACCCTGTAACCCATATACCCCTAAAGACACATTTGGACTGGTCTCGTTACAAATTAGTCATTGATTTACCAAAGGGTCCACTGTTTTTGCAGGGCTTGATGAGTTAAACAGTTATCCAATATAGCCTGCCCTATGTAATCACTGACAGAATGTCTGAAGAAGCACTCAATACTACGGAGTAATAATAAAACGACTTGATTGTAAACCATCAATAGAAAATAATGGTGTTCAAGAAAGCTTTCTATTGCTGGAATGATTAATATCTCTTTATCCTTGTACGGAAGTCATTTCAAATGAAAATTAACATTTCCCATCAGATGCAATCATTGTTTACATGTTACGAAGGTTCAGCATGATATAGTTTTTTTATATATATAAATGAAGAGAGAGAGAGAGAGAGAAGGCAAAATTGTTTTGTTTTTAATCACATTACACTAATAAAAACTTACATCAGTTATTACTTGGTTTTTATATTGAGACATTTGTCATTATTCTGAGAGATCTTATAAATAAACTAAAATTTTGAGAGTTTTGATGTGGTTTAAACATTTTTCTTTCTAAACTTTTTTCCTTCACTTCTCTGAAGAAAAAAAAAGATGTTTCTGGAACATTATTTACTTGCAAAAGCGAAGACCTTCATAAAGTCATAAAGATCCAAAACTTTATGAATATTTCAAAAAGTAGGTCTAAGAGATCCTTTTTTTTTATTAATATAAAGCATCGTACCAAATATGGTTGATTTGATTTGATTTTTGATTTTACGCCATACTCAACAATCTTTCAGTCATATGATGGCATCCAGTTTTTTATTGGTGGAGGAGAAACCCCGGTAAAAGACCAGAAAACTGGCAAACTTTCTCACTTTATACGAAATGACCCTAGCGGGATTCGAACCAGAGGTGAGAGGCCTTGTGATTTAAAGCGCAATGCTCTAACCACTCGGCCACAGAAGCCCCCCCAAATATGGTTAAAATCTGATGGTCAAAACTCAATTTGAAATATTTGATACCTGCTTAGGTTTTAGCGGGTTTCGAACCTGCACTAACCAGAATACTAGCGAGACTTCATGGTTCAAAGCATGATGTTCTCAAACCATTCGGCCACGAAAGTCACTATTGATAGCCACCATAACTGTATAATGTTGTAATGTACTTCTCTTCATTCAAGAATTTCAACATAATATTTTTTTCAGATTTTTCTGAAAGAAGTGGTTCTATCAATGATTTAAAACCTTTTTATAAAGTAACTGAATACTTTTGAATCTTAGCTTTCATTTAGATATCTTGTACAGATTGAAAGATGAAATTGACAATGGTGTATTCAATTACATCATTCTCCAACTCAATCAGAACATAATCAGCTGATCACTGGAACCAGTATTATGCAATACCTTTATTTAATTATGCTATTAAATGATTTATAGAGGACTTGACTGGTACAGGGCATTACACAAGATGTGTCCTGGCAGGTCATACAGAGGTGAAAGTTCACCATGGGTTATGAATCTCCCAACCACTCAATAGATGCTGTCTATGTGTAATGAATGTATTGTTACAAGGTCCCGTGATGGACAGGTAGGACAGGTAAATGACCAAGTTGACGGTTAATAATGAGGCAGATATTACTTTTCAGTGTTATACTTGGCCCACAAATGTCAGGGGACTATCTATAGATGATGGATGGCTCTCTTATACAAAACTGTGATAACAAAGTTATTACATGTTTGTGTTATGTAATAACACCAATAATAAACAGTCATCTTACACCATGTGATCAGATCAGAATATTCCCAGGCTTGACATAATGTTAAGCCTTGCATGATAATGTATTAAAAGGTCCTGTCTTGACCTCTGTGACATGGACAAGCCTATAATATCTTACTTCCATGATTTCATAAGCACTAAATATAGATTTCAGTATGGGTGTCTTCCATAGTAACTGACTTATTTCTATTTCACCCATCCTCCATCCTTTATGCACAATAACACCCAAACATAGAGTAATCCAACATTACAATGCTAACCTCACATCAACATATTTACAATATTAGGCTAGGTCAAAAAACATTAATTTTTGCAACAAATACAGGACTAATCTAGCATAAGGCAAACCATGTGCTAAAAATCATAAGATGTACAATTATACACATTTACCATACAAGTTAAGCTGATGTACATGTATGAGCAGTAGAAGCAGGTAGATCTGACCTCAACAAATCTCTATTTCCTCATGCTGATGCCAGGAGGATAATCAAAAACCCCACCTCAACTCGGTATGAAATGAGCTAAAAATAAACCCCACCCAAAGACCATCTCGCATAGGAGACCACCTCACAATGAAGACCGTATGAATTTTCAGTCTCTTCCTTAATATTTAATCAGTACGGAGCCTCACTTAAGAGACCCACCTCACTAATCAGACCACTTGGTGAGTCAGTCAGTGAGGTGGTCTTAATAGTGAGGTGCCACTATATTTCATTACACCTTTTCTGCTTTACAATTCTTTAGAAAATAATATAAACAACAATATAAATCCCCATGTGTGTCTGATTGATCTTTCCTATTTATGACTCCTTCGATTTGAAGGTTTGTTTGTTTGTTGTTGTTTAACGTCCCACTCAAGAATATTTCACTCATATTGAGACGTCACCAAATGCCGGTGAAGGGCTTCAAATTTTGGCCTATGCTCGGCACTTACGGCCATTGAGCAGTGAGGGTTCTTTAACGTGCCGACCCCTACTGTGACACGGGACCTCCAGTTTTTACTCTCTCATCCGAAAGACAGGAAACCAACCTGCCGCCGGTGGGACTCAAACTCACGACCTCACGATCCAGAGTCGAGCGCGCTACCGACTGAGCCAGGCCGGCTCTCGATTTGAAGGATACTATTAAACATACCACACTGTCAACAGCAGTGGCCACCAACAGTTTACAAACTACATGTACCCTTCCCTCATTGTGTTTGTAGTTGCTGTGTCCTGGACTCTCTTGCTTCAAGTGCTTACATATGCAGTTGACTTTTTAAAGATCTTGTATTGGATATCACAACAATATCTGACTATTCAGAAATGTTCATTTATCTACTTAGATATTATCTATAACATCCCCAAAACACAAAAACATAAACAAAAACAAAAAAACCAAGATGATTTTGTAGTGTTTAGATAAGAAACATATTATGCAATATCCTGGGGCATATCCATGGTTATCATACAAGCTATATACCACTACACGTACAAGTTACATACATCCCTAAGCAGTGTGTGAGACTGTGTTTCTGTGTGTGTATGTTTGTATGTAACTGTGTGTATGAATGTATGTATGTGTGTAATGTATGTATGTACATGTATGTGTGTGTGTAATGTATGTATGTATGTGTGTGTGTGTAATGTATGTATGTGTGTGTAATGTATGTATGTATGTGTGTGTAATGTATGTATGTATGTGTAATGTATGTATGTATGTGTGTGTAATGTTTGTATGTATGTGTGTGTAATGTATGTATGTATGTGTATGTGTAATGTATGTATGTATGTGTGTGTAATGTATGTATGTATGTATGTATAATGTATGTATGTATGTGTGTGTAATGTATGTATGTGTGTGTGTATGTATGTATGTATGTGTGTAATGTATGTATGTATGTGTGTGTAATGTATGTATGTATGTGTGTGTAATGTATGTATGTATGTGTGTAATGTATGTATGTATGTGTAATGTATGTATGTATGTGTGTAATGTATGTATGTATGTATGTATGTGTAATGTATGTATGTATGTATGTATGTATGTGTAATGTATGTATGTATGTGTGTATGTGTAATGTATGTATGTATGTATGTATGTGTATGTATGTATGTGTAATGTATGTATGTATGTATGTGTAATTGTGTTACTGTATAGTTGTTTAATTTCGGATAGAAAATTTCACATTTTTCTGAAAGGAACTTATTCACTGGTATTAAATTTTGCGCAAGATTATTTGCGAATTGTCTATCTGATACTTCATAAGTGTAAGTTGTTATATTCACAGGTATTTAATTTCACAGAGATGGCTTTGACAGTGAATATAGCGAAATTAAATCCCCGGCGAATAAAAGCAACTATACAGTAATTGTGTTAATTATGTATCGGCACATGTATGTGTATGTTTCTTTATGTATGTGTATTTAAGTTTGGGTCAGTAAATAGTGTTTGTGTGTGTTGTGTTTAAGTTATGTGTACAAGTACAGTATGTGTTTCTGTGTTAACTGTACACATGTATGTTTGTTTATGTATGTGTATTTAAGTTTGAGTCAGTAAATAGTGTTTGTGTGTGTTGTGTTTAAGTTATGTGTTTAAGTATGGTATGTGCTTGCATGTGTTTATGATTGCATATGTGTCACTGTTAATTGTATGTGTGTATGTTTGTTAATGTATGTGTTTACATGTATATATGTGTGTATATGAAAGTGTTTGCATTTAAGAGTGTGTTTGTGTGTGCATGTTAACAATTGTGTGTTTGAGTAATGTGTTTGTGTGTCAGTGTTTATTTAAATACATGTTTAAGTATGTGTTTGTTTGTTTAAGTACATGTTTAAACATGTGTGTGTTTAAGTACACTTTAAAGGATGTGTTTAAGTATACATGTATGTTTTAGTGTGTGTTAACTAGCATTACAGTGAATGTTTTGTCACTGAATGACTAACATAAGAAGTGAAAATTGTTGGTAATAAAATACATGTAAATAAAAAAATATTTAAAAAAAGTATCAAAGATGACAGTTTAACACCCATATTGCATTAACACATATCCAGAACATTCCAGAAAAAAAATCTTAGAAATATTTAGGACATATTTCTTTTTTTTTAAATCATGACACTGAAGTCCAGTTAACTATTTAATTCAAATTCTTAATTATAACTCATTTATTCCCCTTAAAACAATTGACTCTCCTCAAGTTCAATGACATGGACCAATCCATGTTATGCTTTTAGGGTGACAAGGTTAATATTACATACTTGCCAAGTCTCCCCATAAACAGGGAGACTCCCCATTTTTTTTATAAAATTTTGAGAATTTCTTCAAGAAGTATACATATACATATAAATTAAAAATTTAGATTTTCCTATTTATTCTTAGTAAGATTTATAGTCTCCCCCTACGAGATTGAAAAATCTCCCCCATGGAAATTTTTCAAGGTTGGCAAGTCTGATATTGGCAATTTTTCAGGACACTGCTCTTTATATTAATGAATTTCAACAGATGAATGACATTACATGATTTTCTCCCTGAACCACAACAATACCTAATGTTCATTGTTATACAACCTAGATCATTAACCTACATCTACAGGTCCAAAATAGCCTCAAATGACCAGGTAGGTTTAACATTTATAATCATATATATGTTCACTTTATTTCTGACTAAGACAGGAAATGACAATCGTAAGTGACCAATCACACTCAGATGTCAGCATAATGAAACAAAACTGACCTTCTTGTCCACTTTCAATCATAAGAGGAATTCATCCCATTGTATATGAATACACAAAGAAAAAATTAACATATTTATAAACCTCACCTCACAACAAGATTTTTTCATATCCCCTAGTTTACCTGACCTACTGTATGATGTATGTACAGTGTATTAACACACACAAAGAAAAAAATTAATACAATTACAAAACTCACCTCATAATGAGATGTTTTTTTATATCAACTAGTTTACCTGACCAGTACAAAATGTATAAACAGTGTATTAACACACAAAGAAAAAACTGATATAATTACAAAACTCACCTCATAATGAGATTTTTTTATATCAACTAGTTTACCTGACCTATTTACAGTGCTATGAATACACACAAGGAAAAAATTAATAAAATCTCACCTCACAACATTTTTATATCCCCTAGTTTATCTGACCCACAAAAATCATCTTACAAATGACTTCATAAACACTAAACATATTTGGATAAGGGTCTTTTCCATGATAACTATCTATTTTCTTGTGCACCATAACACAGAGATGTTCACCTCAAACAAACATATTTTAAACCCCCTCCCCAGTTACCAATTAGCCTGACCTCAACCATTTTTCCTTAACCCTTTCACCCCTGAGTTTCCAAGTGGTATATTCTTTTCTATTGTTTTAGATCAGTCTACTGTGGTCTGTAGGGATAAAAGGGCTTAAACTACAGGATTAACTCATCAACCCCTACAGTCACATTTGGACCTCCCATTTCAAAGAACGGTTAAGACCACTGTCAGAATTCAGGGGCGTATGATTTAAAATCAAAATTTTCAAATGATTTTACATGCAATATGAACTTGTTCACTCCTGAATTATGACAGTAAACCATATTATTTACTGATCTGGGTGATTCTAAATCTTATCACAGGGGTTGATGTGTTAGGAAGAGACCAAGTACAAAACACAGTCATTTTTGCAAAAATTACAGCAGTTGATGTATGAGCAGTAGAAGCAGTTTTGACCATAGTGGCCAAATTTTAGCAACATCAAACTGTCCTTCTTTATTGTGTTTTGCCTGTTAGTTTTGACCATAGTAATTTTAGCAACATCAAACTGTCCTTCTTTATGGTGTTTTGCCTGTTAGTTTTGACCATAGTGGCCAAATTTTAGCAACATCAAATTGTCCTACTTTATGGTGTTTTGCCTGTTAGTTTTGACCATAGTGGCCAAATTTTAGCAACATCAAATTGTCCTACTTTATGGTGTTTTGCCTGTTAGTTTTGACCATAGTGGCCAAATTTTAGCAACATCAAACTATCCTTCTTTATGGTGTTTTGCCTGTTAGTTTTGACCATAGTGGCCAAATTTTAGCAACATCAAACTATCCTTCTTTATGGTGTTTTGCTGTTAGTTTTGACTAGTGGCCAAATTTTAGCAACATCAAATTGTCCTACTTGATGGTGTTTTGCCTGTTAGTTTTGACCATAGTGGCCAAATTTTAACAGCGGTCAACTTATCCTAATTTATGGTGTTTAGCCTGTCTTGTATTTGATTTACATCCTGCTAGGAATATTTCACTTATATTGAGATGTCACCAGCTCTGGATGAAGTGTCAAAACTTTTGACCTGTGCTATGGACTGATGCCATGTGCTTTGCTTAGGAAACTTCCCTCCAATAACAGTGTTTTTGCAGCATCTTTTGTGAATAGACAAAAATTATTTGTTTCACGCTGTCTGACCTCAATTTCTAGAAATACATTCACTGCATTCCAGGAAATTTTCACCCCTGGATATTTTCGCCCTATTATGACAAATGGCACATTCACCCAATCTTAGATCCGCCCTAAGTCGCCATTGTCTCATGGATGCCATGTATGTCTTTACTGTAATTATTTAGTTTTAAAACTGCGTTTTCATTTAAAATTCACCCTCTCACCCAAGGATGAAAATGGCGAAAATTAAAAGCCAAATGAGGGCAAAAATTTCCAGGTAAACAGCATGCGTGTAACATTTCATCTTGAAATACATATAAGTGTACACATCGGATAAATTTCAAATTCATTAGTGGAAGAAAAAGCAAGAGAAGGCAAAATTGTGGCTGGGAAAGGACATCAATTTACTGAGGTTACAGTATAAAAAAATGTTTTTGACCTCAAAGAAAACATGCTGATCAAGTTACCCGAATAATCCAGTTGTTGTACTTCGCTCACTAAGATTACTACATAAACGCCTGAATGCATACACAATCAGAATTCTTCAAATGGAAGAAATTTTTACTGTGCCAGATCGTGACGTCATAGTACCTTGTAAATTACGTCAGAATTTTGTGACGTTGCATTGACTGCTCCGCAACACTCAAGATTTTTTCAAATTACTGGTAAAAAAAAGTGATTTATCATAAAATTACAAATGTAAACCTATCATTTATTTGCAGTGTACAGTCAATATATTTTCTTTGTTTTTTCAAACATTTATTTATCCTCGATTTATCCTCAAATTACAAACGGAAATCCAGACTCTGCAGAATCATATTTTGACCGCCTCTGATTGGTCACCTATTTCACAGGGCAGCTGAAGGATTTTAAATGCATAATGCGTTCAAGCCCATTGAAGGGACTTTGACCGGAAGAGGGCGTTGTAATCATTCGAGTTAGCTGATCATGAGTAAGACTAGGCCTCATTTAAAGCAATTTTTGTTATCGATAGAGGAATAACATTCTCAGCCAATCATTAAACAGTTGGTAAATTGGCTCAAGATTGTTTCTACTGTAATCAGCCACCGCAAACTTAACAAAAGATTCATGTACACTTACCGCCCCATGATTGGAATGATAGCGTTGTTTTATCACAGTCGAATCGTCCTTTTATTGCGATTTTGAATAAGAGATATTCTTTTCTCACTTTTGCATAATCACATCTGATTCTCGTCAATAACTTCAATACAAGTACATCTGTTAGGCTTTTTTTTATCCCTGTAATAGTGAATGATTATTAACAAAATGTCAAAATATAATAAAACATTTAATTATTCCGATGATAACATTAATGAGCATTTTTTGAAAAACAGATAAGCACCAGGGTGAGAAAATGAAGAAAAAGAAAAAAATATATCGAACATTATTTTAACAATCGTAACACATTTTTATGCAAATGATACAAAAGTTACAGAATAGACAGATGCAAATTCGCCACCTGCTTTTCCACAATTTTCCTATGACAAAATACAATCATCAAACAGAATTGATCAGAAATTAACGGTTACATCATCACCATAACTACAGAAGACTGCAATATCATCTAGTGCATCGATAATCTAGAACTCAGATCAATAAAATGATGAATGTTGAGAAGTCGACAGGACAAGTTCGTAGGCTGGGGGTTTATTATCCAAGGGAAGATCTTAAAATAATATTAAAGACATTACTGGCTGTGAATGAAATTTGGATGAAGAAACTATAATCTACGAAGATATATTTTTTTATAATGCTGGTAATTATCATGGTGACAGACATGTAATTATCATGGTGATGGATATAACAGGAAGTTATGATATCTTTCTTGATGTTCTTATGCCAATCACGTGTCAGGGAATTATCTAAATCTAGAATGTTACTTTTCTATTCTAAAACCGAGAATTTTTGTAAATAAATCAAGAATGTTGAGCCACTAAGATTAATGATCTGTCCATAAATTATGAAAGAAAGGGTTCCTGTCATCAATTTGTCCTCTCAAAAGAGAAAAATTTTTCATTTAAAAAGGTTCATTTTTAATCTATTTTTCTAGATACAGTGAAACCTGTTTTGAGAGACCATGGTGAAATCCATCTCCCACTGAAAATGTGGTCTTTCAAGACAGGTGGTCTCTCAAAAGGGGTTTTGTTTAAAGGATTGATTAACAAAAAAACTTTGCAGAACGTCGGGTCTCGGAAGACAGGTGGTCTTTCTTGAGAGTGGTCTTTCAAGATAGGTTCCACTGTACATGTACAACAACTACAACAACAACAAATATCAAACCATGAAAGAGAAAAATTGGCACACCGAAAATTTGATGCAAATTGGCATATTTAAAGCTTAACTATTTACCATGATAATGGGCTTATTTGATAACTGATCAAAAGGTTAATGACAATGGCTAGTACTGATGCATTCATATGCTGAGGAGGACATATTACCCTATTGACAATTGGATACATTAATTAGCATACTGATATTATTAGAGTTCATTGTTCTGTTTTCCCTAGCATATTACATTTGTATTCACATCCATTACAAGTCAGCAAATTATCACATTATGTATATTATCACATTCACCTGTTATTTGTCTTAAAAATGATACAAGCAAATATTGTTGACCTTTGTAAACCGAGAGAGAGAGAGAGAGACAGACAGAGACAGACAGAGAGAGAGGCAGAGACATATACAGACAGAGAGAGACAGATCACTGAATGAGACAGATCAGAGAGAGAGATAGAGAGAGAGAGAGAGACAGAGAGAGAGAGAGAGAGATCACAGAGAGAGAGAGAGAGAGAGAGAGAGAGAGAGAGAGAGAGAGAGAGAGAGAGAGAGAGAGAGAGAGCAAGCAAGCATTTTATTCTCTTTATTAATAAAAATATTAGCAAAACTTATGGATGGTCCCCAAGGCCTTCCGATTATATTTTAAGGATATACATGTATGTTCTTAGTGACCTTAATCTTTAAGAAATGACCTTGAGTGACCTTTATCTGAAAGTCCCTGTCTCATGGAATGTGTGTGAAATATGATAAAATTCTGATGAATGGTTTAAGAGATATGAGTCCTTTCTCAATATTTTAGAAATACGTGCTGAGTGACCTTTCAGAAATGACCATGAGTGACCTTTGTCCAAAAGTTCCTGTCCCGAGAATTGTTTGTGTGAAATATGATAAAATTCTGATTAACGGTTTTTAAAAGAGACATGAGCTCAGACTAACAGATGAATGAATGGATGGTCAGACGACTGGACAGAACAGAACAGTGACTATGTGCTCCCCAAAAATTTTATCTGGAAGATAGAAAATATTCAAATGACATTAGGAAGCACAGCTGGAGCAGCACACAAATAGGAAAACCTCTGATAATTAAAGCACACCATGTTATACACAATTACATATGCAAATGAGTTTGCACCATGTTAAAGTATACTGAAATGTTATCTATGTATCCCATTTGTAAGATTTAGATTTTCGAATCCAGGTTATATCACATTACCTGTAATTTATTATCTATTATTCAGGACAGCTTTTTCCTTACATGCTGAAAAGTACGGGTAAACTTTCAACTTATAAGGACATACACCAGTGCAGTTACCGGATTTGTCTAATGAATGCACAAAGGTTAACACTAGCTAGCAAGTGTTTTTACATATTAAAATGTTGATATCTGCAAGTTAGTGTGGTTTAAGTTGACAGGTACTGTAATTACTGCTAATATTATTTACCGGTACCGGTAATTGACCACTTGTACATGTACATGTACAATATCCATATACATGTACACTGTTTATAATGTATTAATTTGTATTAATAAACATGTACCTACAAGCATGTGCATTTGGTGAATATTCTACATATAAAGTACATGTACTACTGCACACTCGTTGACCTGCCTTCTATCTGTTGTAAGCATTTAATGACATCTCAAGCACCAACTGACCTAGGTATCAAATAACAAGAGGCAAAAGTGGCCTTATTATTTATCTACAAAATCCACAATCTACAAACCAACAAGCTACAAAACTCCTAACCTACAACCTTTAAAACTACTAATCTGCAATCTAAAAACTCCTAAACTACAAAACACACAATCTACTGAACTCCTCACAAACTCCCAACCCACAAACTCCCAAACCTACACACTCTCCTAACCTACAATCTACAAAACCCTCAACCTACAAAGCCCCAAATCTACAAAATCCCCATCTTAAAAAACAATCTACAAACCAACAATCTACATTGTTCAAAACTCCTAACCTACAACCTATAAAACTCCTAACAAACAATCTATAAAACTCCTAACCTATAACCTATAAAACTCCTAACAAACAATCTACAAAAACTCCTAACCTACAATCTACAAAACTCCCAAACTACAAAACACATAATCTACGAAAATCCTAACCTACAAACCCCCAACCAACAAAATTTCCAACCTACAGAATCCCCTGACCTACAATCTACAAAACCCCCAAACTAAAAATACCCAATTTACAAAACTCACATCCTACTAGGCCCCTAACCTTCAACCCCAAACCTACAAAGTCCCCAATCTACAAAACCCTAACCTACAAATCTCCCAAATTACAAACCCCCAAACTTCAATCTACAAAACCCCTAAATACAAATTCCCCATCTACAAAATCCACAATCTACAAAATCCCCATCTACAAAACCCCAACCTACAAACTCCATCTGCAAAATCCACAATCTACAAAACCCCAATCTACAAAACTCCATTCCATTGAGAAATTTACAACATGCGTTTGAAAATACATTATTCAGTATATTGAAACACTTAATTGAAAATTTTTGCATATTTTGGGTGGAAATCCAAGCTATTTTCACATTGGGAGTGTCCTGTAAGAGGACCAAAAATGACCTGTTCCACAAAGTATCTTACACTTACATGGACACATCACCCGCTACAGGTTAAGTGCCACAAATTTTAATCAGTACTATGGACATATGTTGATTAGCAAAGGTTAGTTTAACACCCATGCCATCTGCAACACTGCCCCTTGCTACTGTAATCATGTACCTGGAAATTTCTGCTTCCATTTAATTTTACGTCATTTTCATCCTTAGATGAAAGGGAGAATTCAGAATGAAAGCAAAACTGTCAAGCTATAAAATACTTGAAGCACAGACATACATACCATCAATGAGACTATGGCAATTTAACGCATCTACCCCTGAGAAACAATGGACTCTACTTAAAATCAATAGCATAGGTCAGTCCAAATGTGTTTACAGGGGTGAATGTTTTCTGTTGTAAAAGGGTGAAAAATAACCTGGGGCGAAACTTCCAGTAAAACAGTATTTAGTCTCACAACTGTCACGTCATAATTAGGTCTATGCTCTCTACACAGTGGATTCAGTATGTCCAGTCTAAGGTTTATAGATACATGAAAATCTAAACCATGAGATCCTACCCTTGCAATGTTGTTTAATGGTTCATCTGGTGCAGTGTTTTTCTAGAAGCAATCATTAATGGGGACATTTCGGTGTTTTATCTTTACTTTTGGTGGTTGGTTCTATCGGTGTGTGCGTCGGGCTCGGGTGTTCATTGTTCATTTATATCTTTCTTTTCTTTGTCTCAATATTATGTATGCTCGGGGTGTGTACAGTGATTTTGGGATATTTATTTTGTGCTGGTGCATGGGTGGGTGGTACAGGACTTTGTCTAACTGGCTGGTGGTGGTGGTTTGCTTGTGTCTTTGGTTTCGGGGCACATTTACTGGGGGACGCACTGTGGTGCTCTTTAAGAGATAGGATGGGAATGTTGGTTGTGCAGGGGGTGCGCGGGGGGGGGTTGGGGTGGCATTTTGATGGTGGTTACTTGTGTGACTGTGGTTGCGAGGGTGACTTATTTGGGGACCTGGCTGGGGAGAGTGGGCATGCTCGGGGAGGGGGAGGGACAAAAAACAAAAAGAGAGACCAAAACGAATAAAAAAAAACCGAAAAAAACGAGAACACCACAGGATAAGAGAAAGAAAAGAAACATAGGAGAGATACACAAGGTATAAAGATCAAAAAAAAAAGGAAACGAAGAGAAAGGCGGGAAAACCAGAGAAGGCCAAACACGAAGGAGAGCAGAGAGGAAAAACGGAAACAAAAAAAGAAAAGAGAAATAAACAGAAAAGAATGAAAGAAACAGCAAGCAAAAGACCACAATCAAGCAACAAGAACGAAAACAAAGCTCAAAGAGTCACACACGGCACAAACGAGAACCGACAAAGCAAAAACAGAAAAACACAAAAACAAAAAGATAAGGACCAGACAAAAGACACAACGAAAAGCGAACAAACCAAACCAAAAAGAGCACGGGAGAGACAGAGCACAAGAATAAAAATAAAAGAAAAATAGAAAAACAAGGAAGA
Source organism: Atrina japonica (assembly GCA_030159075.1). Classification (NCBI taxonomy): domain Eukaryota; kingdom Metazoa; phylum Mollusca; class Bivalvia; order Pterioida; family Pinnidae; genus Atrina; species Atrina japonica. The sequence continues at coordinate 2,468,226 of BROG01000007.1, forward strand.
ACCAAAGAATACGGAGGAACAACCAAAAAAGATAAAAAACCAAACAGCAACACAGCAAAGAAAAAAAAGATAAAAGAAAAGCCGAAAAAGCACGCCTAGCTGAAACTGTGAAAAGAAGGAAAAACCAGAACTTAAAAGATAAAAACCGCAAGGCTACCAATCACGCAAAAAAGATGAAACAACGAAAAAACAAAGAAACCCAAAAAAAACAAAATTAGGAAGCAAAAAACAAGAGAAGCAACCGACAAAACACAAGGCAAACCACAAACACGCACACAAAACATACAAAGGGGACAAAACAACACAAAACAAAGAAAAAACTGAAAAAAGATACAGAACAAACAGAGATTAAAAACTCCCAACAAAAAAACAAAAAAAAAAGGGGAACAGGAAAGAAAGGGGGCAAAAAAAAAAAGACAAACAAAAACAAAGACAACCACGGGACAGACAACAGCAAAAAAGAAAAAAAAAAAAACAAAGAAAGGAAGATAAAAAACAGGCAAACCCAACACAAACAGAATAAACAAACCTAAAGCAAGAAAAGTAAAAAAAAAACGGAGGACTAACACAAAAAAAACTCCAAAAAAGGCACGCGGACAAAGAAAAAGATAAAAAGCAAGCATAAGGACAAGAGCAAACAATGCAAGACACAAGAAACACTCTATCCAGACAAACAAAAAAGAAAAAGAACAAAAAGACCAAAGACGCGGCCATGAAAAGGAAAAGCGAACACCAAACTACCAGAGCCCAGGCGCAATGAAAAAACAAACAGAGAAAACACAAAAGAGAGTAAAGAGGGGACACAAAAACAAGGAAACAACGACAAGCTAGCAAAAACACAGAAAAAACGCAGAGCAACAAAAATCAAGAAGAGAAGAAGACAAAAAAACAAAAATAAAAAAAGACAGAAGAAAGCCCAAGAATCACGCAGAAAACCAAAACAAAAGAAAGAAAGAGGGAAAAAGGAAAAACAAAATAAAAGCACCAGAAGACAGAGCAACAGTCACAAAGACACAAAAGAAAAACAAGAAAACAGAGACGCAACAACACGCCGCGAAAGGGAACATGCAGAAACAGGGGGACACACACAAGCACAAAGAAAAGAAAAGGAAGTAGAAACACAAACACGGGAACAAGAACAGAAAACACTAGAACGGAATAAGAAAAAAACGCAAGAGGAAGAAGACAGCACAAAAAAGACAAAAGACAACAAAGAGACAAAACAGAGCGCTTAACAAGAAAAAGACAAGAAGAAAAAAAAAAAAGGGGGAAACCGAGGACCGAGAAAGATGCAGACGTAAAAAAATGAAAAAAGACAACCAAAGAGAAACACCACAAAACAAAGGAGAATAAAGAACAAAGAACCCACATAAAGACGGCTATAGACAAAGAAGAAAAACCACAAGAGACAACAACAAGCCAACAGAAAGCCAGCTCAAACCAAAAGATAAAACGACAAAAACAGACAAAGACAAAACACAAAAAAAAAACATCGCAGAACAACTAAAAAAAAAGAAAAACAGATAACAAAGCACAGAGAATCACCCGAGCAATAAAACTAAAAGACACAAAAAGCCGCACTGACAAAAGAAACAATAAAGAAAAAAAAAGCGAAAAACCACATACAATAAACAAAACTAACGAACTGAGACACGAGCAAACGAGATGCAACAAAACTGGACCAGAGAGGACTGCACAAAAAAAAAAAAAAAGAATAGAGAAAACACATCACAAAAAGAAGCAACACGAAACAAAGAAACGAAAAGAAAAAACAGAAACACAACGGAGAAAAAAAAAAAAAAAAAAAAGAAACAAAAAAACAGAACCAACACCAGAAGAACGAGAGCATGAAAAAGCATATAAACAAAAGAAAAAAGATGACCACAAACAAGAGAGAAAACCAGAAATAAGCACAAAAGCAGCGAGAGACCGACGTAAAAAAAAAAAACACGGAAAAACAGAAAAAAAAAAAGCAATGAAAAATAGACAAACAAAAAGAATAAAGAACAAAAAACAAAAAAAAGAGACATAACAAAAAACAGCAACATAGGCCAGAAAAGAAAAAAGGAGAACCACAAATGGACCATAAAAAAAACGAAACACTCCCGAACGCCACGAGGAAAAGGACGCACAAAAACCCAACAAACAATATCGAGAAGACTCAGAAAAGGAAAACCAAGAACACAAGAAGAAAATATACCGGGGGCACAAGAACAAAAAACGAAAGAAGAACCAAAAACGAGAGCACAGTAAATAAAAACAAAGGAAAACAAAGACAAAGAACACGAAGAACGCTTAGAGAACAACAGACAAAGAAAAAGACAAAAAACAACGAGAAGAAAAACACAAAACAACAAAGAAAAAAAAAAAAAAATAAAAAAGCAGACAAGAAAGAAACTAAAAGAAACAGAACCGAGAAAAAGAAAAAAACCAAGGAGAGAAAAAAAACCACAAAGCAAAAATACAACAAAAAAATATGAATAGAAAATAATAGGGGAAAAGACACAGAAGAGAAACGACAAGCCAAAAAGGAGGAAAGGGACAACAAAGGGAAAACAAAAAAAAAAAAAAAGAAAGAAGGAAAGGTAGCAAGACGGAACTAAAAACAAACGAAAAAAAAAAAAAAAGAGAACCACAGAGCGAAGATCAAGCTACAAAAAGTATACGCAAACACAAGCAAAAAAACAAAGACAAAAGAAATAAGACACACATGCCCAATACCAGAAAGAGTAAAAAAGCACCAAGTTTACGAAAAGAAATAATAAAACAAAAAACCAATAACCACAGAAAATGTGGGCAAAGAAAAAACAAGAACAAGAAACAACAAACAAAAGACATCAAGAGACCTCAACAAAAACACACGACAAAAGACGAAAAAAAAAGATATAACGAGAGAAAGGACAGCCAAAGCAAACCGATACATAGCCAGACGAAAAAGACAACAACAAAACAGGCCACTAATAAGAAAGACAAGCGTGCAAAACAAACCCACGACCCAGCAACAAAAAAACAAGGACAAAAGCGGAAAAGCGCAGCAAACAACAGAAAAAAACAAACACAACCCAAAGATCAGACGAGGCAACCAGGAAAAAAAACAAAGAAAAAAAAAAAAACAGACTACGCAGAACACGGATACAAAGAAAGAAAGGCGAGAGAAAAAAAATTGAAAGGTTAACAAAAAAACCAAACAAACACAAAAGACAAAAAAAAAAAAAAGACCAAAAATACAAAAATTGTAACAGAAAGAGAGGGCAATATGAACATAGAAAGATACGGAAAATACACCCGCGAAAAGAAAAAAGAAAAAACAAATAGAGGCAAAACCATATCGAGAAAAAAAGAAGGTGACAGAAAAAAAAAAAAAAAAACAAAAGCAAACAAAACAAAAAAGACACAACTAAAGGAAAAAAGAAAGAGGAGGCACCAGTAAAGAAGAAAGCGAGAACAACTAAAGCAAGACAAAGAATACACACAACCAACAAACAAGAAACAGTACAAAACAAAACAAAGTACCCCAAAACGACGAACGAAGAAGAATAGACAGCGCGGAAATGACAAAGCAAAGGAAAATAGAAATGGAAAAAACAAAGTACGCGTGGAAAACACAACAAAAACACAAACAACAAGAAAAAAAAGAGAAATTTCACAAGAAACAAAACAGTCGGGGGACAAAAACACTTGGACAAATAGAAGAAAAACCAAAGTATATTAAACAAAAGAAAAAGAAAGCACGGGCGACAGGAAACAACTAAAAGAGACAGGAAAATCAAGAAAAGAGGAGACCAAAAACCAGGCAAGGAGACCCGGCACAGCAGAAGACAAACCATAAAAAAAAGAAAAAAGGAAAAAATGAAGAATTTAATAGAAACAAAAAAAGAAAGAACAAGCGCAACAAGGGGGGACGATACAACAAAAAAAGAAACCCCTAACCAACGCCATCAAAAATGACGCAGAAAACAAGACCAACAAAAGAAACAGAGACCAGAAAAAACCATGAATAGGGTAACAGAAAGAGAACAGCCGGAAGGAAGAAGAAGACGACAAAAAATTCAAACCGAAAAAAACGACTAAAGAACCAGGACATCCAAAAATGTATACAACCCAAAACAACAAAAAAAAAGCAACCGCCCAAGGAATCAAGAGAAAAAAAAAAGAGAAAAAAATAAAAGACAGGAAGAAGACAACAACACAAAGGCAGAGAAAAAAAAAAAAAAAAGAAAAAAAAAACAAAGAAAAACAGAAAAAAGGACGAACAATACAAAAGCCAAACTAAAGAGTACGAAAAACGACAGGGGAAATCGAACGAATGAAAAACCACTGAACGAAAAAAAAACAAGACAAACGAGAAAAACACGAAAGGAAAAAGACACTACCAACAACGAAAGAAAAAAAAAACAGAAAGAAAAAAAAAAGAAAAACAAGGAACCACAGAACCAGGAAAACAGAAAAAGTAACAAAATCAAAAATAACAAAGAACAGGGACGAGCAGAGCTAAACAAACACCAAACAAAGAGCAAAATAACAAAAAAACCAAATACCCGAAGACCCAAACAAAGAAAGCCACAAAAACAACACCAAACAAAAATACAAAATTAAAAAAAACAAAAAGAACGAACAAAGCAATCAAGAGCAATAGCAGAAAATGAAAGAAAAACCATGAAAACAAAAGACAAACAAAAGGCAAAAGGAATAAGGAAAAACAGACAAAGACGAGACAAAAAACATAGAAAACAATCAAGGCCACAAAGAGAAAATTACAAGTATACAACAAAACAGAAATAGAAAAACAAAAAATAAAAAAAAAAAAGAAAGGGCAACAAGGTTAAAGACAAACACGACAAAAAGACTGCACAAAAAAAACTAAAAGAGAAAAAAACCAGTAACTACAGAGAGAAAGAAGACAAGAAGAAGCGACGAAGAAACAACACAGAGCGAGAAAACACAAAAAAAAAACAAAGGAAGAAATAGAAGAAAATACCAGGCACAATTAACTACAAAAAGAGAAAGGGAGACAGGACGAAGGACAGAAAAACAGAGACAAAAGAAGAAAAGAAAAACAAAACAAAAGAGAGAAAAAAAAAACAATCGGGAAAAACAAAAAGTGACGAACAAAAAAGAGCCACAGAATAAACACTCCAAAAGAAACAGAAGCAACAAACTACAAACGGAAAAAAAATAAAAAACAAAAAAAAGAAAAAAACATAGAAAGCAAAGACAAACGAAACGAGCAAATAAAAGAAGAAAAAACAACAGAAGCACGAGACCAGAAACCCAGAAAAGTGACGAGAAAGACGAAAGAAAAACAAAAGCAGAAGAAAAAAAAGTACAAAAACAAGACAAGACAACAAAGAAAAAGAGGGAAAAGATAAAAAGAAGTCCAAAAAAAAAAAAGAAAGACAAGTCAAACAGCAAAAGAAAAACCAAAACAAGATAAGCAACAAAACGCAGGAAAAAGGCCAGACAAGCACCAGACAGGAAAATGCACATGCCAGCGCAACAAAAAAGGAGCAGACGCACGGGATAAACAAGCAAAAAAGACAAAACGATCAGACCCCAACCCAAAAAGGCTCAACGAACGAACAAAACCACACAAAGAGCAGGCCGTTCCACAACAAAGCCCCCCAACATGTCTCCCTCTCCTCCCACCTCTTATTCCCCCTCCTCCTCCCCTTTCTCCCTCCCCTCTTCTTCCCCCACCTCTCCCCTCCCCCCCCCCTCCCCCCCCCCCCCCCCCCACCCCCCCCCCCCCCCCCTCCCTTCCCCTCCCCCCCCCCCCCCCCCCCCTCCTCCACCCTCCCCCCCCCCCTCTCTCCTCCCCACTTTTCTCCCCCCCTCCCCTCCCCCCCCCCTTACCTCCACCCCACCCTCCCTCCACATCCTCTCCCTCCTTACCTCCCCCCCTCCCCCACCCCCCCCCCCTCCCTCCCCCCTACCCCCCTCCCCCCCCCCACTCCAACCCCCCTCCCCACCCTCCTTCTTAGTTAGTGGCTCAACAATGAATTTGAACCCTAAAATCTAAATATTTGTCAATTTTAGCTGTAAGTGCCACAAATTTTAATCAGTACTGTGGACTATTGAATAAAAAACAAAAACACGGCTAATGCCCCTTTAATGAAATATTAACTAAAATTATTTTTTGTATATGAGATATTAACTAAAATTATTTTTTGTATATTCAGTGCAAAATAAAAATGAAATGATACTATTACACAGCTATGTTTTTCTAGATACTACATGTTGGATAAAATTTTGCTTTAAAAGTTTTAAGTTTGACCTGTAAAAATTTCCATTATTTTTGATAATGTTGATTTTTTTACAAAAACATGTTCATGGGCTACGTTCCCAAAAAGATTCAAATTACGATGTTTGAACTGTGATATATTTTGAATACATGTTCAATTTTATTTGTCAATTTCATTAATATTTAAAGCAGATATGTCAAACAATTTTTTGGTGGATTGAACATTTTCAGAAAAAATGTATCAATTTCTGTTTGAAACAGCATAGCCCAAAGTTGCTATAAATCAAACAGGAAATAAAGGACCTAGTTTTAGTCCATCGATCATCACCAGTTTTATGATCTAAATGAAATAATAAAACTTGATGATGATCTAAACCCAGGTCCTTTTTTTTTAGTGAAACTCATTTGAATTCAGTATACGTGTACATTGTATTTTCATGCATTTGTAAAATGAAATATTACGCCTATCCCAAATGAGCCTGAAATGAAGATTAAAACTCTCGAAACAATACCATTAAATTTAAGCCATTTCCCGTTTAAATTGGTCAATATCCATACTGGATATTATCAGAACATCATGGTAACATTAGCAGGAAATAATCTAAAGATAAATTGATTTGATGATCAGGCCAGGCTGATAAGCTGTATATACCAACATACATTGTGTAGTTGTATAAAAAATTGTTAATCACCAAGACAGACCATATAGCTCGCCTGTTTTATGCTTGTTATCATTTGGGTCTAAATTAGGCCCCAGCATTATTGAGTAATGACCCTAGACAATGTGCATGTGAAGTTTCATGGCTGTAGCTGCAGTACTTTGCCCACAATGTACTGAAACAACAAGAGGCCCAAGGGGCTTTAAGTCGCTCACCTGGCATAACTAGTCAACATTGCAGAAAACAAGTAATGTGTAAAAGATAAAATCGCTAATAAACATGAAAAACAGTAGGCTCATTGGACCTTAAAAATCACCTGAGTGAAATGTATTTTACTAACAATATACTGAAAAGCAACCAAAAGCATGGTGGTGATCACTGAACAATTGGGACAAAAAACATGAAAAAATCCACATGAAAAAACTCCCATAAGAGATGCCCTGAACATTTTTGCTTCTTTCACTTTTACTCTACCTGTTAAAGGGGAAATCCAAAAACATGAAAAATCCCCATAAGAAGACAACCAGACAATTTTGGCCCTATTGACTTCATAGTAGATCTTTGCCCGCTGAACATTTTTGCTTCTTTCACTTTTACTCTACCTGTTATACTTTTCAAGATAATGTCAAATAACATCCAAAAACATGAAAAATCCAAATAACTCACATATGGGTCGACCCGACAATCTCCACCAAAATAAAATATTTGTAGACTTTTGCAAGCTGCTCATTTTAAGGTATGTTTTTTTCTGTAGCTTTAATAATTTTGGAGATACATGATACATGTATTAAATCAAAAATATCTGCTGAAGCATTCGTTTTATATTTAGCCATGGCAGTCATGTTTGATCCTAGCCCCTTTTCATCTGCACACTTTATGCAGCTTTACATTGTTATACTTCCTGTCAAGTTTGGTTCAAATTGGTCCAATGGTTCTGGAGAAGTAGTCAAAAATGTCGAAAAGTTCACACACAAAAAACTGGTATTTTCCATTCACTTAGGTGACTGTGACCTTGACCTTTGACCCCATGACCTTGAAAATTTGTCAAAATGATCCTCAGGTAATTCCTAACAACTTTCTCATATATCTTTGTATAGAAAAAGTTGAGATCAGTTTTGACCTGTGTCACTGAAGCGCCCAATAGTGGCTCTTTTTTGGACAGATTTAATTTTTGTTTGCAAACTTTGTAGATATTGACTTTACAATTATGCATACAAAATTTGAAACTCATCTGATCATTGGTTCATAAGAAGAAGATTTTTAAAGATGTACCAAGTTTTGGTCCTTTTTGGCCCGTTTTAGGGCCCCTATTGGTCCTATCCCTTTTTCATTCGCAAACTTTATGCAGCTTCACATGGGGATGCTGCCAAGTTTGGTTAAAATTGGCCCACTGGTTCTTGAGAAGATGTTTGAATGCAAAAGTTAACAGATGAACGACGAAGGACACCGGGCCTTTGGCTATAGCAATAGCTCACTTGGCACTTCGGGCCAGGTGAGCTAAAAACCTTAATGCAGTATTATTCACATAGTAAATGACTAAGTCCAGGAAGCTGGAAATGTGTGCTAAAATTAGGCCACAGCAACCAGCATCCCCCTGCACTGGTGTGTAATGACCCTAGACAATGTGCATGTGAAGTTTCATGACTGTAGCTGCAGTACTTTGCCTACAATGGACTGAAACAAAAAGCTTAATACAGAAAAAGGATGACGCCGAAGCAGTGACAGCAATTTATCTCTCCTGTTCTGAACAAGTGAGCTAAAAATACAGTGGAACCTGTCTTGAGAGGCCACCCCATGGCCATCTGCCATTGAAGTGTGGTCTCTCAAGACAGGTGGTATCTTGAGAGTTTTTAGATAGAGAGAAACCTGTATATAAGGGCCACCCATGGAACCAGAAAATATTTACCTTTATGTGCAGGTGACCCTTATATTTAAAGAATTATTTATCCAAGTTTTCAGAATGTGGTCTCAGAAGACCGGTGTCTTTAATTAGAGTGGTCTCTCATGACAGGTTCCACTGCAAACGCAAAACGCGTGAACTACATAATATGAACTGTGATCGATTTCATACTGTATTACAAAGTGTATATGTCTTGTAATGATGTTTAACACTGCACTCAAAAATTGACAGATCACTTAATACCTAACAAGTGGCTCTCAATGTGGACTTTTGACGTAATTCGATAGTAACTTTATACATAATCACACAAATGTTTGACAAGCCATCTATATGTGGCGTCATAGTGGAAAAGTCTGCCAAAAGGTATTGTGTCGGGTCTTTCCAATACAATTAAAAGATTATCATGCGAAATTATTAGAATAGGACTTCATCACACATAAAACCATCTTTTCTTTTTACAGTCAGTAGCGATGTGACGATAAAATTGATAATAATTAAAAACTGGTTTACCATATGCGATTCCGGTATATATTAAAAAATTCTATAATCAATTAATTTCTCTTGATAAGTTTTCTGAAACTAGTATGAAAAAAAACCCAATTGAACAGGTTTATTTTGGAATGCATCTGCAAAACTTTTCTCAAATAAAAAAAAAAATTATTGTGTTATCCATAATGGGTGTCCCATATTGCAGTGTTATTTGATATTTAAAAATTCAAGTATCGACACTCTATTGTAAATGCTAGGTAAGGCAAGGTGAACATGGTAGGCCATGCACAATGCGAAAACTTATTTTTGGATAAAATGAAAAACCTAATTATGTAATTGATAATCAATTGCTTGGCATCCTCCAGTTACAAACTAATCATTCATTATTAAACTGATGGCCCATCACTAATAGTCGGGTAACAGAAGGTTGATGAGATTTTTTGGAGTATACCGTGAACATGACCAGAAATTGGCAAATTTTTGTTTTTAAGACTTTTTGAAGGGGCTGAATAGTAAACACATTTTTATGTTTTTTTTTTCAATTCACATAAAAAAATAAACAGTGATTCAAGTTTATGATTTTCCTGTAAAAAAAATAAAAAATATCTTCGGTATGGTACTCAAACTATTTTTGGTGTTTTTTCTTCTGTAGTTTTCTTCAAATGACACATACTTTTAATCACTTTATACAGCTGGGTGAAAAGAATACATAAAAATGTCCAGTTGCAGCACAATTTTGTTTTCTTCATTTCAAAATCGTTGAGTTTGAGTATACTATTGAGTAAATTGGTGACTCCGGGTCTAGATTTTCTACTTTACCATTAAAAAATTGATACACGTAAATCATAAATGTCGGAATCACATATGGTAAACCAGTTTTTTTATTACAACCAATTATACTGTCACATCACTACTGACTGTAAAAAGAAAAGATGGTTTAATGTGTGATTTTGTCCTATTCATATAAATTAGCGGGGCGGAGTAACCTTTAATTTATCATACGGATGACTCTACTCACTTTTCAGTTATGACAAGCTTTATGAGAAAATGTTTTATTTCTCAATGAATACCCTCAGATCTGGTGACATTAGTACTAGTATGCACAAGTACTCTTTCCAGCTTAAATGTACACGCAATTCTGTTATGCTTTATTACTAAATTTTAAACTCGTCCAGGTCACCAGACTACATGTACACCCCCTTCTCAGGTTATACGGATTTTACTATAGTTTAACAGCTCAACTATAGGTGCTCTCTTTACCAAGCACCTGTTCTCAATACATGTTAAATATATATACAGTATAACATTTAGTGGAACCTATGTTGGAAGACCAATGTCATGGGAATCCACCTGTCTTGTGAGTCCACACAAATAAAACCATTCGATCACAAAATTCTTTACACAAAACCTCTGAATAGAAACCACCTGTCTTAAGAGGCCACATTTCAGTGATGAAAGAGATGGTCTATCGGCAAGTGCTTGGCACGAAAATTGAAAGTCATGGGTATCAATATATCGGTACGTATTGATATTTGATTTTGTATTGATACTCATTATTTTGACCGTCGATACAAGTCAGAAAATGTCAGGTTCAGAGTGACATAAAAACAAAGTCGGGATTGGTGTACATTCAATGAATTAACTGAAATTTGTTGATTTGTGCTTAGTTGTTGATCTACGAAACAGAAAGTTGTCTGCTTGAAAAAGCACAGAATAGGACATTTTTTTTAATAAAAAAAATATATTATAATGATAAAGATGTACAATGCTTTAATATCGTAGTTGTTATACTTCAGGAGGCAAAACAAACTATTTTTTCTTTTAACCGCCATAAAAAAAATTAATGTTTTGGACAAGAACAACGATGTCTGTGCCACTAAAATGTCAGTACTACACTATTTTTATATATTAGTTATATTGGCGGTTAAAAACATGTTCAAACTACTGGTTTAAGATTTGCAGATGTCCATGTCGTAAATTTAGAAATAATACAGTGTGAATATGAAACTGACCTATCGCCAAATGCCCCACATGGCACCTTTTGGCAAACTTTTCAATTATGACGTCACAATTAAATGGCCCAATTCAGCCCAAAAGCACATGGACAGCCATGTGTAAGACACTTTGTGATAGGTCAATTGATGAGAAGAGATTTCAGCAGTTTTGGAATATTTCTTTTGAAGCAACAAGGTAGTCAAGAGCCTTTTTGAACCCATGTGGTTGCTCTTTAGAAAATATTCAGGGAAAATAACTGGCCTAAATACTGCCACTTAATTATGTCCATCAATTGAAGAGTTGTGTTCATGGGGTTCACACAGACCCTTCTTCGGTGTTTTGTCAAAATTAAATTTCATAACACTCATTACTGTTGTTTTTACATGTATACGTCTACCAAGGTAAATTGGCACATGTTTACAAGCACAACGGATCATAATCAAATCATAACAGGGATGACAAGCCACTTGTGGTCACAAAAGTATTAGAGATTCAGTAACGCATGGAGTCTGTGCAAGGCAATATATGTTTTACCTGTACAACCTATTTTTGGTATCAATTTGGTTTTTGACTCTACTCGGATGTGCCACTTTTTACCTTGGTACAGCTATACATGAAAATTTTGAAGCATATATAAAATCCAATATACTGGGTATCGTTAATCAAAATATCATATTGTATTGTATTGAAATTCTCTGGCCAATACACAGCCCAACTGCAATGGTACTCATTGCATACATAGCACCAGTCAAAATTTGTGACACTTCACCTGATATTAAAACTGAAGTCATTGCCATACGTTAAGTGAAACATTTTGGTGTGTCCAGTGTAAAACAACAACAGAACTAAGACAAAATATAAACAGCACCAAAAAACTCAAAATTTGTGACATCAAAATATCATATTGTATCGAAATTCTCTGACCAATACACAGCCCCACTGCAATGGTACTCATTGCATACATAGCACCAGTCAAAATTTGTGACACTTCACCTGATATTAAAACTGAAGTCATTGCCATACGTTAAGTGAAACATTTTGGTGCGTCCAGTGTAAAACAACAACAGAACTAAGACAAAATATAAACAGCACCAAAAAACTCAACTTGGCCAATTTATGTTTACTCTCAAACTACATATACACATGTTACAGTGGAACCTTGATAGACCACTTTGATGGTAGACCACCTGTCTTCTGAGATAACATTCTGAAAACCACATAATTAAATAATCCTTCGAATCAAATCTCTTTTGAGAGACCACCTGTCTTGAGAAACCACATTTCAGAGATCTGGTCCAGTGCGGTATTCATATACATGTACAAATACATGTAGTAAGGTTGAGTTGATAAATTGCAATCGAAAAAAAAAGTCAAACCTGAGATTCTCAAGCAGTTTTCTCCAAATGTACAGTTATATATAATTTTCATGCCTGTGTTTATCCTTTTTGTTATTTTATATTGATATCAATCTTAGAAGAAGGGGAAAAATTGGGGGGAAAAAACACAGTTAATGCCCCGTTAATTTCAGAATAATTGATCCCCAAATTTTGGTTGATACTCCCTTAATTGAATGTTAGGTAGTACTGCACTCCTGAGTGTAAAACATTATCTGGAGCACTGTTTAATGATGTTATACATGTATGTACTGGATTACCCTTTATTAGTACCTCATTATTACTAATCAGGTCAAATAAACAAGCAATATGAGAATATTGATAAATCAATATTTGTCATCAGTGTGTACCTGTAAAATCATTTACAAGAGAACACTGAGCAATAACAAAACTTTAACCAAAATCTTCACCAGATGGACAAAACCAAGAGCACTCCCTTCCAACCCCCTTCATTTTCACAAACATTAATTATTTATTCTTTCATAATATGTTTCTATTTATAATCTTTTTATTCTGTTTGTTTAATGGTGTCTTACACCACAATCAAAAATTTTTTGGTCATACAGCGGTGACCCGTTTTAAATGGTTGAGGCGATAACCCAGTTACAATATACCCGGGGAGAGACAGGCGATAACCCAGTTACAATATACCCGGGGAGAGACAGGCGATAACCCAGTTACAATATACATGTACCCGGGGAGAGACAAACAGCTTTCAACAAGAAAGATGACAAAAACTGTACTCCAAATTAAGACAAACAGGAGTAAAAACCAAATACAGGTGGCAAATGAAATGAGGGGCATTATAAAGAGGTTTTCATCAGTTTTTTAGCTTAATCCTAGCTCTGAAATGTGAGAGGACAAGTTCAATATATGTACATCTACAATGTATACATGTATATCATAATTACCTTTATTTTATTCTATCCAGTATCTACAAATTAACATCTCCACATAATTAACTACAATACATAATCATAGAATATCAAACTAAAGGGCCTTTGAAACCAAAGTCCAATTCCAAACACATACCGTAACTTTTTGGCCCTTTACATTTAATAGGGGCCAATTCTTTTTGCTGGGTCTTTATACTTATAGATAGGGGCCAATTGCTAAATATTGTTTACCATAATGCAGCCCTCTTCCCCTGCTATACACTCGGTACAATCATTTCATTCTACATGTAATTAACGTTGTGGTTTCTTATGTGATCTGCTCTGAAGAATCGGCGGTCATGGTCACCTTTCCTTTTTTCGATACCAGTATACAAGTACAGCACACTCTTATGAATGGACAATGGTTGATCAAAAGATGGACAGATAAAAAAAACCACCAAGATTTCTTGTGACAGGTTCATGAGTCTAGATGTAAATATAATCTTACCAGTGACACCAGATATAGATGTTTTATAACTATGCAATTGTACTTGTAGGTTATATTGATATCACAACATCAATGAAAAAGAACATATTCAGAAATAATGAATATATTAACAGAAGTTTATTATATACTATTTCTAGTAAAGATGGCAGAATGTGATCTCACAGGATAGGGTGATGGAATGTGATCTCACAAGACAGGGTGATGGAATGTGGTCTCACAAGATAGGGTTGTAGAATGTGACAGATTGTGATCTCACAAGACAGGGTTATAGAATGTGACAGATTGTGATCTCACAAGACAAGGTTGTAGAATGTGACAGATTGTGGTCTCACAAGAAGGGTTATAGAATGTGACAGATTGTGTGACAGAATTGACAGATTGTGGTCTCACAAGATAGGGTATAGAATGTGACAGATTATGGTCTCACAAGACAGGGTTGATAGAATGTGACAGATTGTGGTCTCACAAGACAGGGTTGTAGAATTGACAGATTGTGGTCTCACAAGACAAGGTTATAGAATGTGACAGATTGTGGTCTCACAAGACAGGGTTATAGAATGTGACAGATTGTGGTCTCACAAGACAAGGTTATAGAATGTGACAGATTGTGGTCTCACAAGACAGGGTTATAGAATGTGACAGATTGTGGTCTCACAAGACAGGGTTATAGAATGTGACAGATTGTGGTCTCACAAGACAGGGTTATAGAATGTGACAGATTGTGGTCTCATAAAACAGGGTTATAGAATGTGACAGATTGTGGTCTCACAAGACAGGGTTATAGAATGTGACAGATTGTGGTCTCTCAAGACAAGGTTGTAGAATGTGACAGATTGTGGTCTCACAAGACAGGGTTATAGAATGTGACAGATTGTGGTCTCACAAGATAGGGTTATAGAATGTGACAGATTGTGGTCTCACAAGACAGGGTTATAGAATGTGACAGATTGTGGTCTCACAAGATAGGGTTATAGAATGTGACAGATTGTGGTCTTACAAGATAGGGTTGTAGAATGTGACAGTTTGTGGTCTCACAAGACAGGGTTAGAAATGTGACAGAATGGTCTCACAAGATAGGGTTGTAGATTGTGATTATGGTCTCACAAGACAGGGTTATAGAATGTGACAGATTGTGGTCTCACAAGATAGGGTTGTAGAATGTGACAGATTATGGTCTCACAAGATAGGGTTGTAGAATGTGACAGATTGTGGTCTCACAAGACAGGGTTATAGAATGTGACAGATTATGGTCTCACAAGATAGGGTTGTAGAATGTGACAGATTGTGGTCTCACAAGACAGGGTTGTAGAATGTGACAGATTATGGTCTCACAAGACAGGTTGTAGAATGTGACAGATTGTGGTCTCACAAGACAGGGTTATAGAATGTGACATATTATGGTCTCACAAGATAGGGTTATAGAATGTGACAGATTGTGGTCTCACAATATAGGGTTGAAGAATAGCAGAATATTGTCTCACAAAACAGGATGGTAGAAAAAGATGTGATAAGACAGGATGATAGAATCAGATGTAACAAGACAGGGTGGTAAAATCAGGTGTAACAAAACAAGGTGGTAGAATCAGATGTCAAAAGACAAGGTGGTAGAATCAGATGTCATAAGACAAGGTGGTAGAATCAGATGTCACAAGACAAGGTGGTAGAATCAGATGTCACAAGACAGGATAGTAAAATCAGATGTAACAAGACAGGGTGGTAGAATCAGGTATCACAAGACAGGTTTGTAAAATGTGGTCTCACAAGACAGATTAGTAAAATGTGATCTCACAAGACAGGTTAGTAGAATGTAGTCTCATAAGACAGTGTGGTAGAATCAGGTGTCACAAGACAGGGAGGCAGAATGTGTGTCATAAGACAGGTGGTCTTTAATGACAGTGGTCCCTGAGGACTGGTTCCACTTTAACTGGGAAAGTACATATATTTTCACTAATTAGGGCCGTTCAAAGGACCTATTCTCAACCTAAAAAGGCTACCCTCATGCAATAATATATGCATACAAAGACACAGAAATTAGAGGGGAAAATGTCAAAAAATTAAATTCTAGTTGTATTGTTGTTTAACGCCCCACTCAAGAATCTCTCACTCATATGGAGATGTCACCAATGCAGGTAAAGGGCTTCAAAGTTTGGCATATTCTCAGAACTTACAGCCATTGAGCAGTGAGGGTTCTTTAACGTGCCAACACCTACTATGACACGGGACCTCTGTTTTACTGTCTCATCCAAAGGACAGGAATCTGACCTGCCATCAACTGGACTTGAACTCACGACCTCATGATCAAGAGTTCAGTGTGCTACCAACTAAGCCAGGCCAGCTCACTTAAATTCTAATGCAAACAAAATAATTCTATAACCCTGATCCTTTCTCCCATCATCACCCTCCATTCAAACATTTGGAAAATCAAGAAAAGTTTACAAATGACAGAATTTCTTTGTTTATCTTAACAAACAACATAGAACTGAATTGAAGAAATAATTAGTCTTCTTTATTCATGTTTTGAAATCTTTTATAATTCTTTGGTGATTTTCCCAAAGTGAGGAAAAATGGTGCAAATTTTCCCAATAAACTTGTCCCTGGTCATGTTTCCAAAACATGGTGTACGAGCCCTGCATTAACCCATTTACCCCTAAAGACACATTTGGATTGGTCTACATGTAAGTTTACAGAAGAGTCCAGTGTTTTTTTAAGGGTTATGAATTACCTTCAAGTGGCCTACTAAAGTTAAGATATTAGAATGTTTCAGTTATATATGAAGAACATCCACACAACAAACATCTAACCACTTTGGAGGGTGACAAATCAGTGTCTTACACATGGGTCATACTCAGGGTTTTTTTTTGGAGGGGGGGGTGTTCAGTGCAGGTCTGGTACATGACCCCATTCCTTATGGCGCAATGGAAAAATGTAACATTTTTCCTAATTTCAGGCCAAAATATTCCAAATTTATAATCCTGGTAAGAAAATGAATATCACTTGTAATATTTAATTTAAAGCGATATAAGCTGTCACAATGATGATTTTTGTTCCCTGACATATAGTCGAGAATATGATAAAATCTGTGTTCATAGACATTATCAAACACGTAAAACGTTGTAAAAGATTGTCTTTTCGAAGTTATTTGTTTTATTAGAATTTAAGTTTTCCCATACCTTAAAAATTCCAGCTGTATTTCCGTATGCAATGACCTTTCACATAAACTCTTTCGCCATATCAAATGTACTTCGTAATTTGGTCAGGGGATCTCGGTCCTTTACGCGCTCGGACTATGTTAAAGTCTACAGATTTTTGTGTTTTATAACTATTCTTAAAATGCAGGACGTGATTTGTATTGGAAAGTGCATGTACTATGTAAAATATATGCTTTTCAATGCTATTTTAAATACCTGAAGAAAATCGGATGAATATATGAATATATGAATAAATATATCAGGTCACTAAAAGAATTTTTTCCGATCTTTAATGTTACCCTGAATGCTGACATTGACAAAATCAAAACAATACAACTGTGCAAAGTATGTATACCTCCTGTTTTACAATCGTACTGCCATGTCTGGTGGAGTTGGGCAGTTCATGATCATATGTGTCAAGAATGATAGGCCGAGAATGGGATGGAACAAGTTAAAAATGGGTCAAGATCACCGGATATACCCAGTACATGGATAATTTCAGAAACGAATGTCTTGAAATGACGAAAAAGATAAACTTTGCCTGATTTAGGTAAGAAATGATGATGTACGAAAATAAACGCAGAGGGTAATAAACACAGAGGGTAATAAACGCAGAGAATAGACTGTATATTAACTGCAAATAAAACGTGTTTATTGGTCACTCGGTCTTTGTAAAAATTTACCGAAAGTTAATTTGCAATGCTCAAAGTATGACGGACAAAAAAAAAATGATATTACGGGTTACGTGTGGCAAGATTATTGCAATTTTACACATGCATTTGTTATTCTAACCACCAGATGGTCTCTTTGGAATATATATGAAATAGAATATCACATAAAATGGGCATGTAAAATTTTTCACCTACGACAGCTCATATCGCTTTAAAAGATAAAAAAAAATAATAAATGCAAGTGAATTTTCTTCAGTAAATACATGTAAGATATAAAGCAAGCATTGTAAATTTGAATACATCAAACACTAAAATATCAGAGAAATTATCTTCAGATATAATTCTAATGCTCTCAAATTTTCCCCAATTTACGGAAAATATCGCAAAATTCGCAATTGGAAAGGTACAGGCCCCTGTTTCTGGAGAGCAGAAAAAAAAAACTCTGTGACCTAATACAAAGTAAAAAAAAAAAACCATCGGAAAAACACACATTAACTTCAAGTGGCCTGCTGGAGATATTATTGATTACAAAGACTGAAGCATAATTAATACTGCCAACTACAAGCACATAACAGATTGATGGAAACTTTAATTTGATGACAAGACTTGCATATGAATTGAGGATGACAAAGTTATAATTACATCCAGGTGGTTTCTCTCTTTGCATAATTTATCATGTAATTAATTACCCATATAATTATTCATAGCCAGTTCAAACTTGACTTTTTTTCCCCAAGCATCATTAAAATGGCAATTAATTTCTATGATCAGTGGGAAGATGCATATTTTTCAGTCAAAATTACATCATACATTTCTTTTCTAAGATTTCAGTCTATCAAAGCTGGTCTTTCACAGACTGTCGAGGTCACCTTATAGGATCAAAATTTTACTTGATGAGCTGAACATACATGCAATCAAATCAATATAGAAGCAAGAAAGCCTTTCTTTTGCCATTTTTCTGTAGAGGTTTTATATAATCTATATATAAGGAACTTGCAAAGATATCTACTTAAGGAACTCATCTATATACAGAACTCAGAAAGATAATCTACTTAAGGAACACACAAAGATAATCTACTTAAGGAACTCACAAAGACAATCTATATAAGGAACTCACAAAGACAATCTATATAAGGAACTCACTTTAGATAATCTATAGAAGGAACTCACAAAGACAATCTATATAAGGAACTCACAAAGACAATCTATATAAGGAACTCACAAAGACAATCTATATAAGGAACTCACATTAGATAAATAAGGAACTCACAAAGACAATCTATATTGAAAATTCACAAAAATAATCTATATCGGGAACTCATAAAGTGTTTTAGATGATCAATACATTTCTTGTTCGTCCAATTGAAATCATTTTATCTGGTCAACAGGATATACAATTTTCAAAACAATGCATTTACATGTTTATGAGACATTTTATGTTATAAAAAATAAAAGATAAAATTGTATGTATCTTTTCTTTGTACATGTATTCTTTAATTTTAAGAGCCGACCTGGCTCAGTCAGTAGCATGCTCAACTCTTGATCGCGAGTTCGGGTCCAGCCAGCGGCAGGTTGGTTTCCGGTCTTTCGGATGAGAGAGTAAAAACAGAGGTCCCGTGTCACAGTAGGTGTCGGCACATTAAAGAACCCTCACTGCTCAATGGCCATTAGTGCCAAGCATAGGCCAAAATTTGAAGCCCTTCACCGGCATTTGGTGACGTCTCAATATGAGTGAAATATTCTTGAGTGGGACGTTAAACAACAATAAACAAACAAACTTTAATTTTATATGTATTTATGCATTGTTGCGCTCTGACAATGTTTTAATGATACGTGTAATGATGTACATACATGTAGCGCAGTTTTGTTAATGAGGATTTCATGTAAAAACTAACTTATCTGTAACAACAGTTTCACCTGAATTCCCTGTTTAACTCATTTGAATTTCTGTTGATTCAATTTCACATAATACAGGTACTTTTCTTTTTGTTATCACATGAAAATACATAATATACAGTGGAACCTGTTTTTACAGCCCACCCAATTTGCCATGGAAACGTGGACATTAAAGACAGGTGGTCCCTCAAGAGAGGTCATCATGAAAAAAAATGTTCAACCAAGTGACTAATGAATGTGGTCTCTCAAGACAGGCTCTACAGGTCCCAATGTATATGGTGATAATTCTTTGTGAAAAGCAAAGTCACCTTAAAAACATAGCAGAAATTCTATGCCCTGTAAATTTGTTTGTTTTATTTATGCTTCATGCATCACAATGAATTTTTCACTTGTATGGAGACATGGTCAGTTATACATGAAGTGCCACAAGTTTTGACCTGAACTATGGACTGGTGCCAATGCAGTAAGGGTTTGTAAACATGTCATGCTGGTACTAAATTTTCTTCTTCCAATTTGATTTTAACCCTTCACTTTATTGTCGATACATGTACATGTGCCTTGAGTCAGTGTCAATTTGCTGACGACCAGCAACTTCTGTCCAAGTACCAAGTGTCCAAGGTCTCACCAAAACATGTGACAATATGGGGAGAATGTGCCAAATTGTGGTTTGTGGCTTGTATCTGACTATGGTAATAATATTCTACTCAGACAAGTTGAATAATCATATTTTTTTTTACTTTAAATGATCAAGCATGCAGCTGGCTATAAAACATTGTGAATTTGACATGAAATTATTGCTCTGGCGAGAATTGGTATTTGGTGAGAACTGCCATTTTAATTTTCATAAAAGGAACTTTTAGTCGTTTGTGGATTTAGCTTGCTATAATTCTATGTGTCTTCTAGCCTCAGAAAATAAACTTTGTATACATGTACTTGCATGTACCAACAGCAAAGGTTTTTAATATAAAAGCTTGTTTTGTTGTTGTTTTATGCTTCCCACAAAGAATTTTTTTTAATAAATGTATGAGATGCCATCAGATGTAGGTGAAGTAACAAAAAGTTTTACCTGTGCTATGGACGTACTGCCAATGCAGTGAAGGTTTCTCTAATGTACCATTACTGTTGTGACACAAGACCTCAGTTTAAAGGCTCATCCGAAAGACCTGCGGTTAACATTTCTTGCATCTTCAGCAAGTTCAAGTACCGCAGTAGTTAGCACACTCACTTTTAACCACTGTGACTCAGGTTCAATCCACAGTGGCCAGAGTACTTCAGTCGGTAGAGTGCAAGATCTTCAACAAGGTTGAAGGTCCATGGTTCAATCCCCTGTCTTGACAGATTTTCAGAGGTGAGATTTTATTTCTTGTCTGCACAGCATGTACGCCTGGATAGAGGGCAAATGGTCTAGGAGGTGCAGTTTGATTACCTTCATCAGATTGTACATGCTTAAGTGAAATGGAACTTAATTTTTTTCGTTTGTTTCTGTTGTTTAACGTTCCACTCAAGAATCTTTCACCCATATAGAGATGTCACCAAATTCCGGTGAAGGGCTTTAAATTTTGGCCTATGCTCGGCACTTACGGCCATTGAGCAGTGAGGGTTCTTTAGCGTGCCGACACCTACTGCGACACGGGACCTCGATTTTTACTGTCTCATCCGAAGGACAGAAAACCAACTGAACGCCGGCTAGACTCAAATTCACGACCTTGGAAATATGGACCACTCAAACAAAGACATAACACACTAAACATGTAAAATGTTTGTCTCTCCATGCTTCACAAGTATGAGTGACAAGGACTTTAAGTTGTCACACTGCCCGTTAAATCAAGCCAAAGCAGCAGCAAGCAGGTTCCATTCTTGGATTGGACAGAAAAATATGCAAGATCGATGGCTGGCCAGCCCGGACAGATTGGTTTTCCCCAAGAACTCCAATTACCTCCCAAGGTATGGGCACCCATTCATGCCAACATCAGAGCAAAATATTTGTTAAAGTTGCATCAGCTTGTTTGTTAATAACTGCGAAACAAGTATTTAAAGACTATACTTACACTCCTTATACCGAGCACTTGGCAAAAAAAATCCTCCCTTCAAGGAATCAATATGCATCCAGTGATTTAAATCAACTCTTCTGTAAAAACCAATTAAAATTAATTTTAAAAATGGTTAATTGTCAATTTCAATTAACAGTAAGAGCTAGGATATTCCACCCTATCATTGGGGGTCGAAATAAAGCCCCATTCCCAATGCCAAAAAAATGTATTTTTTCCTGATTTGCAGTCGAAATGAATGAAAGTCAAATGACAATGAATTTCAAGAGATTTTTGTATTTTCAAACAGTTTTGTGTATTTTTAGATTTCCCAAATTCAACAAAATGTTGCTGAAATTCCCAATTTAAAAGGCCCAGGGCCCATTCCCAAAAGAGTATGAAAAATCCATGACTATACAGAACTAGAAGGTACAAATGTACATGTATATTATACCATGGAAAAAAACTAATGTCAGAACAAAATTTAATTTTAATTAGATAGATACAAAACATCAGCGTCGGAAGCAAATTGAAAGTGGGGGGCTAAACCAACTTAAAACACATACACACGCCAGAAACGTCTATGTCCTATGTCTATATTTGCAAAAAAGTGGGGGGGGCTAAGCCCCCCCTAGCCCCCCCCCGGTTCCGACGCCTATGCAAAACATCTGATATCCGATATGTTATCTAATTAGCAGCACACATACATGACAAACTTTTGGCAAATTGAATATCTATCATACATGAGCAGACAGCAAGAATAATAATGTGAACCAAAACTAAAACTGCACATGCATGATTTATGATCACCTCATTAACAAAAGTACATCAATGTTATTCAACCAAAACATGGTTATTTAAGTAGTAACTGACATTTTTGTTTATTTTTATTTCCATCAGGGATGATCTGTGATAGGAAATTGAGGTGATTATTTACAAAATTTCATAAAATCGATGATTGATTCCATTTTTTTTTAATTGTGAAACATTTCTATAAAATATACATTTATAATTAGCTTCCTTTCATTGTTTTGAAAACTGAATCTCCAATTCAGACACTTGGACAAATGTACTGACGCCTTTGAAAGGAACTTGTCAAATGAATAAGTACATGAACATGTAGGGCCTACATTAAGTGGTTGGAATTGGACAATTGGTGTCAAAATGTGTTATCACTCAGAATTGCTAACATGTGTAAAGGGAGGTAACTCTTATAAATCAAAGAAAGAAAATTTTGTTGGTTTTTATGCCACATTCAACAATTTTTCAGTTATACGGTGGCGGCCAGTTTTTAATGGTGGAGGAAAGAACCTGGTTACAGTGTACCCAGGAAACAGACCACCAGCCTTCCGTAAACTTTACATGTAATGATGTACATGTATGTAGAAAATTTGGTGAGATATACACATTGTACACACATATCAGCAATGCCAATACAGTTAAAGGGGAGTAAATCTTAGAAACGGACAAAAAATCATAGTACTGAAAGCCGGGCTTACAGATACGCAAATAATAATATTGCTTATTTTCATTCTGTTGGTGTTATTGATTCATTAATACTCTCAAACTGTGTTTTATTTCTTTATTGATACATACAATGTAGGCTTATATCTATCTAAAAATTTCATCCATACATTTATTTATTCATTTATACATGTAGCCTATATAATTATTTGTTTGTCTTTATATTTATTTATATATATCTATTTATTTATATATCTATTTATTTATCCATCTATTTATTTATCTTTCTATTTATTTATCAATGTATTCATTATTTTGTTTATTTATACATTTAATAATTTGACTCTGTCTATCAATTTATTTATTTTTATCTAATAATAATCTGTTTATTTATGACTGTTTCACAAAATATATCAGTGCATTTAGTTCTTATTTCTGAGTGAGCTAAACACAGTTCTTTCAACAGCTGTCTCTTTTCATTGAATTTTGATTGACTGGTAGCTTGCAAACAATATTTACAATGTCTCCATATTTGAAAAAATGACTTATAATTTACGACTTCATATCAACACGGATTGACATTAAGAGTTTAACAATTAAGATATAAAATGTTTTACCCACTGTGTCTGTTTAATATGAGCTTCAACGACCATACATTTTTGGCATTATGTCGTTTGACTATAAGATATACTCTTGATGATTGTCTAATTAATAGTTAAAAGATCACATTTAAGATCCGCAAAACATCTCATCTTGACCGTTGTTTGAGTTAACAGCATATGAAATCATATATCACTGCTTTTTCCGGTAAAGTCTCGTTTTGACATCTACAACTTTTAACATCACGTAATAAACAGTGCTGTTAAAACGTGTCCTTATTCAAATAATTAACTTTAAATTTTAATACATTTGAGAGATACACTAGGTGAACAATAAATCCTTAATATTTCCAAATAAGCCTAGTATTTGTCCGTTTTCATATTTAAAAAGCTATAAGATAGATACATTGCAATAGTATTAATTACAGGTTTTACTCTCCGATTATTTCTTTTTTAGTAGCGTATTTAAAAATCATATTTTTATCACCAAATGACAGGTTAAAACATAATTGTTGTATTAATATTACGGTAATATATCAAATAATAACATATCGGGCACATTTTACCTGTTATATATTCTTATTCACAATATTTTGACCGACATGATAACTTTTTTCCGCAAGATTTTACCGCATTCTGCTTAGCACAGTCGATCAAAAACATCGACAACTCTGTGTATTACTATATGAGATTATCTAGCTCTTCGTTTGAGGAAAGATACAAACAGCTTCCAATTTACTATAATGATAATATGGAAATTCTGTATCTATAAATGTCTAGGTCGTGTTGAAACAACTGTATGAACAACACCAGAAAAGTTAATACACTTTTATTTACATTACATACATGCACTATAGTCTATATTATCTCGCACATGCAGTTTCATTTGTTCTGGTGGTACTGCAGACACCAAAATCAAGCGCGAAAAGACAATTGTGCACAACTCTATGATTGCTATAGTCTGCTATTGCCTTTGGTGATATGCCCTGCTAAAAATTGCATACAAGCTGTCAAAATGGATTTGTTTTGTATTAAAATTTTCAAATATTCAACATTTTATTAATGTATACTTTTTTTAAAGAATCCCAGGTTATAATGTTGTATTTGTGAAAAGAAATTAATTGAGAATAATGGGAGAGAAACATCTGTAATCTTAAGTGGATGGCAAGAATATTAATTGTAGGCATCTTTTATTCATTCTAGGCAATATATACATGAACATCAGAGTTTTTTAAATTCACCAGTCTTACCAGAAAAACCGGTAAATTTTACTAAAGTCCACTGAAATCTATCTGATAACTGGTCCAAATGATCAGTAATTTTCCCTTTTATTTCAATTGTGTATATATACAAACCAGTAAAAAAATTTCTTTGACCAATGAAATTCCTTTATTCACTGGTCCAGCTGACCAGTTATATTTTTTTTTATTTCAAAATGTCTGATACATGTGAAAATTTTCTACACAAAATATCTTTTTAGCCCTTTTAATAAAAGTTTTGGTCTAATTGCGTTTTTTTTTTTTTTTAATAAAAATTACATCCTGTATTCTTAGCTTTTTTTTTTCCATATATTTGTACATGCATGCTCAAACAAGTGTAATATATACATATAATGAACAGATGTACTACATGTAAAACAAGTCTACCAAATACAAAAAAAAAGAAATCAATAACCATATTACATTACTGGTACATGTAGGTCACATACATGTACTTATAATTATTTCTCCCTAGATACCTTATGAACATGTACATCATCATGTATACTACTGAATTATCAAGACGGTACTACGATGCGCTGTGTTTAGCGGAAGTTGCCAGACTAATCAAATTGTCTGTTATAAAGAGGTGTCCGCTGAATGAAGTATGATGATTCACTGCCAAAACATTCATACATGTATGTATAATCAACGCAACTCATTCTTGTGATAAACTGTCATGATGCAATGCAAAGAAATAACAGAATAAATATCAAGCAAAAACACAAAATAAAATATTGTAAGAGTTTCTCAAAATAGAAGTTGGGACATACAGCTTTATACTGAGAAATTGCCTGTAGCAATGAAAGTCAATCATAGGAAGTCAGTCCTCTAATTTAAGGTTAATACTACATTTTGTACGAAAATTATGCATATTGGGACCAAGAACTGTGTCCGTTGTGCAGGTGAGGGAGGTGTCCATTTATTTTTAAAAAAAAAAAATAGTTGGTAGTCTGATATTACGATGTAAAGCAGGAACTAGACAAACTGTTTGGGTATCTGCTAAATTACATCTAAGGTGTCCGTTAAGGCAGGTTTTACTGTATATCTAATATCTGTGATGACCTTTTAAAGATTATAATCATAACAAATCAACTAAAACTAAATATACCTCCCTATATTTCAAAACACTGCGCAGTAATCTTATCATTGTCTGAGCACTGTATTTATGGTACAAATGCGATATCTATTCTATCAAACATACAGTGTAGAATGAAACATGCATGATATCGTAGAGTGAAAATAAGTGATTTTTTGGTCCTCTTAGGTAGTTTTTTTGGGTTTTTTTGGTTTTTTTTGCTCATAATTTTCCGAGTCCAGGGTGAGGCCTGACAGTCTTTGTACCAGTGCTTGACCAGTACTAGTACTAATGCTCAATCAGTACCAGTGCTTGACCAGTACCAATACTCAGTACCAGTGCTTGACCAGTACCAATACTCAGTACCAGAGCTTGACCAGTACCAATACTCAGTACCAGAGCTTGACCAGTACCAATACTCAGTACCAGTGATAGACCAGTACCAATACTCAATACCAATGCTCAACCAGTAACAGTGCATGACCAGTACCAATACTCAGTACCAATGCTTGACCAGTACCAATATGCAGTACCAGTGCTTGACCAGTACCAATACTCAACCAGTACCAATGCTTGACCAGTACCAGTGCTCGACCAGTACCAATACTCAGTACCAGTGCTCGACCAGTACCAATGCTCGACCAGTACCAATACTCAACCAGTACCAATGCTTGACAAGTAGCAGTGCACAACCATGTACCAATGCTTGACAAGTACCAACAGAGATGCCAACTTTAGATAATTGAAAAACAGTCTTAATGCATGTGCCAAAGGCACAAATTGCAGACAGCTACCAGTATATGTATTTGTAAACATCACTTTGCAATAATGAGAAAGGCGAATAAATTCACATGATATATACTTTTAATTATTGATATGCCATTATGGTACAAAATTTATCCTCTAAAGAAGACAAGATTTTTGTTTATTTGATTATTTTACATCCCACTCAAGAATCTTTCACAATTTTCTCATAGCATTTTGAAACACTGCAGAACGTCTTGTACATGTATGTGACCCACTTGACAATCTGAAAGGAGGGGTTGACAATTAATAAAGTGTCTCAGAATAGGATATACCTCGACTATATGGTGCTGTAAATAATTTTTGTAAATATTTTAGACATTTATCAACAATAATAATGATAGAAGTAAACTCAAGACTGTTGCAAACATTGTCAAATAACCATTCCATTCCCCCCAAAATTTGTTGGGAATTTGCTATGAGAAAATGGAAATTTCCAATAAGACTTTGTGATTCTGCATTAATTGTAAAAATAAATATTCTATAAAGAAAACATTAAAGCAAATGATCTGAACCAACGAAGCCTTATATTACAGGACTAAGTTAGGGCCACACGGTGAAAGTGTGGATAGCCTATAGACCCTTTCATGTTAACTGCAGTCCAGTGACTTTGAGTAGCAAAATGAAACAGATACCCGCAAAAACAGACATCTTAATGGTAACTGATTGTTTCTTGACCTCATTTTCAGAAAATCTGTATCATTTTGCCAATCAAAGTTACAGGACCGCAGTTATCGTGAAAGGGTCTATACATGTACATAACTGAAACGGTCACCATGCTGATAGCCAACTTCATATAAATGATAGGCCTATATACAGTCTAACGCCGATTATCCGGACACCGATTATCCAGATTTTTCACTCGTACGGACAAATGCCATGTCCCCCAATATTTTTATCAAGGTAAAAATCATAACGTACATTCTGTAAATTCACTGATAAAAGTTTCACAAAATGTCTTGTAAGTATTGAAATAGCATCAGAAAACCAGTCATTCTGTTTATTGTTTTAAATAATTAAGTTGTTTTAGCCTCTGTAGGGAATCTGAGATAAAACTGAGACCTTCAAAAACAGCCGACATATTAATAGGCTACTTCAACATTGACCGTGGCAAGTGTCATAACAAAGAAGATTCAATCATTAAAACAACAACTTCAATAACATTTCAAATACATAAATATTTCTTACCGATATACAATATCAGTTTCACTCTTTATTTTGTTTTCAAGTTTATTAGTCCTATGGGTAAACGCAAGCGAAGCATGTGTTACCGACTGTCCACAAGTTGGCAAACATCGGGGTTGAGATACGGGAGGACATATAAAAATTATTTCACAATAACAACTCTACCAAGTCATGTAAAATTAAATTTTTCCACCTGTGTAACTTGTTTAAAATTGATATCTCAAGTACAAAATTAAGACATAGACGGCAAGAAAAAATAACAGCTTTAACAAGGAATTTTATTATGATTAAAGCAATGTGGTACAGGCGCCCCGTATCGGGCTTCATGCTATGGAAATCTAGGTAAGGAGTTTGCAACAGACCAAAGTGTCAGATTTCTTCTAAGCACAGTGACTTTTAGGACTAAAGATAATGTCAGTAAGCTAGCACTTACGTGATTTTCCCATTCCTATTAACGGGAGAACATCTGTAGGTGTAAAATTAATGACAGGAAGTAGGCTACATAAGGATCACGTGATTTCAGTCATGCTATTTAATATGAAGTGAAATCGTGTTTTTTCATACATACACAGATGTATGTTAGGTCTATATTTTACTAGCAGAGGCTTTATAAATCGCTGATTTTACTTTTACTCATCAACAAATTAAAATAACAACATGCCCGTGAAAACATCGATGTTTCTTCAGTGACATGATCACAGAGAATGACCAACTTAACACTATCTAAATTTGGGATGTACGGACTTCATTAATATGATCGATCATCCGTACGAACAATTTTCCGGACTTTTTATGTGTCTCCCATTCAGTCCGGATAATCGGCGTTAGACTGTATATATATATATAGTATATGCATACACTAGCTAGGCTAATACAGTGTAACTGTAACCGTATTTGGATGGAGTTTGATGATTGCATGGCCATATAGACCCTTTCACGATAACTGCGGTCATGAAACATTGAGGGGCAAAATGATACAGATTCCTGGAAAATGACGTCAAACACTTAGTTACTATGACGACGTCTATATTTTTGCAGGTAACTGCATCATATTGGCTTATGCCCTTCAAAGTTACAGGTCTGCAGTTAACGTGAAAGGGTCCATTTCTTATAGTTTAAGCCATGTTTGGTCATGAATTTCAAAATGAATCTGTAAAGCAACCAATCAAAATTAAAATTATTTAACTGATATAATTTTCTACATACTTTTTTCTTTGTTTGGTCGCTTTAATTTTTTAAAACACTCTTCCTTAGGAATTTTTGTGTTCTCCATGCGATGCCAAATAATTGGGTCATGTGAGTAATCATTAATATTCTTGCGCCTCTCTTGACAAGAGTTATATGAAGGGGAATAACTCCCAATATATTACAGAGTTTTTGAAATTCACCGGTCTTACCAGAAAAACCGGTAAATTTTACTAAAGTCCAATGAAATCTATCTGATAACTGGTCCAAATGGCCAGTAATTTTCCATTTCATTTTAATTGTGTATATATATAAAAACCAGTAAAAAAATTTCTTTCACCAGTGAAATTCCTTTATTCACTGGTCCGGTTGACCAGTAATTCTTTTTTAATTTCAAAATGTCTGATATTGTTGTCGTAAGGAATCCATGATTATGTATTAACAGATCAGTGACCCAGGCTAAATCAGTATGACCAATAAATGTTCCCTTTCTTTTGCTTACGCTCTCAAACTTAGAAAGATGGCCGTTACAACTTACATATGTAAAAATCCTGCAGGGATAATTTGAGTGTGAATATCTAGTACAAAACGGATGAATTTTTATTTGTCATTGACATGGATGATTAATTCAGTATATATATGATACCGCTACATTAAATTTAAGGGGTAGGTATCAACGATTTTATTATAATCAGCCAAAACCAGCAGACCTAGCTAAGCTTACTTGGCACACACTAACCTATAGCAGATCTAAAAATTATTATCTTTTGAGGAATAAAAATTCCAGACTCGAAAAAAAGGGGGCCATGGATATGAGGAACTAAGTGTGGGTCCTGTCCACAGGTAGACCTACCTCATGATCACTAGCCAACCTGTGGCCTGAAATTGAAGCAGTTGATTTGGTTACATATGAGTGACTGCATTGATTGCTCATTGAGTAATCTATCCCGTATCCGAGTGAACTACATCTATTCAGAAATGCTTTCATTCATATTAATGTGGAATTCCAGTACACTTAAGGTAATAGGCTATTTCATCTCATGTAACTGATATTCTATTGTGCATGTCATCTTTCATACACACTGTTTTGTTCATGTGAATACTTACAATATCCCTGGATTCAACACATGTGTAACGACAACTCCCGGTAAATGCGAGAGAAATTAAAGCCAGTCTCGTGAGTTCTCGAGTTTATTGTACAATTTCCGGTTTCGAGGCCAACTCTAATACCCGGGGACCAAACCCTTAAGCTGAAAGAAAAACCTAAGCTCAATTAATTTGGATAATTTAAAGTCGAAAACATACAAAGTCTATACGAAAAATGTGAAACATTTGTATTTTTGGATAAAATCACAAAAGGGAAAATAAACATTGTAATCAAAAGTTAACTTTGAAATAGGCCTATCTAATAATAATTTGCATGTGAGAATTGCACTAAACTTGGGATTCATGTGACCAGCTAATTATATTAGCTTTATATATCGCTGATATGACTGAATAATCCTGCAATGTTATCCTCGTCAATAATTTCACAGTCTTTGTTTAAAAACGAAGATGAGCTTGAGTATTTACTATGTTTTGGTAGCACAAATCACTTAAGTTAAAATTTAGCAAAGGTGAAATATATATATATAATATAATATATATATATATATATATATATATATATATATATATATATATATATATATATATATATATATATATATACACACACTCGAGACACCATTTTTTTGCGCACTTAAGAGTTCTTGCACAATAAGTTTATATGTAAACAAAGGAGACCAAAACTTACGATTATCAGCATCCTTTTTTTTTTTTTTTTTTTTTTTTTATTGGTTCCCAGACAATTTTTAACTCTCAGAGGTGCTAGAGTTGGGATGCTCTAGATTCACCACCTTATATATAGTGTGCCTTTTACTTAAATTATAATTAGGCACTTGATCTACTAAATTTCTGGATACCGTTTTGAATACACAATACAAGACAAGACAGACATCACATTTACACCCTCCTTTCATACTATTGTTTAAGTTTTCATGCATATTGCATGTTTCCATTGTAAGTATAATTATAATATACTTTGTACGTTATTATTTCAAACAATGTTACCTGTACCTTCAATTTAATAATACATATTAAATTAAAACAGTTTCCTAATTACTATGAATGGTGCAAGCACCATTTTACTGAGGCTTTTTGTAGAGCACTCATAACTGCAGTATAATGGAGTTAAGAAAATATAGTTTCTAATGTAGCCCACCTCCTATCAAATATTTCCATTTCCCCTCTTATTTTATACATATATTTTTCAATTTCATGATATGCTTTTAATTGAGATTTTATTTCTTCAAACTCCAACACCTTATTAAGAAATCTTTTCTTGTAGATATAATTTTTAATAAAAATTATACAGGTATTGAATGCCCTATATTTTTTACCAGTTTTTAGAAAATAATATATCTATTAGTGTAAAAGCAAAATATTCATTATTATTATTATTATTAAACCAGTTTTTTATGTCATTCCATAATCTTTTTACACAATGACATTCATAAAATATATGTTTAATAGTTTCTATTTCAATGTTACAAAAACAGCAATTAGGATCATTTTTTATGCCAATTTTATGTAGAAACTTATTGGTAGCTAAGATATTATGCATTAGTCTGTATTGAAACCAAATCAGTTTAGTATCTTTTGTACTTATAAAAGCATTGGTATATATTCCTTTCCAATCAAAATTATTATCTAAATTCAACAAGTTTTGCCATTTTATTTTGGCTTTCACTTTAAATTCAAGATTATTAAGAAAAACATTGTATATTGATTTGGAACCTTTCTTATCTTTACATATTATTTCAACAAATTTTGGTGTTTATCAGCATACTTTTATCTATTATTGATCGTTAAATTT
The DNA here is from genome assembly GCA_030159075.1 of Atrina japonica. Classification (NCBI taxonomy): domain Eukaryota; kingdom Metazoa; phylum Mollusca; class Bivalvia; order Pterioida; family Pinnidae; genus Atrina; species Atrina japonica. The sequence goes on from BROG01000007.1 coordinate 2,500,560, forward strand.
GGCTAATTTTATAATCATCTGGAAAAGCAAAAATACCGAAGAATATTTGGAACAGGATACCGGAATGCGTGATTATTGATGTGCGTGAAAATAGATGGTCGGATGATATATATATATATATATATATATATATATATATATATATATATATATATATATATATATATATATATACCCTAATCAGGTGTATTATTTGTTTGGAAATTGATCATGGTATTGGATATCTAATGCTCATTTTCACTGACAACTTTAACCTTTTTGCACAATTCTGGGTACTGCGGGTACCCGAAGTCACCATAATAGTGAAGCTGGATTAACTTTTAGTCCACCTGAGGTGAAAGCTTTTCATTCAGCCGTCTGTAATTATAATTCTTAAAACGGACTTTTTTTTCAGTTCAAGAATTAAAAGATGAAAACACAAACTTTATGCTGCAGTTGACATACAATCATAAATAAAGATGAAAACTTCGGCTCATCTGAAAAAATCAAACAAATGGATTTAGTAAATATTGTCACGAAGAAAATATAAGTTTAAACTAAACTTATATTTTCAGTCATGTGCTCACTTTTGAATTTATCTTCAATTTAAAAGTAAGCAAATGACAATATGTTCTTATTTAGCTCCTACTGCCGTTACTATCTGTACGTTTCAAACGTAATGAGTGTAGACCTTGTACTGCAATTGATCATGTAATTATAATTACGATATACAATGTATATGTGACGGGTATATAGGGCCAAATAGAAGCTATGTTTGAATCTAATAGACATATTATGCGTGTAAATTTATGTTTCATGTGTTTTTTGAGTTGTGTAATTGTGTATTTGTCTTTTATGTGGTGTGAAAGCTTAATTCAAGCATGTGAGGTCTATTTTCTCTTTGAATTGACTGCTGTTGAGCCCATATATTTTATCTCTCATTTAGATAAGTCTAATATTGATTGTATGTTGGGAGTATGCATCCCTTTTAGCACTTTTAAACACATTGACGATGAAATGCTTAATCAACATTAGCCGAAATATATACATGGTCTTGTTAAAATCTCAATTAATATATTATTTAAATTATTACATGTCATGTGTTGCAGATGAATGAAATAAAAATAGCTTCCCTCAATTGTAGAGGGTTAGGTGATTATAAAAAAAGGAGAGATGTCTTAAACTATCTGAAAGGTAAAAATTACTCAATTTATTGTCTTCAAGATACTCATTTTACTGAAAAGGAAAAACTTAATATTCGGGCATGTTGGGGTTATGAAATATGTCTTTCAGCAGGTAAATCTAATTCACGAGGTGTAGCAGTTCTTTTTAATAATAATTTTGATTATAAACTGCTAAATGAAGAACATGATGAAATTGGAAACCTACTTGGGATAGAATTAGAAATACAAAATAAATATAATATATTATTAATTACATTATATGGACCTAATAAAGATAGTCTAGAATTTTATAAGAATATTGAGAACTTACTCAATAAAAAAGTATATGACTTTACAATAATATGTGGTGATTTTAATTTAGTACAAGACCCAGAGAAAGATTATTTTAACTATAGAACTGTAAATAATCCCCTAGCCAGAAATACGGTAATAAACTTGAATGAAAAATTTGACTTAGTGGATCCTTGGCGAGTACAACATACATGTGAAACAATTCTCATGGTTCTGTAAAAATCCAATTAAAAAAGCTAGGTTAGACTTTTTTCTCACTTCATCTGAACTTATGAATGTTATTAATTACACAAGTATTAAAACTGGTTACAGGAGTGACCATTCAATTGTTGAAATAAATTTAAAATTCTCAAACTTTGAAAAAGGAAGGGGCTTTTGGAAATTTAATAATAATTTGTTAAAGGACAATGACTATATAAAAATGGTTAAAAATACTATTTTAGAACTCAAGTTACAATATGCAGTACTACCATATTTACGTCACCATATTGAAAATATTTTAAATGAAGAAATATGCTTCACAATAGACCATCATCAATTTTTTGAGCAAATTCTTCTCTCTATTTGTGGAAACACAATTTCATACTCTTCAGCAAAAAAGAAAGAAAAAGCTAAAATATTTATTGAATTAGAAAATGAAATAGAAATGCTAGAAAAAAAAATGATAGTAATAACAATAAAATTTTTGAATTAAAGGATGAATTAGAAGAACTTAGAAAAGAAAAAATGAGGGGAAGTTTGATAAGAGCAAAAGTAAAATGGATAGAAGAGGGAGAAAAACCAACCAAATACTTCTGTGCGTTGGAAAAAAGAAACTATGTAAATAAAACTATAACTAAAGTAGTGAATGAAAACAATAATTCATGTATTGAAAATCAAAGTGACATATTACTGGAGATAAAAAATTATTACTCTTCCCTTTATTCTTCAAAAGATAGCTCCCTAGAAAATGTAAATATTGAAAACTTATTAAACTATCAAGATATACCAAAACTAGACAATAGTATGGCTAAAAAACTTGAGGGTAAGATAAATTATATTGAGGCATCACAAGCATTGAAAAATATGAAAAATAATAAAAGTCCGGGGTCAGATGGGTATACAGTAGAATTTTTTAAATTTTTTTGGAAAGATATTGGCACTTTTTTAATAAGATCACTTAATTATGGATTTCAAAAAGAAGAATTATCAGTCACACAGAAACAAGGAATTATAACTATATTACCAAAACCAAATAAACCAAGAGAATTTTTAAAGAATTGGAGACCAATATCATTACTTAATGTCTCCTATAAAATATTATCAAGCTGTATAGCGAATAGATTAAAATTTGTTTTACCATACTTAATTCACCAAGATCAAAAGGGGTTTTTAGCAGGAAGATATATTGGAGAAAACACTAGGTTAGTCTATGATACTCTTTATAGGTCAAACAAGATAATATTCCAGGTATGCTACTAATTATTGACTTTGAAAAAGCTTTTGATTCCATTTCCTGGCGATTTATGTATAATGTTTTAGAATACTTTAAGTTTGGGCCAGAATTCAAGAAATGGATACACATTCTTAATACCAATGTAAATTTATGTGTTATACAAAATGTTTTTTTTTCAAGCTTCTTTAACATAGGGCGTGGCTGTAGGCAGGGTGATCCGGCATCTCCATATTTATTCAATTTATGTGTAGAGATTATGGCAATTTTAATAAGGAAAAATAGAGATATTAAAGGTATAAATATACATAACAAAGAATACTCCTTACTTCAGTATGCAGATGACACAACTATTTTTCTTGATGGAACACAGAAAAGTCTGAAAGCCACCTTGGATCTTCTATATCAGTTTGCAAAATTCTGGGGGTTAAAACCGAACATTGACAAAACAAAAGCAGTATGGATAGGAGCTAACATAAATAATAATGAAATACTTTGTCCAGAATATAAGTTAAATTGGAGTAATGAGCCTTTTAATATATTAGGAATTCAGTTCGATGTTAACATAAATGACATTGAAAGAATAAATTTTGAAGATAAAATCAATATAATTAAAAAAGAAATAAATCATTGGTCTAAGAGAAATATTACAACGATAGGAAAAATAACTGTTATAAAAAACTTTACTTATGCCAAAGTTAACTCATCTTTTGATAGCTCTACCAAAACCAAATGAAGACACAATAAAAAAAATTGACAATATGTTTTACAAATTTATATGGAATAATAAACCCGATAGAATAGCAAGAAAAATACTTACTCAAGATCATGAAAAGGGGGGATGTAGAATGATTCACACCAAGACATTTATCAAAAGTTTAAAACTTACATGGATAAGAAGAATCTTAAATGCAGAAAACAATAATAAATGGTGTACCTTATTTTTACTAATAAAATTAATTTTATTAGGTAATGATTACACTAAAAAATGTGCTACACAGACTCAAAATTTATTTTGTAAAGAAGTATTTCAATATTTAACAGAGTTTCAAGATATTATTTACCAACTTTCAGAAGCAGATTACTTAAATACACCATTATGGATGAACCCAAAGCTAAAAATAGATGGAAAATCAATATTCTACAAAGAATGGTTTAATAAAGGTATAGTCAATGTAAAAGACATGATTGATTGCTTTGGAAAAATATATTCTTATGAAACATTTGTTGAAATTTTTAACATTCGTGTCCCCTTTACAATTTATTTAGGGATTAAAAATCTCCTTCTTACTAAATTTCCAATTCTTAGGGACATTGTAGAAAAAGAAACTGGACCAAGTCAACCAAAATTTATTAAAAGTATTTGTAAAGATAAAAGAGGATCTAAATCAATATATAATATTTTTTGTAATCATATAGAGTATAAAGTGAAAGCTGAAATAAAATGGCAAAACTATTGAATTTTGATGATAACTTTGATTGGAAAATAATACAATAATGTTTTTGTAAATAAATGACACTAAACTGATATGGTTTCAGTACAGAATTGTACATAATATCCTAGCTACCAACAAATTACTACACAAACTGGGTATTCGAAATGATCCTAACTGCTGCTTTTGTAACACACAAATAGAAACTATAAAACACTTATTTTACGATTGTCACTGTGTAAGTAGATTTTGGAATGATATAAAAAACTGGTTTAATGATATTGTCGAAGACCATTTTACATTTACATTAATGGATATACTATTTCTTAAAACAGGTAAAAAATATAAAGCATTAAATACCTGTATAATGCTGATTAAGTATTATATTTATAAGAAAAGATTTCTTAATAAAGTGTTGGTGTTTGATGAAATAAAAACGTCTTTTAATGTCATATTATAAATTAGAACAATATATGTATAAAATTAAAGGAGAAATGGATAAATTTAATAAAAAGTGGGCTGCATTGGAAAATTTATTTGTGGATAATCCATACATGTGAATAGTAATTACAAGTGCTTTGCACAAAAACTTATATAAAATTAAAGTTTTCTGTCATTCATAATAATTATATTATCATAAAGTTTGTATTATCAATTATTGAATATAAGGTTTAATACACAACCACATGCATGCATGGGTGTATATATGAGCGATGCACACATGTGGGTATATATATACATGTACATGAATATATATATAAATATATGCATGATGGTCTAAGTATATACATGTAAATGTTTATACGTGTAAGTATATGTGTATGGGTGTGTATGTGTATATCTCTATATATGCGTATGTATAATGTACAAGTGCATGTGTATGGACATGATAGATGGAGAAAAATATATTTCATTAAACTCTTTAGCTCAATAAATACTTTTTAAATGTACAATATGTATGATAAATATGTAAAATAGTGTGAAAGGGGGTGAAAGTGGATGTATCAGTCTTGTCTTGTATTTAATATATGTTATAAAAAGGTATCCAACAATGGACAAAGTTAAACAGTGCCATACAATTAATGTACAGAAATATTATAACTGGGCAATCATTATGTAAGGAGGTGAACCTGGAGCAACCCAACTCTAGCACCTTCTAGAGATATTGTCTGGGTACAAAAAAAAAAAAAAAAAAAAAAAAAAAAAAAATGTTCACATTTGAAAACCATACTGTATCAAGGTACTTTTCATATCTTAATGAAATATTGGACTCAATATTTTTTTATGTGAATGATAAATATATATACTTGTACATCCTATTCAGTCACTTCCTAGAAGTTTTATAAACCAATTATAGTCAAATTAATAATAGTTGAGCTTGAGTATTGAGTTGGGTCAAATGCTGGTGAGGGTCTCGGTGGTGTAGGTTGATGTCACTATGTTCCATCGTCAAAACCCGAACAACTCTTACCGTGTTAAAAAGATTCTACCAGAAAGACCTGTGTTACATCTCTTCATGACACTGAAAAAAATAATAACAATAAAATCCAACACCTTAAAAACGGGAATCTGTTGTTAAAGGAAGAAGAGCCTGAAAGAAAACTACCGGCTCACCAGGTACTGCAATGTTGAACTTAGGACTAACGTATTGTTATATTGCTAGAAATATTGATACGGAAACGGCAACGAAGGATATATCTATATCTGTGAGCAATGGTCTTTCAAAGACTTAATTGGAGCACAGATGACTGAAGGTAGCGAAACCATGTGGAAACCTTCAACATGACAAGATATCTTCAACAAGACCAAGGCCAAAACCAGATTAAGATTTTAGAACGTACGGACCATGTAAACCACAAGCAGACTAGCTAAGGAAATAGCAGATATGAAACATTACAAGCTTCCTGTGCTAATCGCCAGTGAGAGCAGATGGACTAAATAAGAAAGAATAAGAACCAACAAGAAAGACTGTGACGAGAGGGTGCACAACATTATGAAGGTGTGGCTATTCTACTAAAGAAAGGAGTGGGGAAATCCTTAATTGAGTGGAAACCAGTCAACAACAGGTTGATCACAACAAGACGGAGAGGAAAGTAAGTCAGCATGACATTATTCCAGTGCTGCGTTCCCATAATTAATTCAGATGAAGAATTGAGACATGCATTTTTAAACAAATTTAACGTGAGAAAGAGATTACATCATAACATGATATCAAACTCATCATGGGGATCATGAATGCCAAAGTATGGACAAGGGGAAAAAGAACTCTTTGACAATAGCAATGGGGGGACATAGATATGGAAACAAGAACGAGAACGAAAAATACTCTAGCAGATTTTTGTACCATTAATAACTTTGTTATTTGGTGAACACTATATTTCCTCAGAGAAATACACAAATCAACACGAAATTCTCCAGACATAAGAGCTAAGTACCAAATCGACCACACCATGATTACTGGAAGGTGAAGGTGATCCCCTACAGATTGTGAGTTAGAAGAGGTGCTGATGTGATTAGTGATCATCATCTGGTAACAGCACTCATCAATCTCTTTTAAACCCCAAAGCACGACAGAAAAGAAAGGCGCTTTGACATAAACAAGCTGCAGGACAGCAAAATAAGACACAAATTCAACACTTTGATAAGAATTAAATAGATTTCAAGTGCTACAGAATCAAGAGCAAGAAGAAAACATAGTATCCATCGATGAAAAGTGGGAAAGGATAGTACATGTGTCTGTATCTGATATTTTCTCTAAAAGCAGCGAATAATGTGTCAATTAAACATCTCCACAAAGCAAGTACAGAATAACACCTGTGATCAGATCACAGATCAATCAGAGGCGAGGAGCTAAAAAGAAGCAAAATAATGTAGAGTGAAAGAGAAATTCCGACAGGAGTGCAGTGGAACACAACTTGAAGTGAAGACAGCATTGGGCACTGACACAAGAGCATTTAACGAGAGTCTCGCAGCAAAAGCAGGCGAGGCAGCTGATAAAAGACAGTAAGGAAACTTATACAACATATCAAAGACAATACGTGGAAATATCTCTTGACATTCCAGTCAAAGATCAGAACGGAAAACGTTTGTCATCTGAGACAGTACAAGAGAAGAGATGTACGGAGTATTTCAAAAAAGCTTTGAACAGACATCACCACACAGGAGTATGGGATTCAAATTAAGATCTTGACATATAGATTGATATAGAACCACCTCAATTACCGGAAATATGGTACAACGATTAAAAGTCTAAAGAATTCGTGGGACGGTACCTTGATGTGACAACTTCAATGAAGAACTCTTCAAAACAGATTCTCTTCTGACTGCAACTGCTCTTGATACGTATATTTTTCATGATATATGGATGACACAACTGTACCAAATGAATGGAACAATGGTGTTAATATCAAACTACCAAAGAAAAAATAATTTTGACGATTTCAACAGTTGGCGTGATATAACCCAACTCTCCCTCCCAAGTAAGATCATGGGCAATGTAATCACCAAAAGGATTCCCTGTGCGTTAGATTACAAATTCTCAAAAAGCAGACAGTTTAGACCAGTGCAATGATACATCAACGAGATATTCACCTGGAGAAACATCGAACAGTGCACAGAATGGCAAAGGCAGTTATACATAAATTACATAAATTTTATAGACTTTGAAAAAGACTTCTCCGACAGTATAAATTGAGAGAAGTCTTTGGAAAATTGTTCCGTCATATGACATTCCACAGCACCTTAAATACCTCATCAAAAGCTTTTTCAACAACTTTAAAAGCATAGAATCAAGTTAGAATTGAAAACAGGAGTGTGACAGGGTTGTTTCATGTCATTCACCCTCTTCATAAAAGTCATTGACAGGGTATGGCGGCAAACAACGGCAGACTGAGATATTCTGAGAGACATTAGATGGAGGACATTCATCACCCTTGAGGACTTGGACTTCGCCGACGACTTGGCTTTCCTTTCCCACTACCACCAAATATTCTTGAAAAGACCAACATACTTCATAGGAATGCAGGAAACATAGAACTGAAGATAAACACTAGGAAAACGGAAGGCATGACCTTGAACGTAATCAATCCAGTACCTGTTACAATAGATAACCAATCTAAACACATTCACTTATCTTGAATTAAGGTAACAACGGACGGTGCGGAAATCTGGCCAATGCATCATCCAAAATAAACTGAGGTTGTTCAATATATTTACATGTGTCCAACAAATCATTTTGTGCGGATTAGTATTCTGGCGAATGACAGAAAGCGACAAAAATAAGCTATCAACCTTCCATACAGAGTGTTCGAGAATGATCATTAGAATCTTATAACTAAATACCATCTCAAATGAGGAGCTGATTAACATATGCCAACAAGAAGACATGACGACAATCATCACAAAAGGACGGACAGGAAGTAGTTTGGTCATGTTTTTGGAAGGGATCCTGACAGCATAATAAAAACCTCACTTTTCTGGACATGGAAAGCGCAAATGAGGAAGACTCTACATCACACGGGGGCATGCAATAGAGTCTAAAATGAGACAAACACCAGAAAAGTTGGGATACCTTACAAAAGATAGCTAATGACAGACAGGAATGGAGAGACCTCGTTACTATCCTTCACACCAAAGTTGTAATGGGCAGTAAGTAAGTTGGGTATTCAATAATTATGCGTTTCTTATTCAGTCACTTCGAATCCAGACGTTTTTACAAAGAAAGATATACCGGTAGTCGAAATAGTAAACTGAAGTTTAGCTTAAATATTGACTAGATTTAGTGTATTCGGATCCTGTTTAGCTTAAATAAATTAAAGTCCCTGACTAGATTTAGGCATGATGTATATCGGATCTGGAGAAACCGAGACTTTGGTTTTAATTACATAATAGTGACACAAGAGGAATGTATGATATGTTCAAGAATAAAATAAAAATATGCAAACAAAGTTTGAAAGTAAATATCCTATCTCAACGATTCCATCTACTTCCTTTTATTTTCGGAAAAAACGCAACTACTTCTAAATAACGAAGATGCGGTTCAAAGCAAAGGAACATTTTATACCATATGTTTGCTGGTAAAATTCTGTCAAACATTTTACTGAATATTTGAAGGAGAATGAAATATGCAATATTTTTTCTTACAAGAACAGCATTTAAATGTTTTACAAAAATTACATGATCAAAATATTAACAATGATTTCATACAGGTACTCAATTCGATGACGCAAATATAATCTTGACCGTAGGACCCGGCCTGGCTCAGTCGGTAGCGCGCTCGACTCTTGATCTTAAGGTCATAAGTTTGAGTCCAGTCGGCGGCAAGTTGGTTTCCTGTCCTTCGGATGAGAGAGTTAAAATCGAGGTCCCGTGTCATAGTAGGTGTCGACACGTTAAAGAACCCTCACTGTTCAGTGACCGGAAGTACCGAGCATAGGCCTAACTTTGAAACACTTCACCGGCATTGGTGACGTCTCCATATGAGTGAAATATTCTTGAGTGGGACGTTAAAACAACAATACAACCAACCAACTAATCTTGACCGACTTATAGGGATGAATGTCACATTGTCGAATAATTCAAAACTTGACGAATTTCTCACACAACTGGGCGTTATCGTGTTTTTACTTTACACACGAAGTACATGAATTAGTTGCGGATGAAATCTAGATCGTATTACGTTTACTAAAACGGATATAATAGCTAAATTACATGTGACAGTTAAAAACACGATATATATATATATATGTGTGTGTGTGTGTATATATACACACACATTTTTTTCATTCATTTTGTAGACCTTCAGGTCAAAGTTCGTTAGATTTGGACAAAATTATATCATAAGTTCACGCATATAGATCCATATCTATATAGATATGGATCATACTGTCGGAGTTTCACGGGAAAGAGTTCATACCATTCTTTCGGTTGATCTTGATAAGAGAAAGATCTCACGTTGGGTACCAATAGTGCTTACAGTTGTTCATGGGATGAAACATGGATCCATTTTTGCACCCCAGAAACCAAACAACGATGTAAACAATGGAAGCACATTGGTTCAACGCCGCCTAAGAAGACAAAGAATGCTTCATAAGTTGGGGAATTTGTGGACTCGATTTTTCTTTTTGGGGGGGGTGATAGTGGTATTTTTGTCTTAGATTGTCTCCAAAAGGGAGAAACAATGCAACGTATTATGCATCACTACTTCAGCAGTTAAGAAAAAGGGTTCGACGAGGGGACTATACCTCGTCAGACAACAGAAGCAGAGAAGGAAATATTATAATAAATTTATACTAGTACAACGCGTGCCAAAATCTTGATTTAAACCTGTGAAAATACACTGAAATCATAAGTAACTTTCCAATCGAGATGATATAAAGGACATAAATCCCTCTTTTTTTTACTTATTCGAATTTGAATTTATTTCTGACATTTGGAGTAGTTACCTATGTTTTTAGTGAGGGTAATCTTTTTTACAGAAGATTCCAAGGCACAGATAAGACCGCTAGATGTTTATTAATTTAAAATACATGCAGTTATAACCAGGCAGGTGTCTCGCATTGTCAATGTAAACAATGAGAAGTGTCTTACCTTCTCTTTTTATATATAGTTATATATAGGGTGTAACCATATTTGGCATTAAGTCTTTTGTTTGGCCATATGTCTGGGTATATCCCAAAATTACCAAGTTTTGATGAAAAGAATAAATAAAGTTGGCTAAAAAAATCAAGCGTTATGGGCAAGGTACACTTAGATGGTCCTGTCCACAAGTACCTGTGGACATGATATGTTATAGTCAATGTTGAAATTAGCAAAATCTTATGTATTTTTTTTTTCAGATTTAAATCAGTGACACGTTTTGTATTATGAGCCCCTCCCGTTCTCCTATAGTGTTGTCTTTGGCTCGGACACTACACCACTCCAGACAAACTACAGTAGAACGGTTCCCTTGGGAGAGGGCCATAACATTTCTATGGGTCTCTCTGTGTGAAATTTCTGAAATATTTTGTACCCCCCCCCCCAAAAAAAAAACAACAACAAACAAACAAATAAAGGCAAATAAACAAAAACACATAGTCAAAGGAACAGAAACTTTTTATTAGGGTACCGTAATAACTATTTACTTAAAAAATAACAGTAGCCTACATTTCAGGCTCGATATCATAATGATTGTTCGGGAAAATATAATGTCCATGCACTGAGCAGGCATAAAATGCTGACCCTTACCGTTTGCGGTCTTGACTATTTACGCAATACCTTGGATGCTCAGAACAACTTAAAATCTGTCTTGGTAGCAATGAGAGAGCTGACTGCGTCACTTGAACACCACATCATGGATTCACTGCAGTTTGGGGCCTAATAGTTTAAACTCGTAAATCAACTCGTGAACTACCATGCTTATCAAGCATGGTCTAACGTCTCTCACTTACGTTAATTCTGTCGATTTAGTATAGATAAGATCTCCAAGTTATAGGGGCTACATGTACTTTGGATAGATGACTGACATATTGACTGCTGGGTGCTACAGAACACACATTTTATAAATTCGTGCAGATAGATTAAAATCCTGCTCGTATGTAAAGTGTGTGTGTGTGTGTGATTTATTGGCTGTAAATATAACATTTTTTTCAGTCAGATAGTAATGGCAGAGACATACGTCTCTGATATAAACTGTTATTTCTTCTGAACACTAGCCATATGGAAACGGTTGGAATAGTGTTATAAATGTAGGCAGTACAAACACGGTGGAGGGGGCTGGCTTTTCCTGTCCTTCGGATGAGACAGTAAAAACCGAAGTCCCGTGTCACAGTAGGTGTCGGCACATTAAAGGACCCTCAATGTTCAATGGCCGTAGGTGGCCTTTGGCATAAGCCAAAATTAGAACCCCTTCATCGGCATTTGGTGACGTCTCCATATGAGTGAAAGATTCTTGAGTGGGACGTTAAAGAACAAGACAACAACACTGTGCAATCCACGGTGAACAAATGAAAGCATTTATACAAGTTAAGCAATTGAGTGGGATTGCAGATACCTCACACGGGATCCATATAGACGAGCATACCCCAAATCATCGGAAGGTTTATTGTGCTGTCTGACGTCATTCGATTGTGACGTCATAATCACATAAATGTTTGACGGGTCATTTAAATGTGACGTCGTGATGGAAAACTTTGTCTAAAGGAGCCGTGTCGGGCACTTGGTGATAGGTCAATTAATGGGATAACACATATTTCACCATAATGACATCTCTATTTACCAGAATGGTTCCGGGTCAAATCGAAGACTTTTAAAGATGTTAGTGACTGTTCTCTCGCCAAACGCTCGGCATATGAAGTGGCACGGGTCTTTTGGATGAAAGCGGTGGGTGTGGCACGTAAAAGAACCCTCAATGTATTATCGTCAGTCCATAGCATAGATATAAATTTGTGGTACTTCACCTAAAGCTGATGATATCTCTATATAAGTGAAAAATTCTTTGCGAGATGTGTAGCCTATATTAGTATAAGATAGACGTATGATATTAAGGGACGTATAATCATACTGCTCATTATATTGTATATTTTACTAACTATATTATGTTGAAAATATGATAATTTCGTGTAAATCTTTATTTTTAACAAATATACTGTTGGGTTTTTTTTCACTTGGGCATGAGTACTTCGAACGGTCATTTCAGTCCAATTACTGTCATTAGAGCTAATCCTAAACATTAAAATCGAAAGACCTAAACATGTTTACACTTCAAAATGCCCATATCTAATGCCTCCAGGGATGAATCATTTACCTGGAAATATTGTACTGACGATTTTACAATGAATGATCACCAATTTGCAATCGAAACAAAATTATTACATCCTTTTTGCACTCCGCTCTCCATTAAACTGAGTGCAACGGTCAAGGGAGTGTAAGTGATTGTAGCCTAGCTAACAGTGGTTCGTTGAAACGAATCGTAAACATTAGTGTCGTGTGATTATCATTGCTGATAAGTGACATCGGCGTTTAGTACATGTGACGAAAACGTGAAGCAGATCATCTACTTACAAGAATTATTATGAGAAACATGGAGTTTTAGAGCGTTAAAATATAAGCTTAAAAGTTGTATAATTATAACAACGAAAATGGCTTTAAGCACGTCAGGTAATTATTATTTCTCTCTTTTTTTAAATTTTCAGTAGACCTAAGAATTTACATACTGATACTGAGAGATTTTGTCAGTAGCCTATTTCTTATGTAATGATACTTGTTATCTCTCTCTCTCTCTCTCTCTCTCTCTCTCTCTCTCTCTCTCTCTCTCTCTCTCTCTCTCTCTCTCTCTCTCTCTCTCTCTCTCTCTCTCTCTCATGGATGTGTTTTACTTTGTCGCACTCTCCTACTTAGTCTACTATTAAATTACTTTAAGTAAAGCTATGTCTCTGACGTGAATGTGTGTGTGTGTGTGTCTCTCTCTCTCTCTCTCTCTCTCTCTCTCTCTCTCTCTCTCTCTCTCTCTCTCTCCTAGCTACTCTCAGTCTACTAGTACAGTAGAGCTACATTTGTACATGTGTATCTGTTTATGTTTTACTCTCTCTCTCCCTGAGACTCTGACATGGATGTGCTTCTCTCTCTCTCTCTCTCTCTCATGAATGTGTTTTACTCTCTTTAAGTCTAATGCTGGTAATTACATGTAATCCATAATGGGGTTCCATGGTCGAGTGGTTAGAGCATTGCGCTTTAAATCACAAGGCCTCTCACCTCTGGTTCGAATCCCACAATGGTAATTTCGAATCAAGTGGGAAAGTTTGCCAGTTTTCTTGTGGAAGGTCAGTGGTCTTTACCCGGGTAACCGGGGTTTCTCCTCCACCAATAAAAACTGGACACCATCATATGACTGAAAGATTGTTGAGTATGACGTAAAACAAAAAATCAAATCAAATCAAATCAAATGTAATCCATAACAGAGTAATGGAATCTTACATGACATGTATATGTTAAGTAGATAAGGAAATCTCCACATAAGTGTTAAGGATTTGGATGGAGAAATTTACAACTTTCCAGATAAAGTTTGACATATATTCATGCACTGCTGCGGGCGCTTATGGCATTGGATATTGTCTATTATAATTATGAATGAAAATAAATGTACATGTAAACAATAAATTAAATTTATCTTGCTATTACATTCTGTCTATTCCTCAATTTGTACATGTACAATGTATGTGACTAAACGACACAGATCATCAACTTTGAGCTGTCCCCGAGAGATCTTTCCGGCTGTATATCTTTGATATATACTTATAAGTATAAATGCATTTGGTAGATATTCCATTGCAATCTATTCTTTTTCTTATTTCAAGAGAAAGACATTATTTTGTGTAAAAATAAAATTTTAGCAAAAATTTTCGATGTTTGCCACAGAAAATAAATGAATCTATGATGTAATTCATAAATACCAAAATATAACCATTAATACATTTGTGTACATGTACAAATGTCATAAATGTAGCTAACTTAGTCAAAACAGCGAAACTAGATCTATTATCAAAATTATGCCTCATTTAAAGTGAGCCATTTTTTATCATATTAAATTCAGACAGAGAACAAAATCAAACATGTATTTTATGTAATGTACAATGTAGAATTACTACATATAATATACATTACATGTACATGTGATGTATCATTGTGAAATTCATTTTTACAAAAATCACTTTTGTCCTAATACTGTAGCAGAGCAAGAAAAATGTACTCATCCACTTGTCCTGGACGAGTGAAAATGATGTACAGGGGATAAGTAGTTTGGATAGGGTACTGGTCCCCTGAGATGAATAATTTTTCTTCTAGTAATTTCTCTCTCTCTCTCTCTCTCTCTCTCTCTCTCTCTCTCTCTCTCTCTCTCTCTCTCTCTCTCTCTCTCTCTCTCTCTCTCTCTCAATCTCTCTCTCTCTCTCTCTCTCTCTCTCTCTCTCTCTCTCTCACTCATATTGGAAATCAATAAAATAGTCATTTATGGTTGGAATATATACATTAAGCAATAAAATGTTTTAATGATGGTCTTATCATTATATCCATATGATCATATGGTCTAGACTCACATTTCTGTTACATTTAGTGATTTACATATGTACTATAATGGCCCAGTGGTGTCTTGCTTCAGCAGGTATAAATTTTTAATGATTACAATAACAATTAACATGTTTAGGTCTACCAAGGTAAAGTGGCACATCCTGGTTCAGTCAGAAACCAAACCAATACGGTCTACTTTCCAAAAATAGGTTGTACAGGTAAAACATATTGCCTTGCACGGACTCAATGCATTACTGAATCTATAATACTTTTGTGACGACAAGTAGCTTGTCACCCCTGTTATGGTTTGGTATAGACTCGCTGTGTTTGTAAACATGTGCCAATTTACCTTGGTTGACCTATGCATGTATGTAAATTCTAAATCTTATACTTGGTCACTAATTGATCATTTAATTCAAACAAAAAGGTGGGTTGGGGGTGTCTATGACCTTGTATCAGTACATGTACATCCTGTAACTTTCATAAAGTTATACTCTTAGACCAAATGAAAAAAATATACATGTATGCATTTCCTGTTGCATCAGATTTTGAAATATGAAGTAGCTCATATCAAGTACATATGTAGTAAAAATAGAAACTGGCAGGTGGAGTCTTGTGAACCCTTTCTTGACCTGGGCGAGTTTAAATTTTAGTTAATAAATCATAACATTAAAATTACACTGACTGGAGTATTCGTTCATACTTGTAATCATACATAAAAGAGTATCCAGCGAGGATTGAAACATTTTTCACGTGCAGCTTGTCATAACTGAAAAGTAAGTAGAATCATCGTATGACAATCAGAAGGTTACCACGCCCCACCATCTTATATGAATCATACAATACATACCCCGGTACAAGACATACATTCATTGATTCAAACATTGGCAGTTACAATAGTGTCTCGTATATTTCAAAACTATATTTCTGAAATATGATTGTACATGTATAGTACCTTAACTCATCAACCCCTGAAAACAATGGACTCTTCTAGTATAAATCAATGATTTAGACCAATCCAAATGTGTCTTTAGGGGTGAATAAGTTAAATTTCTACATGTACAATGTACATTGTATAATCGTTATTATATTTCTCTTGTTGAATATGTTATGAATCCCAATATTCATGTGATTTTAAACATTTACATAAATACGAGAAATTTTGTTCAAGTTTTTCATTGTTTAGTTACAAACATGACTGAAACTTTTTACAAGAACTGGAGATGAAATAGATTGTGCACAATTGATTAATAAATAAACAATAATAAATCACCTGTATATAACTGAAATATTTATTAGCTCACCAAGCTTATGTCATATCTGGCATTGTTGTTGTTGAATTGGCAGCCGTAGACAAAACTTTAACCTGGCCTAGCTTATATCGTTCGAAGCACAAGGGACTTGCTTTGATACATTGTATCTCTCTCTCTCTCTCTCTCTCTCTCTCTCTCTCTCTCTCTCTCTCTGTCACACACACACACACATACCACTCCTTATGACCGAAGTTTGACCTGATGACCTTACTGTACTGTAATGTACTGTTCAAAAACTTAAACCTTGGCTACATGTACATGTTTATCTTTTTAAAAATGAAGGATATGGGTTTGATATTTCGCATACCGTTTACTCATGACCTGGGCCAGTTACATGTACCATAAATTTAAAAATTACTGAAGTCTAAAAGTTTTAATCAACTTTGGCTAATCCGGAAATCTGATTGTCTGAGGATATTCTCAGACTTGAGTAAATTTTAGGAGCTTTCATTTAGGGTCATATTTTTTAACCTAGAGGCATTAATAACCTTGGACTTTGACCTATATTTCAAAACCTTAATCTTTATTCTTTTAACTGGACAGGCCTTTGAAATTTTGATCTCATATATACATTTGTACATGCAGATTCCTTATTACCAGAGCTTTCGAGCTGACCTGGCGTAGTCAATAGCGTGCTCGACTCTTGATCATGAGTTCGAGTCCAGCCGGCGGCAGGTTGGTTTCTTGTCCTTCGGATTGAGACAGTAAAAACCGATGTCCCGTGTCACAGAAATTGTCGGCACGTTAAAAAACCCTCACTGGTCAATGGCCGTAAGTGCCGAGCATAGGCCAAAATTTGAAGCATTTCACAGGCATTGGTGACGTCTCCATATGAATGAAAGATTCTTGAGTGAGATGTAAAACAACAATAAACAAACAAACCAGAGCATTCATTCAGGGTAATACAATGTAACATTTGACCTAGTGACCTTAACTTAAGACTTTGATCTACTTTCCAAAATCATTAACACTGGCTATTCATGTACTATTTTTACAGAACATCAACTGAGTCATGTTATGGTAAGTTGTGTATTGGGAACAAGTCAAAGCACATTTTGCAGTATGGGGTTAATAACACATTATATTGATGGAAAATTGCACATGTACATGTATGTGCATTTCAGCAATGTAAACTAAACTTCAAGATTGAAATTTCCAAATCACATTTTTATTCATATATTTTTGCTTTTTAAAATGATGAAAATATAGTAACAATTCGCTGAAAAATATAGGTCTACAAGGCTTGTTGAAATACAGTAAAACCTGCTATAGCGACCACCTCTATATAAGGATTACCTGTTTATAAAGGCCAGTTTTTTAAAGTCCCATGACTGCATACTTCAACTAAATTAAACCTGTGTATAAGGGTCACCTGTACATAAATGTCAATATTTTCTGGTCCCTTGGGGGACCCCTATATACAGGTTTCATTGTATATGCTATTAAAGGTCAGTTCGGCATCCTTTATGAATTTTAAGATATTATAAATTTGCTTTAGAATGTTACTTTTCAATTATATTTTAACTTGTGATAGAATTGGCATTAAAAGCGATTGATTGGACTGTTTACAATTCATTTCTTTTAAACCAGTTTACCCCTCAGATGAGACAGTACATGTAAAAACCAAGATCCCATGCCACAGTACTTGTCGGCACATTAAAGAGCCCTCAATGCTCAAAAGCCGTAAGTGCCGAGCATAGGTCAAAATTTGAAGCCATTCTCCGGCATTTGGTGACATCTCCATATGAGTGAAGGATTCTTGAGTTGGACGTTAAACAACAATACAACAACAACATTTAAACCAGTTTAACAAGTACCGGAGGTCTCCATAGGACTTTAAGTGTAACAGCATCATGCTTTAAACCATATGAAGTCTCTCGCCTCAGTGAAAGCTCTTGCTGTGCAAGTTACATGTATATGTAAGTGATTTTTTTAGAAGGTTTGCCAGTTTACACGTAGGCATTCAGGTACCTGTGGAAGGCCTTGCTTTTTTTTAGTTCAGTAAATTTACTTTTGAATTCCATAGTTCTACAGTAAAAATAAATTAAACTACAGTATGTACAATATACAGTAAAACCTGCTATAGTGGCAACCTGTATATAAGGATTACCTGTTTATAAAGGCCACTTTTTTCAAGTCTATTTACTGCATACTTCAACTAAATTGAACCTGTGTATAAGGGTCACCTGTACATAAAGGTCAATATTTTCTGGTCCCTTGGGTGGCCCCTATATACAGGTTTCACTGTACATTTACATTGACGTAGCATACACACAAGTTAATGTTTACTATCAATACAGTGTACATGTACATGCTCAGTACAGTAGAACCTGTCAGCTGTCTTGAAAGACCACCCCATATGCCATTCAAATGTTTTTCAAGGTTTGCTTTCAACTTTTGTACATGTACATGTATCAGGTAGAAAATATCCTACATCAACATCAGAGATTTTCCACAAATTACAGTCAGAATTTTCCAATTGAATTCAAGTGACAGTGAATTTGAAGAGATTCTACTATTTTCACATACATGTAGTTTTGTGCATTTCTAGATTTCCCAATCTCAATAAAATGTGGCCAATTTTTAAAAGGCCTAGGCCCCATTCCCAAAAAGAGGGTGGCCCTTTTGGGGTCGAATTATAGGACCCTTTTCCAATTATTTTACTTTATTTTATTTTATTTTTTATATATGTATTAATACTTATTTTATCCTGGATATCTATATATGTTTTAATACTTATTTTATCCTGGATATCTTAAAGTTTTTATCTCTAAATATAGCTTATCTCAAAGTATATTTCTGGTCGGATTTAATTATCCTGGATATCTATATATGTTTTTATACTTATTTTATCCTGGATATCTTAAAGTTTTTATCTCTAAATATAGCTTATCTCAAAGTATATTTCTGGTCGGAAGTATAATGAAAAAGTATTATAGATTTTTCACTTATCTCAAAATTACTTCCCGTGATTGAAGGTTTACGTCATATATTTTGTACACAAAAAGCATTGTACATGTAATTAATATATATGTAAACTCGATGAACACCACAATTTTTGAAAGTCGAATTTTCCCTATACATTTACATGTGAATTATTTCATTTAAGGTTTCCTTGAACCTATTGCCAAACACCTTTATAATGTCAAATTTTGGCTAAGCAAATGGTGGCAGTATAACAAGGTTTTACTGTACATGTATTACATTGTATAGGTAATATTATATTGTTTTTTCTTTCTTTTTAGATTCTGATGATTATCTGACCTGCGGCAGATGTTTGACAGAATTTCCATTGAAAAATATTACGAAATTTATAGAACACAAAAAACGTGATTGTGATATGCCTAACGAGACAGAGAATGAACCAGGTACATCATGCATGTATTTTATTTTTTAATCAAATGTAAATTTTTTTTTTTTTTTTTAATTTTTTTTTTATTGGTTCCCAGACAATTTTTAACTCTCGGAGGTGCTAGAGTTGGGATGCTCTAGATTCACCACCTTACATATAGTGTGCCTTTTACTTAAATTATAATTAGGCACTTGATCTACTAAATTTCTGGATACCGTTTTTAACACACAATACAAGACAAGACAGACATCACAATTACACCCTCCTTTCATTCTATAGTTTCAGTTTTCATGCATATTGCATGTTTCCATTGTAAGTATAATTATAATATACTTTGTACATTATTATTTCAAACAATGTTACCTGTACCTTCAATTTCAAATGTAAATTTTAATCATTTCATTTATATATTTTTCAGCATACCCAAACCTTTTATAATTTCATATACATGTATATAATGTATATCCCAAATGTTTCCAATACTGCAGTGTTTCAAGGTGCACATATAATGGTTATGGATCAACAATGTGAAAAAAAAAATTGACAAATATAGGGTGACTATGTTTGTGTACAGTTCTAGATAGCTAGATTCTGCATTGTATATAGTCAAACTTGTGATAAAGGGCACTTGCCTATAAAGATCATACAAACATAACCTACATGTACATAAATGTTAACTTTTTGATAATGAATAAACTTCTTTATAAAGGTCACCTGTCTGTAACAGCTTTTTTGCCTGTTCCCTCGAGTGGCTTTTGTAGACAAGCTTGCCTAGCCTGTATATATACATGTACATGTATATAATATAGGCTTATGTTTTGATGTACATGTAATTGAACATTTCTTTTAACTATTGTTGAAGTAGTCTAGTTAATTTACAGTTAATTAGTACTTGTATTCCTTAAAAAAAAAATGAGTATTTTAGTAAAGGCCATTTTGGAACAACAGTTGGGTAATTTAGATTTTTCTTTTGCAATTATTATTTTGCTGTCTATATAAATCATGTGCTGACAATTTTTGATATTTACACTATTTTCTTTTATAGGTTTGATCTGTAGTTCATGTCCTCAAGGATTTATGACAGCTGTTGGGCTTCTGAGACATGTACAGTTTACACATAATTTACAAGTCTTTCTGGAGAATGGCCCTTACCAACTAGGGGTTCAGCAAACATCCATTGCACCCCAGTGTATAGCGGAAGAATGCAGTGTCTGTCAGACAGATGCATACAGAACAGTCAATTCTCAGGCACAAGCAGAATGGGAGGAAAACCCTCTGAATTTGGCCAAAAGTTATCAGCCAACAATTGATGCAGAAATAACTTGTAGCCAATCAGATGTGTTTTCGAATCAGTTAATCTCAAATAATATTGAAAATACATTCAGCAATATCCATGGCAACAGTGACATTTCTGAGGTTGACACAAACACTGGAACAGAAATGCGTGATGCGTGTTTGAGTGCAAAAGAACCTTTAACTGTTGTTGCTGAAAATGTTCATTACAATAACAGTCTTCCTGATGCTTTAACAGAAACAGAAATGAAGGAAGTTAAACAGGTGGAGAGTGAAACTGCAGTGGAATTGAAGAAACCACAAGAAGACATTACAGAGAGTGAACAGGGTGAGGAGAGTAAGTCTAAGTCATGTTGTACAAGTCAAAAGTGTGGCGTAACAGTGATACCGGGAAGTCACGAAAGTCTGCAGAAATGCTGTTATGCTGTTGCACCCAAAAAACGTAAGAGACATATGGAAACCAAGCACATGCCAAGCTATTGGTCGTCTCGCTTGAGTAGACGAAGATCTTTCACAAGCTCAGATGTGAGAGGCTCTGGTAACAGACCAGTGAATAAAAGAGGTGGCACAATCTATATTGATTTGGAGCCGGAAACAGGAAAGGTTACTACCTCACATTCAAAAGACAGATTTTCTCCCAAGACCACTAGAACCACAAATATCGGAGCATCTAATAATTTTGATTTCCAGCTATCGGGAATACAGCGTAAAAATATGTTGGGAAGTAGTTCACAGCAGAAGTCGAAAAGTGTGATACTACAACCAGGTGCTGTATTCTCTATTCCGATTGCTTACACCGTCCCTACCGATACCGCAGAATCTAATCTCCCGGTGGCTTCTTCTCTAGCTTCCAAACCAGAATCCTCAAATAAAATGTCGGAGCAAAATGTAATGTCCCAAAATGTGCCTGATGCATCATCTCATGTGATATCCTCTAGTCTTCCGTTAGTGTCAACTACTAGTGGTCAGAGTGACCCCCATAATTTAGCCGTATCAAACGAAGGTCACACATATGGAATAGATGTGCAGTCTCTAATTGCCTTGGCTACTTCAAGTATGGGAATAACCTGCCCAGATGATGCTGAACGATTATCCAATCAGGATGCAGATACGGGATTGAGCGGTGACATCGGTTATAAACAGGGAAGAAAGAGACGTTATCCAACATCAAAACCATTTAAATGTGACCAGTGTGAACATGCATTTAATCAAAGAATACACCTGAAGAAGCATATGAGTAAACATACAGGTATGTATTATATTTTTGTAAACAGAGGATAATATACCAGTAATACAATATATTGTATTTCATGTACATTTTGTAGATAATATACATTTGTGCACCAAGGCAGTGATTTTTCTCACCTATATTAAGGAAGTGCCTCTAAACAACAAAACGATACATTTTCAGGAAACTTGTGAAATGGACATAGTTTTCATTTGGGACAAATAGGATAAAAATTATGTTAAATTGCTACAAAATTAAATTTATCCATGTTTTGAGACAATAGGAAAAATGCAAAATTGGCTCTGGTTTAAAGCATGATGCTGTAATTACATGTACATTGTACAACTACCGATACCATCTGGCCCCACATGTACCTAGTAATGAACTGTTATCTATGACTTAACGATCATTTCTTCATTAACCTATAGCTACTTGGTGTTTATTTGTCCATTTTAGGAATTAAACCATTTAAATGTCAACAGTGTAATTACTCAACAGTGGAAAGAAGTCATTTGAAAGTTCATATCCGAATACACACTGGTGAGTAATATTTTACTTTTTTGTCTAATAATTGTCCAAGACACATGGTGTTTATTCCAGTAGCAAAATCTGTTGCCATGGATATTTTCAGTAAGATTTAATACATGATGTATATACAGTAGAACTTTGATGAGTCAAACTTCAATGAGCCAAAGGCTCAGGCTGACCTAGTGTGATCATCTTTTGTCTGTTGTGCGTCATTTACATTAACACTTCTCAAGAACCAATGGGCCAATTTTAACCAAACTTAATATCTAGAATCCCCATGTGAAGCTGCATAAAGTTTGCGAATGAAAAGGGGCTAGGACCCACAGGGGCCTCAAAAAGGGACCAAAACTTGGTACATCTCTAAAGGTCTTTTTCTCATGAACCATCGATCAGATGACTTTCAAATTTTGTATGCATGAATGTTAAGTCAATATCTACAAAGTGAACGAAAATGAAATCTGTCTATAAACGAGCCACTAGGGGGCACTTCAGTAACACAGAGTATAATTGTGTTACAAGTTGTTTAATAACTCAAAACTGATCGACTTTTTGTATAAAAAGATATATAAAGATATATGAGAAAGTTGTTAGGAATTATCTAAGGATCATTTTGACAAAATTTCAAGGTCACGGGGTCAAATCTCAAGGTCAAATTGAAAATGTAAGTTTAGACATTTTTGACTTCGGTACTTCTCCAGAATGATTGGACTAATTTGAATAAAACTTGACAGGAAGTATAACAGTGTAAAGCCGCATAAAGTTTGCAGATTAAAAGGGGCAAGGACCAAACATGGCTGTCATGGCTAGATATAGAATGAATGAGTCAGCAGATATTTTTGATTTAATACTTGTATCTCCAACATTATTAAAGCTAAGGAAAAAAGCCTGTTACCTTAAAATGAGTGGCTTGCAAAAATCTACCTATATTTTATTTTGGTGGAAATTCTCAGGTCGACTCTTATGTGAGTTATTTACCCATTTTTTGTGGATTTTTCATGTTTTTGAATGTTATTTCACATTTTCTTGAAAAGTATAATAGACAGAGAGAAAGTGAATAGGTATTTCTTTAATTAAAAATCATGTTTTAATTATTTATTTTATTTTCTGTTTTCCAGGAGAAAAACCATTTAAATGTACATACTGTGAATATGCTACTGCACAAAACAGTACCCTTAAAATTCACCTTAAACGTCACCATGGAAAACAGGGTACAACCTGTGACTTTGAAGGCTGTAAAACTTGTGGGAAAATGTTTTCTAAAGAAGATTTAGAAGTTCATAAAACAGACCATCTAGAGCCCCATCAGAAAGAACATCTAGAGCCCCATCTGAAAGAAGGAGATTCTTCCAGGGAATCGTCACAGCAAATAACCCAGGGTGGTAATGTCACAGAAATAACAGAAAATAACGATTCTAATTCATGACACACTCATGTGTGAATGTGAAAACATTATCATTGTAATACTGAATTGTTGAAGTTGTCAGTCTGCATATTTGAAATATAATTCATTGTGATAGTAAACTAAGTGATTTTCCTGAATGATTTCCTGTATTATAATTCATGTAAACTTCAATGAAGAAATATGTTTGTGTTAGAGAGAGAGAGAGAGACTGAGAGAAAGAGATTGGGAGAGAGAGAGAGATGGGGAGACAGGCAGGCAGATAGAGACACAGACAGAGATACAGACCGTCAGAGAGAGAGAGGGGGAGGAAATAAATTTAGTTACAATATACATGTACATTTAAAGTCCAGGAGGATGCACCTGTTGTTTTGATCTTATTTTATCAGATTAATATATTTTATAATTAACTGGTAAATGGATTACTAATTTTATGGATGAAATGTTATGTGATATAGTGTATAGCTATGTTTGAGATGATTGATCTCTTGATGGTTGTCGTAGATTTCCTAATATTTGATAGCGATTACATCTAGATTTATTTATAGACAAATTCTATGTGATGTAGAATAGAAAAAATGAAGAGATCATGTAGATGAAAAAGTAAATATGAAAAATAAATTAGAGCAGTTGAAATTATAAGCAAGTAAATAGAACTTTTTGTTAATTTCTGTATATCGATCATTACACCATTTGGTAAGTGCAGTTGTTCTCAGAAAGGCTATAAAAAGAGCATGTGCCTTCCATGCAAGAGGACCGAGCTGGACAATATCGTTGTTTTATGGATGAAAGGAAATTTTGAGTAGAGTACTAATATCTAAGTGTATTCTCCAACTATATATTTTATATTTTAAAGTTTAAATAATAATTTAATTTAAATTTTTATCCATATTTTCAATTGTATACTTTAAATTATCAAAAATGACCAGTTGCATAAAAAATTCTACAGTATGTTTCAGTGATCCAACCAGGATTGAATGATCTGGGGTCATTACATGTATGTCCCCTAGATCATAATTTTATTGGCACATTTTTATAACCATGGGGACATAAAAATGATATCAATAAAATATATTTTACATCTACAGTAAAACCTGCTATAGCGGCCACCTCTGTATAAAGATCAACTGTTTATAAGGGCCAGTTTTTTTCAAGTCCCTTGACTGCATACTTCAACTTAATTGAACCCGTGTATAAGGGTCACCTGCTCATAAAGGTCAATCTTTTCTGGTCTCTTTGGTGGCCCCTATATACAGTTTTCACTGTACATATATGTATAAGGCATTATCATTACAAGTGTACATGGGTGTATGTATACTGTGTAATATCCGATTTCCAACAGTCGTAACAACTTAAAAACTGGAACTGGTTTGGGGTCGATGTCATTCCTGACGCTGCCATCACTGCACCGAGCTGTCCTAGTAGTCTGTGAATAATAGGGGCATTAATATTTATCATTTTGTAGGGCCATTTCCCAATGGCTCGCTCTGGTTGGATCACTGGTGTTTTCATCTTATAGTCATGGATAATTAGTTGAGCTTGAGTATTGAGTAAATATGGTTTCTTTGGAACCAGGATGTGTGTTTAATTTTTATTGCTATATGAGTACATTATCTTAGGTTCGTGTTTTACAATAAGATCTGTTCCCCAAACGATTTCCATATTCATGTTATTTAGATCATGAGAGTGGAGTCTGGAGTCGTAAACTAACATACATTGTGGAACCTGCCTTGCAAGACCACCAGGCACCTCATCTGTCACAAAAATGTGATCTTACAAGACAAATGATCTCTCAAAAAAGATCTTTATCCACAGGATTTCTTAACTAAGATTGTGGTCTCATAAAACAGGTGTTCTTTTATGACGGTGGTCTCACAAGGCGGATTCTACTATAGCTATGTAATCGTTATGTGGATACTATAAATCGGTCGGTACTTAATTGTCTCAATTTTTTTTTTTGTGCTAATTATTGTGATTAAAACATAAGAGTATATCTTATTCACTTCTGTTCATTATTTACCTTTCAACTCTAGAGTCATACAGTAAAAATTTGGACATTTCAAATACTGGTAGCTGATAATTTACTTTAATGATAGCAAGATTTAATGTAATAATAAGTTAACAAACATTCAGAATATTATTTGCTAAATGTTGATCTTGTCATTTCTCTGTGTGTCAATTTGAGCTTGCCTAAATGTCAGTTTATAGTCAAGACCAACCTCACTATGTAGTGTAAATACATGTATAGATTTCAAGGTATTGGGGGGGGGGGGGGGATTTTAAGTGACTTTTTTTCCCAAGATGTGGCCTTCTTATACCTATGACACCTTATTGCCTTGTTTGTCTCCTACATCTTAAATGGAGAAGAAAATGATAGATTTTATCTGTGTCTGTCAGTCAATCCATCCATCTGTCCATTTAAAGTTTTTTGTAACTTTGCTCTCCATTCACTTACATTGTGCAATAATGTGTAATAATGGGTTTACAAATGTAGGGGACCAGACATGTATTGAATTATCAATACTCTCAGAATACTTGTTTGAAAATTGCCTTTTACAAATATGCTGCCTTGACATATGTACAAATGGACCTAGATTATCTTGTTCTTTTTATTATTTTTTTTGTCAAATCAGTTACATTGTATAATGTATTTAAAACACCTAAATACATTTACTTTACATTTATGTACCCTCAGTATTACATACAGGTTAATTGTAAGGGTTGGACTATAAGTCCATTCCATATGTTAAGGAATGAACAATTATCTGAGGCATAATCTAAGACCTGGGCCTTGGATAACAAAATATTTTACTACTTCAGTCACACAGTGAGCAACAGGGGCGAATTCAGGCAAGGACACATTTTGGAATTATGGAAGCATGCCCCCTTTAAAGTTGACAAAAATGTGTAAACCCTTCAATTTTATGGAAAATTAATGAAAATAATCAAAATGTTTGTGTCTCGCTATACTCGGCCAAGATATTTTAGGACTGCGCCCTCTCTAACTTGAAATTCTTTATCTGCCCCTGAGCACTGCATGGAATATATAGTTATGGCTC
The DNA here is from genome assembly GCA_030159075.1 of Atrina japonica. Classification (NCBI taxonomy): domain Eukaryota; kingdom Metazoa; phylum Mollusca; class Bivalvia; order Pterioida; family Pinnidae; genus Atrina; species Atrina japonica. The sequence continues at coordinate 2,528,091 of BROG01000007.1, forward strand.
TCCAATATTCCAAAATTAAAATCTTTTTATAATGGAAAATCTACAGTATGGTCAGATGTTAGTACCTGCACATGTAAATGTTGAAATTGTGTTTAGGATGTATGGCCAGAAATGATAATAAAAATAGATTTAATTGATACGATCAGACTTACACACTTGAAAAACAAAGACCCAGAATTTTTTAAAGCAGTTTTGCCTTCTTACATGTAGGCCTATTATTGTTTTCTATTGAAACATATGGTTATTTGTCTCATTTTATTTAATAATTAGATTAAAAAAAAAAAAAAAAATGGTGACTGACTGACCCACTTTTAAATTGTTTAATGATGGCCTAAAACATGTATTTTGCTACAGATATAGCACTCACTGAGCTATGTACCAGTTGTAAATGTTGTACATAACGCATGTAATACGTATCTAAAAATAGTTTTTACCATGACAAAATAGGTGATACTGTGAATACAATGCATACCTACCAATACGTAAATAAATCTTTGTGCTATAAAGGTGTCAAAAAAGATCAGTAATTAAAATTATTAGATATTGGCCCTAGGGCCATAAAACTTCTCAATAAATCTTATGTTTTAGTCTTTTGCAGTTGACGGAAGTTTTTCAGCATGAGATATTGTTAAAGTATTATTGCTCTGTGGCTAGATATTTTCGATGAATTTTGATAACATATCATTTTTATGGCACATTTAAGGAATTTTTTTGACAGGCTTAAGTCTCGAGGACTTGGACATTAGATTTTGATGTACAAGTCTGTATTGACAATCAATAAAATTCAGTGCATGATAATACTGATAGTTGTCATTGAGTATGATATCCTGGTTTTTCATGCCAGAAAAGATGTACATTTATGTGTTGATGCTTGTATACATATGTTAGACCAAATAGATATATTATTAGCTACGGTACTCATAAATCATCCACTGCATATCCCAAAGAACAGGCTGTATACTTTAAAATTATTCAAATACAGATATTTGTTTTCCGAGGTCCAGAATCGTTCATACTTCAACAATATATTTTTATTTGTTTTCTTCGGGGTATTGAAAGCTATTTTGATGTCAATTCTTATTATGTTTTTTTGTAAATCTGACTTCAAAACATGTTCAGAGGAAATTTATTTTGTAAAATGATGGCATCTCCATCCTCAAGTTTAACACATATTTGAAAGCTTGGGGAAAAAACCATGGTAATGAGATACCTCCCTGCCTCATACCAAACTTGAGAAGCTAATCGGTTTTAGTATGGCCTTAACGACATGTAACAAAAATGATAACTTAAAACTGCATTTCAAAATGTTTATATTGATTTTTGATGGTAAGAATGTTCCTCATATCATGGTTTATTTTTAGGTCACATGGGTGACTGACTCAGGTGACCTATTACAATCAATCCTCGCCTGTCATCAAGTATCGTCTATAATCTGTTGAAGAAAATTTTAATTTTTCTTGAAAACAATTTTACCGTATTTTCTAATTTTGTAACAAGCTTCTTTATTATGCAGGGTACATGAAGTCTGCTATCCTAGTGTCCCCCTCGGCCAATTAGATTGGGGCCAAAACTGCTGGGGTTAGGGCTAATATAGTCATATAGGATTTATATACTTATTCTTAGAAATTTTTCTTCTCTACATTTATGAATTTTTAAGAAAAACTTAATACATTTTTATAATAATACATAGCACTCAACCAAAATTGTCAGTTTTTTTTATCCTGGGAGCAGGGTTTCAGTCCCAGGGTTTGGGCTAATATAGACATATACTGATAATATACTTAATTTTAGAAAATCTTGTAGTTATTGATGCAAAGATTTTGTTCACCAAGTTTCAGGGTCACCAATTAGGTCATCAATTAAAAGTCATCAACATTTCCAAAGATGTCTATTTCTAAAATGTCTATTTCTGCCCAATTTGTGCCATTTTACCTCAGGTGACGGTAAAGGCTTTTTGGGCCTCATTTTCATGGTTTGGGGTAATGGAGTTGTTGGATATATTCAAAAGACTTGTTACATTTGTGTGATATTTTTATTTTTTTCCTCTCATATCAGATCTGTTAATTAATTAAGTTTATTTAGTCTATCCTTATTAATGTCCGATATTTGTTATGAATAATAAATCTTCAAAAAATATTAAAGTTTTATGTTTCATCTATTTATTATCACAACTGTGTTCATTCCAGACTAGGTAAAATCAGATCAAGCACGACTTGAGCCGGCCTGGCTCAGTCGGTAGCGCACTCGAACCTTGATCGTGAGTTCAAGCCCAGTCGGTGGCAGGTTGATTTCCTGTCCTTCGGATGAGACAGTAAAAATTGAGGTCCCGTGTCGCAGTAGGTGTCGGCACGTTAAAGAACCCTCACTGCTAAATGGCCGTAAGTGCCGAGCACAGGCCAAAATTTGAAGCCCTTTACCGGCATTTGGTGACGTCTCCATTTGAGTGAAAGATTCTTGAGTGGGGCGTTAAACAACAATAAATAAACAATCAAGCACAAATTAACAATAGTCTGGTGAAACCTGTCCTGAAAGACCACCTGATCTGTCACTAAAATGTGGTCTTTCAAGACAGGTGGTCTCTCAAAAGAGGTTTTATTTAAAGGATTGTTCAACTGCATGGTTTTTGGAATGTGGTTTCTAAAAACAGGAGGTCTTTTATGAGAGTTGTCTCTCAAGACTGGTTCCATTGTACCACTGATTCAATCCAAATTTGAAATCCATCTTAGAGATCCAAGTCAATGAAAACAAAATACAAATAAAGGTACCTTGTAATTTGAAGATAATCTCCAATTCAACAGAAATTGTACTTTGGAATCCTACCTTTTTACTTACAGAGTTATGGCATATTTCTGTGTATGTGGTGTGCGTGTGTAAAGCTGTATAGAATGACCAATGACTTAAACCAAAGATTTCATTTCAACTCAATAACACTTTTCCCATTAAGAAATAATGCAAAACTCTTTTTAAATACAGTAAGACTTTGTTATAATGCCACCATTTGTTCAGCCTGGGTTTGGCATTATAAAGAGGTTTCGCGATACGTTGAGGGAAACCTTATATGAAATTATAGGGGAAATTGGAAATGTTGATATTAAAAATTTGTGGCATTGTGGCAAATAAAGTAAGGGGCATTATGAAAAGGTTTTACTGTATTATATAATATTTTTCTGTATAGCTGATTTTCCAAATATTCTGGTATATGAAAGTCAAACTACCGTACATGAATAGGCTACTCTAGGCTATGTAGTTATGTTAAACTCTTCAAGTAATTTTCTAATCATAAGTTTACTCGAAAATAAAATTTTGATCCTAAACATGACAATCTGTGGAGCTCCTTTAAACATCCTCTAAGACACCATGGCATTCAGAATCACCTCTAGACCATACAAGTTTGAGCCTCGGTGGATACTGAGCTGAATACGGTATATGTAGAGGTTTGCCAGTAGACTTGCAGAATGTGATTAATCTTTTCATGGGTAGGCCTACAATGTAGCCATTATAAATTGTCACAATCATCATGTAACTAAAAAACTGTTAGTCGTGAAGGCAGACCATATAGCTCGTCTTGTAACCAGCATCCCCCTGCATTGTTGAGTAATGACCCTAGACAATGTGCAAGTTTCATGGCTGTAGCTGCAGTACTTTGCCCACAATGGACTGAAACAAAAAAGCTTAACACAGAAAAAGTATGACACCAAGTAGTGACAGCAATAGTTCTTCTGTTTCTTCGAACAGGTGAGCTAAATATTGCTTTTTGTCATGAAAGACAAGCCATACAACAAAGTCAGAAAGTAAAGAAATAATTTTAACTGATAGTAAAACACATAAAAAGTGAATGTTTTTATTCAAAAAGAAGTACAATATAGAATAAACATTTCAAACAAATTGTAAAACTGACACGTTTTGTAAATAATCAAGAGGTATTGACCTCTTTTTAATAATATATCACAGCGAATCATCATGGAGGAAAGTATATACATGTGTTATCACAGAGAACCCTCATCTAGAAAAGTACATGTGTGATATCCCATAGAACTTTCATCTAGGAGTATACATGTGTGTAGATAACAGAGAATACTCATCTTAGAAAATTCTGCATGTACTTGAAAGACATGCAACAAATTTACAATCATGAAATTTGGTAAAACACACCCCGGGAACAAATTCAAAAGAAATTTTCAAAAGGAAAATCTTTCTCATTTTAACAGCTCTTTTCTAAAATAACCCAACCTGATTTTGTGATAAAATGTTTCACACGTGAAATGCTTCACGTTTCAGACAACTCTAACAAGACTAGACAGAAGTAGTACTTATATATGTAATGTATCACTTGTTAATTGCTTCACATTTCAGACAACTCTAACAAGCCTAGACAGAATACCTATACATGTACAGTGAAACCTGTATATAGGGGCCACCCAAGGGACCAGAAAATATTGACCTTTATATGCAGGTGACCCTTATACACAGGTTCAATTTAGTTGAAGTATGCAGTCAAGGGACTTGAAAAAACTGGCCTTTATAAACAGGTAATGCTCATATAGAGGTGGCCACTATAGCAGGTTTTACTGTATATGTATCACTTGTTAATTGCTTCACATTTCAAACAAGCCTAGACAGAAGTAATACTTATATTTATCACATGGTAATGTTGTGATAAAATGTTTCACACATGAAATGCTTCACATTTCAGACAACTCTAACAAGCCTAGACAGAAGTATAATACTTACACATGTATCACTTGTTAATTAGCTTCAATTTCATTATGTACTGAAGTACAACGTATTCAATATAAATTTTCAGTACATGTATTGTTATTTCACTAGGCAAATACTTCAAAGATGAACCTCGGTAGATTTTAGAAAATCCAATGAAATAATAATATTATATTCCAGAAAACATTTTAATTCGGACCAAATATTATCCATTCAGAATTCAGCTGCACTACATGTATATTGTGTCTTTTTTAGTAAAAAAAAAACCCACACACATTTAGACCCTTTTTTAAAGTCAAATAAACACATGATATTGGATATTGAGAGACCATCCAGTCTTCCACAGAAATTGCAGACAAATGCTGGTCTCGACAAAGATTTTAATCAACTCGTCAAACCCTTGTGGTCACATTTAGACTCACACAGAACAATAAATAGCATGGTCTACTGTAATAAATCAGGATTGAACAAGTTAATATTGCAGGTGAACGTTTTGCAGAATATAGATTCAAAATCATACACTCCCAAATTCTGACAGTGGACTTAACCATTCTTTGAAATGGGTGAGTCCAAATGTGGCTACAGGTGCCATTGAGTTATACAATTCACATAAACACTGCTGCATCATTGCAATTCAGTAAAAGTTCAAACACAAAATTTAATACTATCTGAAGAAGCCATCTTATCTGTCGTGAAAATTTGGTCTTTCAAGACAGATGCTGTTCTGTAATAAGAGATTTTATTTAAATAATTTTCAAGCCTAGTTATGACCATGACTCGGGTTTCTGAAGGCAGATTTCATTGGATAATTTAATCTTGTCTATGACACATATTATATCTTATGTTGTATCAACTAGGTTCATGATTTCTAGCATTGTGGTTTCTCTGTTCTTCAGTCTGCAAAACACACATACAGTATTGTCACGGAAACTCTCCATCTGTGCCATTGAAAATGGTTTTCCACATGTTGAGCACTGTAATATAAAAAGAAGAACAGAATGATTATATCTATTTCATATACTTCCTCATATTCATGTATGATACTATTACTGTGGGTTTTTGAATAGTGTTTTGTTTTCAGACACACTTATAATTTTCCCCTGCTACACTTAAATTTCATTCATTGTTTAAATCTACAGTGAACCACTTTAAGTTATTGATAACAATTGTCTAGTGTTGTTGACAATGAAATCTGAATATTACTTTTTTATTTTTATACACCATGAATAAATTTGGAAAATAATCCACGAAAAAATACAATATATGCATATGTCTGCTACATTGGGAGTTGAAAATATTTAAAGGCAGCATATTTTCCCTTTGTTCAATATTTTGGTGCTAAATTTTAGTAAAATAGCTTGTTGTTGTATTGACAAGTTTTAATGAACTCTACACTGAAACACCTCACCAGCTATAATATTAGTTACTAGATTGTTACTGACCATCCACAGAAATATGATGGATTGAAATTTAAGTCCATGGAAGGTGATGCCGAGTCTTGCCTCCCATGGACTTGATCAACCCGATATATTCCCATCGACGGTCAGTAATAAATGTATAACTTTTATTTTGTTGAGGACCATATTCTCATTTAAGAAATATTTTCAACTGCCACTGTACATAAAATTGTGTATTGGATCACTATTTTTGGCTACTGACCATCCACAGAACCATGGACAGCTGTCATGTATATACCCAGTGAAATGACCGAACTATGGACAGCTGTCATGTATATACCCAGTGAAATGGCCGAACCATGGACAGCTGTCATGTATATACCCAGTGAAATGACAGAACCATGGACAGCTGTCATGTATATACCCAGTGAAATGACAGAACCATGGACAGCTGTCATGTATATACCCAGTGAAATGACCAAACCATGGACAGCTGTCATGTATATACCCAGTGAAATGACAGAACCATGGACAGCTGTCATATATATACTCAGTGAAATGACAGAACCATGGACAGCTGTCATGTATATATACCCAGTGAAATGACAGAGCCATGAACAGCTGTCATGTATATACCCAGTGAAATGACAGAACCATGGACAGCTGTCATGTATATACCCAGTGAAATGACAGAACCATGGACAGCTGTCATGTATATATACCCAGTGAAATGACAGAACCATGGACAGCTGTCATGTATATACCCAGTGAAATGATAGAACCATGGACAGCTGTCATGTATATACCCAGTGAAATGACAGAACCATGGACAGCTGTCATGTATATATACCCAGTGAAATGACAGAACCATGGACAGCTGTCATATATATACTCAGTGAAATGACAGAACCATGGACAGCTGTCATGTATATATACCCAGTGAAATGACAGAACCATGGACAGCTGTCATGTATATACCCAGTGAAATGACAGAACCATGGACAGCTGTCATGTATATACCCAGTGAAATGATAGAACCATGGACAGCTGTCATGTATATACCCAGTGAAATGACAGAACCATGGACAGCTGTCATGTATATATACCCAGGACATGAACAGCTGTCATGTATATATACCCAGTGAAATGACAGAACATGGACAGCTGTCATGACCCAGTGCTGACAGAACCATGGACAGCTGTCATGTATATATACCCAGTGAAATGACAGAACCATGGACAGCTGTCATGTATATACCCAGTGAAATGACAGAACCATGGACAGCTGTCATGTATATACCCAGTGAAATGACAGAGCCATGGACAGCTGTCATGTATATATACCCAGTGTATAGAACCATGGACAGCTGTCATGTATATACCCAGTGAAATGACAGAACCATGGACAGCTGTCATGTATATACCCAGTGAAATGACAGAGCCATGGACAGCTGTCATGTATACAATGTATATACCCAGTGAAATGACGACATTTCAGTCCAAGGCAAAACAAAGATGACTGTGCAGATACATACCTTCATTATCTTCAGTCCAATGGCCTTTCTACGTTCTAGAACAACAGGAATTTTGTCTGTATCGGCTATGTTCCACATACGAATGGTACAGTCCTACAAAATGTCGTAATGTAATATTTAGGAAAGATTCTAGATGCTAGATAAAATCACAAGCTTAGATTCTTGTTTTGTGCAATCAATTACTTTATTTAGAATTTCTGAATAATCTGCTTCGTGCTCAGCACAAACCACTAAGAGCAGCACTTGGCACCATAAAACTTAAGAATCACTTAAGTCTAAAATGTTTACACAACTTTGGCTAATCCTAAAATCTGATTGGCTGAGCAGGCAAAGTTGAACATATTCTCAAACTTATGTAAATTTTTAAGAGTTATGGTGCTAGGCCCTCTTATTATGAATGTAGTTGTGCAGAGGGTATCAGCCTGGATAGCTCAGTTGGTAAGAGCATCCTCCTAGTGGTAGGAACTGGTCCTGGGTTTGATTCTTGGTCTGGCCATACATTTTTCTTCGCCTTCTACATTTGGCGTCCAACTAAATAACTCACTGTGGTGTGGTATTACGAGTCTTGTTGATTTCTGGGGTCAGAAATCTTGTTAAGGGGGGAAGCGTGTAGTGGTGAAGAGGGTATCAGCCCGGATAGCTCAGTTGGTAAGAGCATCCTGCTAGTGTTATGAAGGTCCTGGGTTAGACTCCTGGTCTGCCCCTACAGTTTTCCTTGTCTAATACATGAATATAAACTATTTAACCAAATCACGTATAATCATATACACAGCAGATACTGCTTAAAACGTGATAAAGTTTGATACATTTCCAATCTCTATGGGTCATTTAAATGAACCAAAAGTCCTATAGATGACCTTTATTTATCTTGAAGAATTGACAGGTAAAATTCATTATTCCTTTGTTTATTTGTTTATTTGTTTGTATTACCCTTGTGCAGATATGTACGTACCTGAACTGATGCAGATAAGATGTGTTGAAAAAAATCTGAAAACATGATGCACACATCTTTGCTACCCGGTAGTCATACATGTATCCTAGAAACATAATGATGGTTGTACATATGAAAACATGAAAAATTACAGCCCAAAGTGGTGTCAAATACAGAACATTTGCTTTACCAGCGGTATGCTATATATACATAGTATCTAAAGTAATTACATGTAAGATGGTTGTACACAATGTACAGTACCTAAACTAGGGTTGTACACAATGTACAGTACCCGAAGTATGGTTGTACAAAATGTACAGTACCCAAAGTATGGTTGTACAAAATGTACAGTACCTGAAGTATGGTTGTATGAAATGTACAGTACCTGAAGTATGGTTGTACAAAATGTACAGTACCTGAAGTATGGTTGTACAAAATGTACAGTACCTAAAGTATGGTGTACAAAATGTAAAGTACCTGAAGTATGGTTGTACAAAATGTAAAGTACCTGAAGTATGGTTGTATGAAATGTACAATACCTGAAGTATGGTTGTACAAAATGTAAAGTAAAATGTACAGTACCTGAAGTATGGTTGTACAAAATGTACAGTACCCAAAGTATGGTTGTACAAAATGTACAGTACCTGAAGTATGGTTGTACGAAATGTAAAGTACCTAAAGTATGGTGTACAAAATGTAAAATACCAAAAGTATGGTTGTACAAAATGCACAATATCTAAAGTATGGTTGTACACAATGTACAGTACCTGAAATATGGCTGTACAAAATAAATATACAGTACCGGAAGTATGATTGTACACAATTTACAGTACCTGAAGTATGGTTATACAACATGTACAGTACCTGAAATATGATTGTGCAAATGTACAGTACCCAAAGTAATGTTGTTTTAAATGTACAGTACCTGAAGTATGGTTGTACAAAATGTACAGTACCTGAAGTATGGTTGTACAAAAAATACACTACCTGAAGTATGGTTGTAAAAAATGTACACTACCTGAAGAAAAGTAAAGTACCTGAAGTTTAATTTTTTGCATTTTATTGTCCACATCCCAGACAGCAATGGTACAGTCATATGATCCTGTTACCAACATCAACCCTGTAAAAGATAGTTATAAACATTACTGCAATTCTTATCACATAATAAAAACTCAAATTGTCCCACACAAAACCACATTTACAAGCATTTGTCATTGCCAACAATCATTTACATTATAAAATGCTCTTAAATAGCATTATCCACTCTAGTGGTTTTGTGGTGAAGAATTCAAGAGGGACGCCCCTATTTTGATTCCTGGTACCAGTCATACCTAAGACTTTGATCAAAAGGGAATATCCGTTTCTTCAGCAAGTCCTTGGCACAAGAAATGAAAGATGTTGATTTTTCAGATGAGACTAAAGACTAAGTATACAATTTAAGAACTTGTTATCATGGCAGTGTTCATATTGCAATTTATATAGTTAACTTTCACAAACATTAAACATCAGTCCATAAGCACAGGTCAAAAGAGAGAGAGAGAGTGGCACTTCATCTATCTATCTATCTATCTATCTAGAGAGAGAGAGAGAGAGAGAGAGAGAGAGAGAGACAGAGAGAGAGACAGAGAGAGAGACAGAGACAGACAGGGAGAGAGACAAAGATAAACAGACAGAGAGAGAGACAGACAGACAGAGAGAGAGAGACAGACAGACAGAGACACAGAGAGATCATCAGAGAGAGAGAGACAGACACAAAGAGACAGACAGAGAGAGAACAACAGACAGACAGACAGAGAGAAAGATCATCAGAGAGAGAGAGAGAGAGAGAGACAGACAGAGAGAGAGAGACAGAGAGAGAGAGAGAACAAATAATAATGTTGATATAAATGCATACCATCTTTACTAAACTGACAAGAGCTGATTGAACCCTCATGAGTTCCTTCAAGAGATCCTGGACCATTTGACCTTAAAGCAGAATTTAAATAAGGTAAACACATCATGTAAGACATAGAGACAAACATACTCCTAGGAGTCTGAAATGTTGATGTGGGAAAACAGGTAGTGAATCTATGAACCATCTCTCATCGGATCATGAAATAAAACTTCAAAACTGACTATTATCTGATACGAGATTTGTCCCTGTTAGTTAAAAATTGATGTTGCTAAAATCAAACAAACCCCTTTTCATCTCCTCACATCTACATAATGTTAAATGGAGTTGCAGTTTATAAGATAATACATCAATTGATCTTTGTTTAGTAAAATGAAATATTTGATCCTAATTAAAAACTAATTATTTCAATTTTATCAAACTTTGTGATATGCACCTTTGACATGTTTAAAACAAGAACTATAGTTCATGTAGTTATCAGACAAAAAAATGGAATTGGACATATGTGCGGGAAGTATGTGTAAAATATCCATATCTGCCATCTGAATAAAATAAAATATGTAATCAATCTACTGTATACTTGTCTGTTGTCTAAATGAAATAAACCTGATCTGTAACCAAATCATTGTGCACATCTGTCATCTGAGCGACATAAATCGAACAAAACTATTGTACATGTCTTTCAAATGAACAACATGAAATTTGTAGCCAATTCACTATACATGTGTCAGTCATATGAACAACATAAATTTTGTAATCAATCTGTAATCACTTCTCACTTACCTGTAAGAGCCAGTCGATACATCCCAGATCTTGGCAGTTTTGTCCCAAGATGCAGTGGCAAACTTCCTCTCATCAGGTGTAATATCACAGTCAGATATGATGTTAATATGTCCTCTGTAATAAAAAGTAGGTCAGTCTTAATGTGACCTCTAATAAAAGTAGGTCGGTGTTAATATGATCTCTGTAATAAAAGTAAGTCAGTCTTAATGTGACCTCTGTAATAAAAAGCAGGTCAGTCTTAGTGTGACCTCTGTAATAATAGTATGTCAGTCTTAATGTGACTTGTGAAAAAAGTAGGTCAGTCTTAATGTGACCTCTGTAATAAAAAGTAGGTCAGAGTTGTAATGATCTCTGTAATAAAAATAGGTCAGTCTTAATGTGACTTCTGTAATAAAAAGAGGCCAGTTTTAATGTGACCTCTGTAATAAAAAGAGGCCAGTCTTAATGTGACCTCTGTAATAAAAAATAGGTCAGAGTTATAATGATCTCTGTAATAAAAGTAGGTCAGTCTTAATGTGACCTCTGTAATAAAAAGAGGGCAGTCTTAATGTAACCTCTGTAATAAAAAGAGGCCAGTCTTAATGTGACCTCTGTAATAAAAGTAGGTCTGTGTTAATATGATCTCTGTAATAAAAGTAAGTCAGTCTTAATGTGACCTCTGTAATACAAGTAGGTCAGTCTTAAAACTTTGTGAAAAAGTAAGTCAGTCTTAATGTGACCTCTGTAATAAAAAGTAGGTCAGAGTTGTAATGATCTCTGTAATAAAAATAGGTCAGTCTTAATGTGACCTCTGTAATAAAAAGAGGCCAGTCTTAATGTGACCTCTGTAATAAAAAGAGGCCAGTCTTAATGTGACCTCTGTAATAAAAATAGGTCAGTCTTAATGTGACCTCTGTAATAAACAGAGGCCAGTCTTAATGTGACCTCTGTAATAAAAAGAGGCCAGTCTAAATGTGACCTCTGTAATGAAAGAGGATCAGTCTTAATGTGACTCCTGTAAAAAGAGTAGGACAGTGTTCATGTAACCTATGTGATAAAAGTAGGTCAGTCTGTGACCTCTGTAATGAAATTAAGTCAATCGTAATGAATCCTCGCCTGACTAACTAACCACTAACTTAAGATAATATGTCATTCATATTACTTGTGGATAATCTTAATATTGCTTAAAATAATATCATAATGTCACCAAAATTACCTGAAGTAAAGACAACGTCATCTGTATATAAAGATGTCATTGAATGCCTAAAATAACATCATAGTATTACTAAAATTACCTGAACTAAAGACAATGTCATCTGTATATAATGATGTCACTGATTGCTCAAAATAACATTATAATGTCACCAAAATTATGATTACCTAATCTAAAGATAATGTCATTTTTACTATTTGATGGAACATCAATGCAGTTATGTTATGCTAAGTTGTTTATTGGGAACAAGTCAAAGTACATTTTGCAGTATGGGGTTAATAACACATTATATTGACGCAAAATTACACATGTACATGTATGTGCATTTCAGCAACATAAACTTAAGATAGAAATTTCCAAATCACATTTTTATTCTTATATTTTTGCTTTTTAAAATGACGAAAATATAGTAACAATTCGCTGAAAAATATAGGTCTACAAGACTTGTTGAAATATATGCTATTAAAGGTTAGTTCAGCGTCCTTTATGAATTTTGAGATATTATAAATTTGCTTTAGAATGTTACTTTTCAACTATTTTTTTACCATAATACTCTTGTGATAGAATTGACATTCAGAGCGATAGACTGAATTGTTAACAATTCTTGCACAAGATTAAAATGCAAATGAGTTTTGGTCAAGTTTCCCTTACTGTGTATTGGCAAGATCTGTCTGTGAAGTTGGACACAGAAGTTGCATCATTCCTCATTCATGTGATCTTAATTGATGAGAAACTCTGCCAGTCTTTGAAGTTGGGAAAATGTTTTACATGTACACATATTGACCTAGAGATTTAAGGCTACTGATAGGAAGTATAGCGTAAGGGTATAATACTGCCCTGTCGCATAGAAATCTAATATCGATGAAACAATGTTTATAAGCACAAGATTTTATAATTGTATCGCTGATCTATGTATTTTGTTGCATAATAAATAAGCCATCAGTACTCAAGTTAGGACAAATGTCTGGCCCGATTTATAGTTATTATTTTTTTGTAAAACCTAATTTTACCGAATTAAAAAGTATTCAGTATACTGGGTGTATTATACCTCATTAAAACTTACAATTGCAATCAACTCGTATCAGTACTTTCAGTACTTTGATTATACAAAGGTGTCACTGATTGCCTAAAATAACATTATAATGTCACCAAAATTACTTGAACTAAAGACAATGTCATCTGTATATAAAGGTGTCACTGATTACTTATATCACATTATAATGTCACCAACATTACCTAAACTAAAGACAATGTCATCTGTATATAAAGGTGTCACTGATTACTTAAATCACATTATAATGTCACCAAAATTGCCCGAACTGAAGACAATGTAATTTGTGTATAAATGTGTCAATGACTGCCTAAAATAATATTATAATGTCATTAAAATTACTTGAACTAAAGACAAGGTCATCTTTAAAGGGGTCACTGATTGCCTACAATCACATTATAATGTCACAAAAATCACCTTATCTAAAGACAATGTCATTGATAACATAACCATGTTAATGTAATTTTATGAAATTTTCAGAGTTAAGAAGGTGGATGTGAATATCATGTCATTACTTGTATTAAATTGCTTTTATTCCCACTGGGATTAAATTTTGCTACATTCACAATCAAAGAAAATACCATGAAATTAAATACCTGTGGATATAATACCTCACACTTGTGAAGTATCAGAAAGACAATACATTACCAGTCAAAATTATAAAAGTTTTAACCAATCAGAATGCATAATTAATACATAACCAGACATCATATACACAAATCACAAAATGTTTATATTAGCTTTACTTCAACTCCTATTACACTTCTGTTTTAGAAATGGTCGTGCATGAAATTTGATACCTCATACCTGTGAATAAGTTTCATTCAGAAAAACGTGAAATTTTCTCCCCATGAAATTAAACAACTATACACATAAAACAGTAAGTAAAACATTCAGAGCACAAGCTAATGAGCTATAGATAATTACTTACTCCAAAGATAATGTTACTTTATTTGACCTTAGGTCAAAGAATTTGGAGGATTTGTCCATTGATGTTGTGATGATTTTATCATCCTTTGGTGAAAATATACAACTTGAAATCGTGCTCTTGTGCAGGTCTGAAAAGAGAAATATCCCAAGTGAAGTTGTCGCTGGTTAAATTCTGTAAAGGAGTAACACAAATAATTCAGTCATTATATTCTGTTCACTACAATCACTGCATTAACTTGTAGGATGGAGAGAATCTGAAATGTAGCGGGCTTGAATTATTCAAGTTAATAAAAGAATTAAGAGTATATATTCCATGCACTAGTAAAGGTCAAGTATAAAATATATGGTATATTTCATATGCTCTGATTGATTCATTAGAATAGAGAAGACACATCCATAGATAGTTTTTTCCAGTAATTTTGATATTCCATGTTAATTGTTGCCTGTTTTTTTGTTTTTTTTATTTCTTAGAAAAACCTGGAATTTCTTTAATATATATATGGTACGTAATTGGGGACAGAAAAGAACGGTCTTTGTGAGCAGGTGGTCTTCATACACATGTGGTCGCTAAAGCAGGTTTTACTGTATATATTATTCTTTTTATATATTCTGCTAAGAATTTTTCACTTATATGGAGATATGAAGTGAAGTGCCACACATTTTGACCTGTGCCTGTGCTATGGACTGATGTCAATGCTGTGAGGGTCCTTTTATGTGCCACACCTGCCATGACATGGGACCTCGGTTTTAAATCTCATCTGAAAGATGTAAATGACTTTCAATTTGTATGCCGATTGAGTGCTTGGCAAAAAAAACAGTCACTACCATTTCTTAAAGTCTTTGTTATGACCTGGTATCAGTAAACAAACCTTTAAAATTTGAAAAATAAAAAGGGGCAAAAAAAAAAAATCCACAGAAGGTAATTAATCAAGATCATGTTTCTTTACATGCTATGCACAATTACTTTCAATGAAACAACAACAACAATCTCTGACACTGGTACATGTACAGTGCAACTTCCGAAAACTGATCCTTCTAAAAACCGATCACTTCCCGATACTGATCATGTTACAAAAGTCCGGATTTTTTCCTTCTCGTATCATATTATAACTTCTAAATACTGATCCTTCCGAATTCCGAACACAGGACAAATTTTCACGTCAAAAACATGTTATTGTACTCAAAATAACCTCCGAATACCGACCTTACCTGTGGCGACTTTGGTATGCTATTCAACCGTGACAGGGATTTAAAAGGTCAATACGTACACATTATGCTGTGCTTCAATTGACATTTAATGTAATAACTGGATGCTTGACAAAAATTATTTCAACATTTTTTTTTAAAATCTACCTAGGAATTCTCTTTCCAAACATACACAAACCGTATGCACTTCTGATGTATAATTAGCCTACAGAAATAATTTCTGCTACATGATGAAATAAAACAACACGATGAAATAAAACAACACATATTTGCCAGGTTGCCTATAGAGTTCGTTGTATTAAAACAATTATCTACAAACTATTGACAATTAAAATTATGTCTAACCCTAATAATTCAGTCCGAGTTAAATATGTCTTTCTTATATGATGTTACCGATCACGACTCTCAATTACAATCGGCACGCTTTCGTATCCTGGTTTTTATTGTTTTATAATCATAGGCATTTATTGAGTAATGGGGTTTCATATCAACATTTAAAACAACAAATACTACGTCTAATATAAAAATCTCAGAATAGAATGCAAATGAAGAACAAGAGGCTCTCAAGAGCCTGTATTGCTCACCTGGTTATTTGCTTGAGAAGATCAGACGAACCGAGCAATTTTTGTAAAGGACCTTCCATACATAAATCCTGTAAAGTTTGGTTGAATTTGCTTCAGTGGTTTCAGAGGAGAAAATGAAAATGTGATTTTCCCATAGGGTCCAATGATAAACTAAGCCCAGCCCTGGCGGCCATGGTTTTGACAGATCGGAACGAAATGAGCAATCTTTGTAAAGGACCTTCAATACATCATCATTCTTCTAAAGTTTGGTTATATTTGCTTCAGCGTTTTCAGAGGAGAAGATGAAAATGTAATTTTCCCACAGGATCCAATGTTCTTCTTCCAAGTCAGGAACCGGATTCATGAATGAATGAATGAATAAGGTTTCTGCGAAAACTTTGCAGTGTGTGCAGCACAGCAGTCTTCTTTTGGCTATATAATGTTAAACTAAGCCCCGTTCTAGTGGCCATGATTTTTGATGGATCAGAACAAAATGAGCAGTCTTTGTAAAGGACCTTGCATACATCATTCCTGTAAAGTTTGGTTAAATTTGTGTCAGTGGTTTCAGAGGAGAAGATGATTTTCCTATAGGATCCAATGTTAAACTAAGCCTCGCCATAGCGGCCATGTTTGTTGACGCAAAGTGATTCCAAAAGCCAGGTGAGCTAAAAATGGCGGTCAAGGAACAATTTTCAACAACGGTTTTGAAGTCGCAACATCAATATCTATTTGGAAACCAAATTTCATTGAAATCAAACAATGTTGAATTTTCCCGCCTTTTTTGTCGGCCATTTTGAAAATGGCGGTCAACAAAAAATTTTCAACACCGGTTTTGAAGTCGCCACATCATGGCAAACATTTCATCAATTTTACATTCGACCTCTATCTTTCATAGTTTTGGAGTTAGAAGACGAAAAACATAAAAATTGAAAAAATTCTGTGAAAAAAGGGCAATAACTTCAAATTTTCAGGGTGGGTAGATCTTGATATGCTGAACATTTTTGCAATTTACACTTGACCTCTATCTGCTACATTTTTTGAAATAAAAAATAAAAAATGCCAAAATTTTGAAAATTTTACAAAAAAAAGGGC
The DNA here is from genome assembly GCA_030159075.1 of Atrina japonica. Taxonomy (NCBI): domain Eukaryota; kingdom Metazoa; phylum Mollusca; class Bivalvia; order Pterioida; family Pinnidae; genus Atrina; species Atrina japonica. The sequence goes on from BROG01000007.1 coordinate 2,545,378, forward strand.
TATAACTCCGAGATGAGTTTTCCGATTTTCTTCAAAATGCATGGCAGGTAGATCTCATCAAGCTGATCACTTTTACCCTATGTCAGATTTTTGATATCTGTAATGGTTTTGGAGTTATTGGCCAAAAACTGCAATTTACCCCCTATGTTCTATTTTTAGCAACAGCGGCCATGTTGTTTGACCTGCGACATAGAAAATAACAAATTTGAAACTAAATACCCTAGTGACGACTCAGTTCAAGTTTGGTTCAATTTGGCCCAGTGGTTTCAGAGGAGAAGATTTTTGAAAGTGAGTTAATGACGGACGGACGACGGACGCAAAGTGATTGCAAAAGCTCACCCTGGCATAGCCAGGTGAGCTAAAAAGTATAAACTGGCATTGAAAAGAGAAACTAGGTACAAAAACAAGTTAAAACAGTACATATAAAAACCGGAACAGACCGGAATTGACCGGAATTATTGACATATGGTGAACTTCCAAAAACCGAACCCTCCGAAAACCGGACAAAATTAATGGTCCGAACGATGATTCTGTATATACAAGGTGTCTCCAAATCAATGTATTTACCAGTACTCTTTTTTTTTTGTGTTATCTGTGTTTTACGTCACTCTCAACGTCACTCTCAACAATTCTTCAGCTATATAGCGGTGGCCAGTTTTTAGAGGTTGAGAAGAGAACCAGTTTACAATGTATCTGTGAAGATACCACCGTCCTTCTGTATGCAAACAGGTGCTGACTTCAGGGTTAAAGCAGAATGCCCTAACCACTCATGTAGCCCCCCCCCTTTTTTTTTTAAATACAGTGTATTACAAAAATGCAGTGTTTGTTGAACGAGAAATAAGATTAAAGGTTTAAATTTACAAATTATTGAAATACATGGTCAAAAATTGCACTCACTCTTTAAATGACAATAAATGCATTGTATTTTGAGAAGATTACCAGTAAATTGCAAAATAGATAACTTCAGGAAGTAATGCCTAATAGTGAGTCAAAATATGAGTACATTTGAGGGAGACACCAAAATTGTTAACTACACTTAAATGCTGTAGAAGAAAATATATGAAAATTACCATCTATATTCTGTATAAGTTCCCCAGAGTTGGTATCCCATACTTTGACCGTGTTGTCAAGGTCTGATCCAGAAATAACCATTTTACCATCATGTGAAAATTGACAGCATGTAACAATACCAGCATGTTGACCCGACCACTGTAAATCAAAATGAATTGAATATATGTATTATATACTGTGAAACCTATCTTGAGAGACCACTGTCCTATAAGACCACATTCTGAGAACCAGCAATTTAATAATCCTTTATGATATAAGATCTATTTTGAGAGACTATTTTTGAGTGGCAGATGGGATGGTCTCTCAGGACAGGTTCCACTGTAGTGTGAAATGAATTGGATATATATCACCTGTTTGACTCATCAACCACTGAAAAACAATGAACTCTTCTGTAAATCAATGACTTAGTCCAGTCCAAGTGTGTCTTTAGGGGTGAATGAGTTGAGGAGGTTTTCAAAGGAAGATCCAAAAATGTTAATTCAGGTGAATTGCATAGGCCTATGTATGATGAAAATGTTATTTTTACATAGTTATTTAAGTACAATATTTATTTGTTAAATAAATATAGCAGGTATTTTTAATTGATTATTTGATTCAGATATTCAACTTGTTCAAAAGACTTCACATGTACATCATTTTCAACTGATCTATCCACCATGAAGCAATGTATCAGTTTTTTTAAGTTCTTGACATTTTTTAAATAGTGTTCTATGCAACACTCAACAATTATTCAATTAAATGGTGGTGGCCAGCTTTTAATGGTGGAGGAGAGAACACAGTTACAATATATCCGGCAAGAGACCACCAGCCTTCCACAAGTAAATCAGCAAACTTTCTTACAAAATTCAGCTTGGGTTCCAGACTCGTGATTCAAAGCATGCTGCTCTAACCACTCGGCCACAGAGGTCCCTAAGTTCTTGACATATACACATGTATACATTCATAATATGAAAAGTTCAATTATGACTTAATGGGCAATGCGTTAGAGGGATGACAGTACGTACCCCTTACGAAAATCTAAATGTTGCGGCAACATTGCGGCACATCAATCAGCATGTCAGAACTATAGTGTCAGAAGAGTGAAGGATAGTATCATTATAGTGGTGACATTCTGACACAATTCTGACTCTAAAACTGTTTACATAATGCATAGCACCAGAATGGTGCCAGAACTTTAAAGAGATTTTGTGGCACTATTCTGGCACTATGTACTATATCTGACCAGTGAATTACAAGCTGCTGAATTCATATCTAATCTTATGATATCTAAACTGACCACTAAATTTAAAAGTTGTAACGGTATTGAAGAATTAGTATGAATTTAAGTGACCAGAGTTTTGTTGGATGGAAATGGAATGTAATATATGCCATTAATGCAGTTAAAGATTTTATTCTGTCAATCTGTTATTACTAAGAAAACAGGTAAGTAAAATACATATAGTAATAATCCAATGTTTTTAATAATGCTATTAGAATGAAATGTTTGGAAGAGCTATAAATTGCATGTGGTTCATAAACTTGTGGAGTAAATCAATGGATATTTCAAGTTTGTAAGGGTACATGTAACATTATTATTGTTAACATTTCAGAACAATATAAATATGCATGTTACTGCAATAATAAATAAAATACATATCTCTTTGTTAAAGTGCAAAGTAACATATTAGAGTATTTGTTATACTGTAACATGTAGAATATGTTAAATGAACAGTGAATAACAAATAGTGCCAGAATTCTGCCATAAAGTAGTGCCACAAGATAGTGCCTAGCACTGCAAAATAGGAAATCTAATTTGCATACGAAAAACGATTTTGCCGCAACGTTGCGGCACTATGCTCAGTGAGTTACTGAGGCAGGTTAAACTGTACTTACCAAAATATTCCCCGATTCCACATCCCAAACCTGTACTTTTTTGTCCCATCCACTGCTTACAATTCTGTAAATGATATATACATGTAAATATGAATAATTTTATAATGATCAGTATGCTATAATGCAATCAGTACATCATATTTGACTCTTTAAATGCCCAGGGTGCTACAAAAATCAGATAAAAAAGGGATGGGCACTTAATAGGACCAATTAATAATTAAATTGACTTAAAACAGTTAATTTTTATAAGGCACAGTGGTAAAGTTGTTATAGTTATTACCGATAACACATATCGGTATTCTTCTGTTGCTGGGGGTTTACGGATAAATATTACTTGATTTTTTCAGGTCCATACCGCTTTGTCATTCAGCTATAGAAAAGATTCTTGACTGTATGTAAAAAGGGGGAGGGGCGCATATAAGGACATGAGCACTTAATGGGTCGAATATTGTAAATAAGTTGATTTGCAAAAAAATCGTGTAAAATTATAAATTAACATGATTAAATTGGTATATCATCCATATTGGTATGGTCTGGGCAAATAAATATGAGGATATCTTCTGTAATGGTGTTGCTTTTGAATTTTCTGAGATGATTTGAGTAAAACATGATTAAAATGACAAGAGCATGATGAATGATCTTTTGAATGCAATAAAAAGTAAAAAGATAAATTAATGGAAGAAAACTCCTGAAAATAACATAAAAACAAATACAGGAATGATAGTGAAAATAACAAGATAAATAAAGCAAAAATAACATAAAAACAAATACAGGAATGATACTGAAAATAACAAGATAAATAAAGCAAAAATAACATAAAAAAATACAGGAATGATAGTGAAAATAAGATAAATAAAGCAAAAATAACATAAAAACAAATACAGGAATGATAGTGAAAATAACAAGATAAATAAAGCAAAAATAACAAAAACAAATACAGGAATGCAAAAATAACATGAAAACAAAAATAACATGAAAACAAATATAGGAATGATAGTGAAAATAAGATAAATAAAGCAAAAATAACATAAAAACAAATACAGGAATGATAGTGAAAATAACAAGATAAATAAAGCAAAACTCCTGTACAACATTCTCCCCATAGACTTTATAAGAATTCTAGTATACTTAAAAAAGAAATTAGATGTTAAAAACTGAGACATTTGTTGACAATAGTTATATATTCTAAGGATTTGACTGTTTGATATGCCCATTACATGTATATCACTAGAAATTTGGTGGACTTTTATGTAGGTAATAGAGAGAAAAATAATACAAGAAATGTTAAAAATATTATCAAAAAAAATCAGAAACCTTGCAAATATTTTTCTATGTAAATAAAATGTACCTTTTATTTTAAAAGTATAATTTTTTATTTTTGGTTCATGAATAAAAATGACTTACATGTACAGTCAAATTCTGGAAATTCTATCTATTGAAATAAAGTGATTGATAATTTTGATTTTTTTTAATGTCCTTAATTAAAATTACATGACAACCATGATAACTATATGATAATAATTAAATAAATTATAAGAAAATTCTCTTATAACTTCATTTTTCTGTTATAATACCCAGTAGTTATTTTTTCTCAATGACATGTACTTTAGCTTAATTTCTATATTTACCTTTTATAACTTTCATCTACATCAGCTTGACTGACATTAGTTTTTGGATTGGGACTGTAGGAGTGTTTGATGTCACCTGTTTCAGCATCCCAAATCTTTATAGTTCCATCTGCAGATGTGGACAAAATTTTGGAATCATCTTCAAAGTAGTTACAACAATTTACAGCATCTGTGTGACCCCTGAACACTCGGATTCTTACCTTCAAATAGAAATTAGTTCTAGTTAAAGTTTAAATCAAATGCAGAAAGACCAAAGTGTGCAAGATATATATAAATTCATATACATGTATTTGCTTGAGGCATAAACAAAACGTCAGAACTACAAGAACTTCAACATGATGATTGGGAGCAGGTCGTTTCGGCCATACTGCCACTTCGTCAATATGGCGTTTCAGCCATACACTATAAAGATGTTTTGGCAGACAAGTTCGTCCATACTTTGTATAAACGTTTTGGCCCTGTTTTTTCTTATTAGATAGGAAGGGAAAATACTTTATATAATTTCCCTATGATTAGTGATATAAAAGGTCTGCATAAAAAATACTGGGAAAAAGATAGGCCGAAATTCTGCCTAATTTTAAGTTAATTTTTTGGGGTAAAATCAGAGGCAGAAGTCCTCTCATACATTTTCTTCGCAGCAAGATGCTGTGACATTTTCACAACAATATATTGATCTTTTAATTATCTTTTTTTTTATTCCTGTTGTCTGAAATTTGGTAAAAAGGGGGCTGCTAATTATAATTTCTGTGATAAACATATTTTACTAAAGGAATAATGATAACAATTATGATGATTATTTTAAGAGTACTACTACTTAAATTTATGATTCTGAAAACAAAATGTTGACAGTTACAATTAAATACAATGTATGCACAATGAAGGGGTGACAGTGATGGATTAGTTCAACAATGAGTTTCTAACGAAATTAAAGTATTATTTATATCTTGCTTTTGTCAAAAAATCATGAAGGAAAGAAAAAACAGAGTCAATACAGAAACAGTACCGTACCCAAGCCGAGTTCAAGAGGATCATACAAATATATTTCAGGTAGATAATTTCTTTTAACAATACAAGCTACTCTAGTAGTCTAAAATGATTATAGATGGCGAAGCCCTCATATATGTAGAGAAGCTCATTTTTTCATTCCTACTACATCCGGGGACCCATACTACTAATGGATCAATTAATCTGTCTCTCTATTTTATAAATTTTGCTCACATCGGGAATTTGCATGTGTCAGAAAATGTCGGAAATGCAAAGTCATTACTTAAAAGCGCATTGCAAACGAAGTAATAACCTAACGCACTAGCAAACGTTTCGCAGACTTAGACTAGGCCATTACGACTAGGGTTGTATATTGAACCTGATCACGAAGTGCATCCATTATTCGGGTAATGTGAACTGCACGAAGTGATGGATACGTTGGGATAGAGTAAAATATGTAGCATAAAACAAAGGAAGCATTTAATTCATGACTAATAAATGACACATAGACAATCTATTTAAGTTTTAAAACAGTCAGCCACTCAATATTTTATTTAGAACAATGTGTGAATGACCATGACATTTATGTGATAAAAACACTGAACATTACTGTAATCCTTTTGGGGATTTTGTCGTGTTGCCCTCGCCAAAACTGTTGATGAATGCTTTCGCCCTCTCAATAGGTTTACCTATGTATTATTATTTACATTATACAGATGACGTACACTGTTTAATTTCTACTATCTGCTATCAAAAAGCTGTAAATCTTGAAAAAAATACAAACATTTATATTACAACCACTATAAAATTGTGTGAACGAAACATCTATGGCCGAAACCTCAGTATGGCCAATATGGTACCATGGCCAAAACAACCTATGGATAAAGTGGAAGTATGGTCGAAATGTCTCAAAAGCTGTGATTGATAAGTTACTTTTTACATAAACATATTCAAAGCAAACATTTTGGAGACTTAATTTTTTGCTATGTTTCAATTTTTTAATGTCATAATTGGAATGTAACATCATTTTGCAGGAAGGATTTTAACCTTGAGAGATCAGATAGACTCCTAATGAATGTGTTTTCCAGCATTTGTAAAACAAGGAGCAGCACTCGCTTTCAATTAAGGCATTGACTTAGTTGATACTGATTAATTTACTCGTGATTGGGACATAGGGTAATGATAGCAACTCAGATTGCACCTACATCTCTTGAAGCCTTCCTCCAATTCCTGTCCTCTCTATTTCGGGGACAAGAACAACGAAAAACAAAACAAACAACAACAAAACAAAAAATTCCTATTAGCTCTAGGCTAGATGAGTATGACTTTATTGGACTTAACTTCCCATATATTAGAGGGCGAAGCCCTCATATATGTAGAGAAGCTCACATTTTTATTCCTACTACATCCGGGGACCCGTACTACTAATGGTAAAAATTTTGCTCACATCGGGAATTTGCGCGTGACATAAACAAAATGTCGGAAATGCAAAGTCATTGCCTAAAAGCGCATTGCAAACGAAGTAATAAACTGCCACACTAAGAAACGTTTTGTAGACCGAGACTAAGCCTAACGACTTGGGTTGTACATCGAACCCGATCGCGAAGCGCCTTCATTATCCTGGTAATGTGAATTGCACGAAACGATGGATACGCTGGGATAGAGAAATATATATAGCATAAAAAAATGTTGTGCATTTAAGTTATGACTAATAAATACCAGAGATTCTATTTAAGTTTTAGCACCAAGGAAACAGTCAGCCACTCAATATTTTATTTAAAATAATGAGTGAATGACCTGGACATTTACGTAATTAAAACACTGAATATTAATCCCTTTGGTGATTCTGTCGTGTTGCCCCAGGCAGGGGCAACACGACAAAATCCCCAAAGGTATAAACTGTTGATGAATGCCTTCGCCCTCTCCATAGGTTTACCTATGTATTATTTATATCAATACAGGAATCAAAAGTTTATCGGATAATTTGAAAAAAATTGAATCGCTGACACGATGTATGTGAAGCTGATGACAATGATGAGTGAAGAGACAAAACTGAAGAGTGAAGTGGTCTTACCTGAGCCAAATCCTCATGTTCCCATGTCGCTGTATTTCTTCCATCTATACTTTCTGTAGCTGTTGACTCTACAGCAAGATAATCTATGTCGTCTACACCTATCATCTTTTGGTCATTATCTTATTGAGGTTTCATTAAACAAACCATTCTACATAACTCAGCTTAGAATTACGTTTTTGGTCAAAAGCGTCCTTGGTTTCATTCAGAGCTACCGGAAAGCAGTCGTTACATTTCCGCTTCCTGTTTACGTTTTTCGTCAGACCATAAAATTAATTTTTAAACGTAATTTGAAATTCTTGTATATATCAGTGTACTAAAATTTATATTAGATAACGATATGTGAAGTATAATGTCTTCAAACAAATTAATCTGCATAAATCAGTTTACGACTTCATCTTGTCATACTTTTTCAAGATGGAGGAACCAGATGGACAGACAGGTATTTTTATCGACCTTAAAACATATTTTCTCGAGAGCATTTTGATTATCTTTAAGGACTTTAAGCACAGTTATACAAAAGGCATTATTGTATTCAGACTTGAATGTATTATTTATATTTTGTACTCCAAAGAAAGACACAATTTTAGTATGTTTTTGTAACAGTAGATGAGCAGTAACACAAATGCTGTCAGGTCTTTGACATCAGTTACCGAGTCAGTGATAACAGTGTTCGCGATTTTTTTCTTCACAGGACATTCGGTCAGACACAGTCTGGTAGATTACCGGGCCGGAAGGAATTTTGTCTGACCAAATTATATTTGTTGTATTTTCATAAAACGCAATAATCTTTATCTACATACATACATTATCATGGGTGGGTATACAGTCCCTGGCCATAAGTAGTTAAAGTACCGGTATTGGCGCATTCCGACGACGTCATTGACGTTTACAAGTAAAACACCGTGGTGGAGGGAACATGTGAAAGTGTAATATCTTAATGATTAAAGAAGGTACTTACGTAAGATTTTCAGTACTTTGAGATCTGTCCCCTAGCTCCAATTACACATCATATTCTCTTAGGTAATGTTGCATACAAGTTCCGAATATAACACAATGGTAACTGTGACCATATATCGTTCACAACTCTGTTGAGGTCAGTCCTATTTTGAACCTCTCCCAAATGTTTAGAAAGTTGTGTTTTTACTGTTTTCCAAACATTTTCTATAACATTAAGATCAGGGCTTTGAGATGGCCATGGTAAAGTTCTTATATCGTTAATATTTTTCCACTCATTAGCTCTCCTTGAGACATGACATGGAGCATTGTCTTCTTGTAAAATCCAGGGTAAATTTACAAAATGTCTGGCAACTACAGGCCATAAATTTTCATCCAAGATTGAAATATACTTATCAGTGTTTATATTTCCATCAACACAAGTGTGTGTTCCAGCACCAAAATAGGAAATACAACCCCAAAACATAGCCGATGTATGCACATTTCGAGAAGGGTTCGGCAGTATACCCACACAATCGGGATGTTTTTTTTCTCCATACATAAACTTTTCTGTCTGTCCCAATTTCTATTTTAGTTTCATCACTGAATATGGTTTGAGACCAATTATTTGCAACTGTCCAATGAAGTTTTGTCCGGCAAAAATTTAACTGTCGCCCATGATTCACTGATCCGATGGTAATTTTTTTCGAAATAACTCTCCTTTGATAACCAAATTCGAAAAGCCTTCTTCTGATGGTTCTTGATGACAAATTATATATTTCATAGTTATTATAAAGTGTCGTCACATCATTTAAAGTTCCCCTCCTATTGTTTTTAACTATCTGAATCAAACTGCGGTCAGACGATTTTCTAGGCCGTCCACTTCTCTGTAAATTTTCAATGCTTTCCCTCTCACAAAACCTCTTTAAAAAATTTTGTACAGTTCTTGGTTTAAGTTGTAAAAAATCTGCAATTTTTCGAGCTGAAAGACTACCGATAGATAGCTTACCAATATCTTCTTTAACAGCCGGGGTCAGTTCGTGACCTTTCGGAGCCATGGAACGGCAGACGACAATTTTTATTTACAGAAAGGGGAATAACTCTATTTTTGTAAATACACAAATCGTTTCATCACATAAAATGTTCCGGTGTTTACTTTTTGAGAATACGTGGGCGTGTAGGATAGATTCAAGTGAAAAACAGTACCGCAATGTTTTATAAAACTGATGACGTTATGTGAATGTGCCAATACTTATGGCCATTGACTGTAAACACCGAACCTATGCTTTTTTATGTTCATTTGGGAATGCTTTATATAAAATGTGTGTTTTATATTTCAGTTACATCAGATCTACCATTTCATGAAAAAAAATATGAATTATCGTCATACTTTAGGAAATTTGAACGTGTTTGATACCGAACCTGTGGCGGACGGTCATTACCATATTTTGTCTGGGTTCTAACTTGTAAGGGATCAAGATCGAGGGGGTGTTTTATATGTCTATTAAAACAAATGGATGTGACCGTCTGTCACAGGTTTGGTATCATACATGTTCAAATTTCCTAAATTATGACAATAAATTCAGATTTTTTTTTCATGAAATGGTAACTGACTGTTGTATCTATTATATTTTGTCAAAAAAATTGGTTAGGTTCCTTAGACACGTCTTTTCAGGAAATGCTCTCATCAAATAGATGAAGCTCCAAAGTCTTCTATAGCTAGTTTCACACAATTTGTTGGCTGGACTTCGATTTCTGTCTAACTCTTCAAACAAAATTTTCTATAAACAGCCCTTGTTACATTGTGTGTCATCTCCACTGAAATAGTATGGCCGACTAACATTTTATGTTGGTGGTTGGTAAGGGCAACCAACAGTAGTGGATATATTTTACGGCTTTCATCAACATTAGCAGATATATTCTACTGCTTTCATTGTCATGTAGAAAAGCCTTCGTGTACATATTCACATGTATTCATATGCATGTATCTGACATTAAAATCTGGTGTTGGTCACAAAGGTACCATACATGTACATGTATGTTTCTGAGAACCAACATTATAGTTATCTGTAGAAGTTAGAACAGTTTTTAGTTATGCAAAAACTGAGAATGGTTCTTGTTGTTTTTCAATATTTTGAAAATAAATGAGAAAAAGATTAAGACCTTTTGATTTCCAAGGTGAGTCACGTGAACAATTTACATGTATAATATATATCAGCATTAATGTGACCAAACTGAAATATAGTCACAAATATTCGCCACTTATGTTATTTTCTTCTTTGTTTTATATAAAACCAACAATTTTTAAATGCTGGTAAAATCCACAAATCATACTAGAATTTAACAAATTTGTACAAATTTATATTAGGATAATTTCATATTTCTAAAATATATGCATTTTTAAATTATCATGTTTATTTACTAAAATGACAGTATTTTTCTCACAGAGTAATTTTGTAAATTCTGTAGTTGTTCTTTCAGTCTAATGAAATATGTCAAAATTTACCTAAAATAGTTTTATCCTTCACAGAATCAACAATTTCTCAAAATAAACAAAGAGTATATCTAAATTTAAAATAGATTGAAAATATGAATTTAATTTCCTTCATCAGTGCATGTTATAATAAAAATGTTTGAAATATTGCTTAAATTAGTGGATTCTGTGGACATTTAAAAATTGTCGGTTTTATATACCGGTAAAACAAAGAAGAAAATTACATAAGTGTTGAATATTTATGTCCCATGACTGTAGATTTATCAACAAGAAACAAAGTGTTTGGTGAACAGTCATTAGTTGCAGTAAACATTATGTATGTAAATATAATGTACATGTATCTATTTTTATTAATACATGTAATTCATAATTATTAATGCCAAGAATAAAATAATGATAAGATGAAAAAGAAGAGTACATTTACATAACACAGTATATATATATATATTTTTTAATTTGATTTTATTCAGTAATATCAAGCTTGACCTTAAAATTATTGCAACTAAATTTCAGTACATGTAATTAAGAAATTAATGGACCAAAATTCAGATGTACTGTAATTTAAACAATCATGTACATGTTCGTGTATTAATGCTAATGTTACCTTTGATGTCAGAGGTTATAGATAAGAAACTTTTCATATGAAATTACGCTGTACATGTTATATCCTATTGTTAATGGGAATGAAATTTGATAAACTTTGATGTTTGACGTAAAATATACCGGTACATACAACAGAAAATGCAAGTGAGGATCACCACAATTGAACTAAGCATGATCACAGTCACTTTTACGTCATGGTAGGGAAAATGCCTTTTAGCCTTAATTAAAGTAAACATACCTGTTGTAAATTTTACTTAGCGTACCTGTACATCACACCTGTTTGATGTCATCAGTTTTACTTAGTGGTTTTGTTTTGATAGTCAATATACATGTAGATCCAAATGAAATCTGCTTATAAAACGTCATATGTATATGTATATATATATATATATATATATATATATATATATATATATATATATATATATATATATATATATATATATATATATATATATCTTCTACATGTATGTTGATGCTTGTCAAGAAAACTATGAACCAAAGTGAGCGGCATACATGTAGATTGCTTTCCATTGGGTGTTATAATTACTGTGAAATATTTTATCATGAAAAATCTTATTTTACCTAAATAAAGGCCTCCTTCCAGTATTTTACTGTATAACTGACCTGACATCAGCAACATTCACCTGTATTGTATGTATCAACCTAACTTTTACTCTATGCAATGCACTTCCGAAAAGCTTTAAAACCACCTTTATCTAGCGACTTTGTTAAAGAAAGTACCTGTACCCTGGTCCTGCATGATTTCCTATTGACATGAGAATGATGACAGCAAACTGGGACAGTATTGATGTCAGAACAAATGAAATGATGAATGATGGGGTCAATTAAAAAAATGCATGCCAGAATGTATATATATATATATATATATATATCTATTCCACAAATTAATATGTGAAATAAATCATAAAGATATGTAAACCTACATTGTACAAGTAACTATGTATTTCTTATTTATTTTCACAAAATCTTTACTGGTACATGTAAATGTACTGTAACAGTTCCCAGACGATAACAGTTCCCGGACAATTTGTAATTACGGGTATAGCTAACAAGATATTTTCCTACATGTCATATGCTTATACATTTTAAAGAGACGTACTGCAGTCGGAAATTCCCATCCAAGTATTTTATAATAGATTGTTTTATCTGTTTATCTGTATTTCTCCCAACTTTCATTTTCACATGCTGCGGAAAGTAATTTCAGAAGTAACTGTAGCCTTTTAAATCAAACAAAACATATGCATATAATCACACTGATATAAAATTGCTTACTTCTAATAATTTATACATAAACTTTGTCCAATTCATTCTTTGATGAGCCTAAAAATATTCATTAAACGTAACTGTCCAGGATCTGTTGCAATAAAGGTTAGGAAAATGGCGTCACACTTCAATCGGGAAAACTCTAAAATGAGGTCTTTTAAAATCTTTCCCATTTGTTTCTTTGCATATTTTAAAGGATGTTGAGGTAACCTTTTACTATACAGAATTTCATATTTGGGTGCCGTAAAATAAGGGAGATTTTATGAGAAATTATACAAATTGTCTGGGAACTGTTACAGTACCAGTAACAGGTTGAATATTGGGTCACTTTAATTATGAGGCTACCTGGCATATTGAGTCGGCCTGTTCTGTCAGTAGCACACTTGACTCTTGATCACGAGGTCTTGAATTTGAGTCCAGCCAGTGGCAGGTTAATGACGTCTCCATATGAGTGAAAGATTCTTGAGTGGGACGTTAAACAACAATAAACAAACAAAACTTGGCATATTATGCGACCTTGAATACATCTTCCCTTTAATAGTCCCTTGAAACAGGTCAGGTTGTACTTGAAAAAGGATGGATTTAAAAGTCTTGATTGCAAATGAAATGATTTTATAAATTTTATGTCTCTGACAATTTTTTAAAAATATTTCAGATATTTGTCGGGTATGCCGATGTGAAAGTATGCCTGACAAACCATTGTTTCATCCATGTGTATGTACCGGAAGCATTAAATACATTCATCAAGACTGGTAAGTACATGCAATAACATCAGGCTTTTTTTTCTTTTGTTTCAAGAGGGTTGGTAATCGGCCTCATTCCCAGTGTAATTTACATCTGGGTTTTTACAAATTTGATAAAAAAAATTCCCAATTTGATGTACAGACCGGTATTGTAATGAAATATACAGGGAAAAGAATCTGATATTTTTTATGATGAGAGATGGAAACTTTAGTATAAGGAAATAAATGTCAACTTAAACATACATGTAGTGCACATTGCCACAACCACCCATAAATAGGTCATACATGTAATAAAAGTAGTAGTATTTCCTCCAAATGTACATTGCAGATATGTACATTTTCTTTTTATTTGAATACTCATGAAGTTTTGTTTCCAATTCATATAAATCAGCCATTAAATGTTTTTGAAAAGGAAATTTACTTATTTAGTTTTACACAAGTCCAGTTGTTCCCCTCTTGCAATATTTCGGGAATTACAAAATAGATGTTTTTGTTATGGTATACCCCTTGTCTTTTGTCTACATGTACGTGTATATCTCATTGATAAAGCCTTTTGAACTTACTTTCTTTCTTTTTATTTCAATAAATTCATCTGACTCTGTCTCTCTCTGTCTGTCTCTCTCTCTCTCTCTCCCCTTTCTCTGTAATTGAATTATCTCCCTTTTTTCTTTATTTGTCTCTCTCTTTCTACTCCCCACACATTTTTATGTAAAAACAAATCTAATAACTTCATCCAGCAAATTCAGTGTGATATCCATTTCTTTTCTCCATGTCCCAAAATAACCTGGGGCAAGGAATAATCACTCTTCCATGACAAGTACAATCAGATATGAAAATAAATGTAGATTAAAATCTTTCCATTAAATGTACATTTCTAAAACATAGATAATGAGTTGGTATCAACATCAGAATTCCTAATAATGCATTAACACAATTAAAACAGTAATTAACAAAGTTATTGTGAGTATTTATGTAGATATCTTTTACGAGATCATAATTATTTTGCTACAAGCTAATGTTAGTTGTGCATGTACAAATGAACACTCATCACTCACCTCACATAAACTGACTAGATTTTTTTTACTTGTTTTTCAAGTTTAAAAATGTGCAGATGTAGTAATAAAGATGTATGCTACATTTTTAACATGTATAAGTATCAGTCACTCATTGTCTCTTTTTCAATACATTTATATCCCCCAAAATTGCAAATCTTTGTAAGAGTGCATTTTGTTTATGTCCCATTAATTGTAAAAAATTTGTTTTTTTTAAAAATAAAACATTTGTTGACATTCAATTTCATTGAAATAAAAAACATGTTTGCAAAGGAACCTTCTACATTTCATCATGTTTTTTGACAAATGAAAACAACGAAATAAAGAAATTAAAACCACAACAACAAAAATACAGACTCATTGTAAGCAAATAAAATAGACCCATGAAAGCAAACAATATAGCCATTGGCTCATGAAAGCAAACACTATATGCTCTTGAAAGCAAACCATTTAGGCTCAAGAAAGCAAAGAATATAGGTTAATGAAAGCATATAATATATCATGTAAGCAGATAGCTTAGGCTCATGAAAGCAAACAGTATAGCCAAAGGCTCATAAAAGCAAATAGTGTAGCCATAGGCTCATGAAAGCAAAAAGTATAGCCATAGGCTCATGAAAGCAAAAGGTATAGCCATAGGCTCATGAAAGCAAACAGTATAGCCATTGGCTCATAAAAGCAAATAGTGTAGCCATAGGCTCATGAAAGCAAAAAGTATAGCCATAGGCTCATGAAAGCAAACAGTATAGCCAAAGGCTCATGAAAGCAAACAGAAGTATATGCTCTTGAAAGCAAACAATGTACATGTAGGTCAATGAAAGCGCAAATAATATTATGAAAGCAAATATTTTAAGCTTGTGAAAACAAATAAAATAGGCTCATGAAAGCAAAAAGTATAGCCATAGGTTCACGGAAGCAAACACTGTATGTGCTTGAAAGCAAACAATATATGCTCAAGACAGCCAACAATATACATGTAGGTTTATAAAAGCAAATAATATATCATGAAAGCAAAGAGTATAGGCTTGTGAACGTAAGCAGCATAGGCTCGTGAAAGCAAACAGTATAAGCTTGTTAAAGCAAACAGTACAGGCTTCTGAAAGCAAGCAGTATAGGCTTGTGAAAGTAAGCAGTATAGGCTTGTGAAAGTAAGCAGTAAAGGCTTCTGAAAGCAAGCAGTATAGGCTT
Organism: Atrina japonica; assembly: GCA_030159075.1. Lineage (NCBI taxonomy): Eukaryota > Metazoa > Mollusca > Bivalvia > Pterioida > Pinnidae > Atrina > Atrina japonica. Next base: position 2,561,304 of record BROG01000007.1, read on the forward strand.
GTGAAAGTAAGCAGTATAGGCTTGTGAAAATAAGCAGTAAAGGCTTCTGAAAGCAAGCAGTATAGGCTTATGAAAGCAATCTGTATAGGTTTGTGAAAGCAAACAGTATAGGCTTGTAAAAGTAAACAGTATAGGCTCATCAAAGCAAACAGCATAGGCTTGTGAAAGCAAACAGTATAGGCTTGTAAAAGCGAACATTATAGGCTCATCAAAGCAAACAGCATAGGCTTGTGAAAGCAAATAGTATTGCTTCAAACTTCAGAACATAAAGCCAGAAAACTATACCTGGTATAGAATTATGTTTTTACAAGATATATTTAATTTATTATGGTGTTTGGAATATCCTTTCCGTTACATGTAGTTTCATTGGATATTTACTTTGCCAAGGAGTTAAGATAAAGTAAATGTTTAGCTGTATATCTATATACATGTAAATTATTGACCTGAAACCTTCATCACTAATACTTGGCTGGATCATTCAGTTTGAATTATATTCGTTCATAACAGTTGCAGTGTATATGTATGTATGACATGTCTAAGTGTCCTATCTTTTTTCACAGCCTGGTTCAGTGGTTAAAATATAGCAGGAAAGAATACTGTGAGTTATGTAAACACAGATTTGCCTTTACACCTAGTAAGTATGACTCAGTCTACAGATTGTGATCAAACATTGTCAGGAAGTACAGCATCACTGCATTGTTTATCATGTAGAAGTGTTCAAGTGTTTATTTCTGCATACTTAATGTAAATGCTGAAATGATTTTATTGTTTGCATGATTTTTTTATACGCCTGTCGAAGACGGGTAGTATTATGTTTTCACGCTGGCGGGCGGGCACATATTAGTTTCCACTCAATAACTTTAGTAATTTTCAACGGATTAATTTGAAACTTTATGAGAAGGTTTATTGCCATAAAAGTTCAGGCAGGTTCGATAACCAAAAATTTTTGCCAGATATTTATGGAGTTATGGCCCCTTATTCCCAAGTTGTTTGCGATCAGTGTAAGGGGAAATTGCCAGCAAAAGATGAAAATCCATAAATGGTGATTTGTGCTATGGGCTTGTACCAAATATTAAGGGTTCTTTAACTCATCAATTCCTGAAAAACAATGGACTCTTTTGTAAATGAATGACTTAGACCACTCCAAATGTGTCTTTAGGGGTGAATGATTAAATGTTCTGCATCTCTACTGACATTGAAACCTGCATTAGGAACAACAATAAGTCTTAGAATTGACCTTAGGACCACATACTTGTGACGTGTGACTGTATTACTAAGAATTAAGACTTATGACTTAGGACCAAACCATGTCCTGTCTTTATGAAAAGCCAGAGGCAGTGCATAGACTTAAGTTGTTGTTGTAAGTGTTATAATTAGGGGGATACCTATGACTGTTTTACAAAAGCTAACAGGATATCGGCGATTCCCCAGTTAGAAATTGAAGTTTCATGTCAACATAATTTTTGTAACATGGCAAATGATCATTTGTTGTAATTTGTATTGGATTAATTACACAAATCTGCTGTTTGCAAAAATATAAAAATGACATTGTATGCGAAAAGGGTTTCCTCAGTTCCCTGTTTTGGGTATTACTTTACCATGTTTATGTTTTTTACATTTTTCTTTAACAGTTTACTCACCGGACATGCCAAAAAGGCTGCCAATTAAAGATATTTTCGGTGGTCTGATATCGAGCATCGGTCGAGCGGTCAGATACTGGTTTCACTATACTCTTGTCGCATTTGCTTGGCTTGGAGTCGTTCCTTTAACAGCATGTAAGTACAAATGAAGGTTGACCGTGATCTCTTTAATTATAGAATATCATTCAGAAAAAGAAAGTTTACCTATCAGTAAATAATGGTCATCCTGTCACTACAAAGATGTTCAAATACATACTGAACAGTAATTTACTGTAATTCATTTATATTTTGTAATGACTATTTTGCATATTCACCTTTTCAAACATAATATATGAATTCGTGATTTCACAGATGCCAAAGATTTTAATTTTGCGACTTGCAGCAGTATTGTTGAACATTGAAATAGAGGCATACATGATTTTCATTTGAAGAGTATTGTAGTTTTTCTTGTCTCAGAATTAATAAATAAAGACTGCTGCTTGCGATGACAGTTATCCTGTAATGATCTGAAGTAAAGGGTCATGCCCATGATTATGCATGATTAAATTTATTCTAGGTTGATTACTTTTTCTAGTGTAAAATCATGGTTGTGCTTTGTCTGTAACATGAACATGGTCATGCCAGACCATTGAATGATAGTTATCCTGTATTGATCAGTCTGTCTGGTAAATAATCATGATTGTACCATTTAGTGTAATGTTAGTAATCTCATATTGATGGTTGTGCCATAATCCTGAGTGATCGCTTTGTCTGTAACATGATCGTGGTTATGCAACATGTTTCTACAGTGGAACCTGTCTTGAAGGACCACTCTCATAAAAGACCACCTGTCTTTTGAGACCATGTTTTGAAAATCACATGGTTCAATAATCCTTTAAATAAAACCTATTTTGATAGACCACCTGTCTTGAGAGACCACATTTCAGTGGCAGATGGGGTGGTCTCTCAAGACAGGATCCACTGTATACTCTGCTGTATATAGGGTTATTTTTGCCCTGTGTTATTTTCGCCCTAATGCATTTGCAAATGGTTTCGCCCCTTTTTAAATTCGTCCAGACTTTTATTATTAAAATTAGATGAATTTACTATTTTGAATTCGCCCAGTTTTGAAATCGCCCACTGACGATGAGGACGAAAGGGGCGAAAATAAAACTGGGGCGAAAATTTCCTTGTATACAGTATTTAAAATCTCCAAACTTAATTCTAGTATGTAAATCATTTTAGTGCATCATGTGATAAAATACCTGTTAATGTGAGGAAATGTCTTGCGTCCACAACAACATTCATTTACAGATCATGGATAGCGATAAAATTATATTATATTGTTATTATTTGTAGGTCGTATATACAGATGTTTATTTACGGGATCGGTCAGCTCACTATTAACACTGCCACTGGATATGTTGTCAACGTAAGTTTATAATGTTCTCCGTCATTCAATGTTTCAGTCAAACATTATTGTGTTCACTTCACTGCAATTCTGTTTCTTCAATGATAACTGTTCATCTTTCTCCATGAAAAATAAACTTATTGTAAGGATCAACCACAATATACAATTTCAGAAACAGGGTACATGTAAATGCTTTGATCTAGTCTCCTGTATTCTGTACAAATAAAATTTTCACTCATAAGGTTGTATCTTTTAGCTCACCAGAACAAAATGTACAGTTAGCCAATGCCATATCTCTAGTATAAACAGGGCATTGCACTTGTAACCACGGTTATTTAGTGCAGACAATAAAGCACTAGATTACAATTTTGAAACACTGATGTAAGTGAATACATAAATGCCCATGATTCTATTCAAGCAAAATATAGGTATAATATTTTTGAAAATTTTCCAGTACTATTTCACAGATCTCCAAAATTAATTGTAGAATTAGTTGTAGGAATGGTCCTTAAGTGAGTGGTCCGAGGCATTTACTTATTTTGTTTGCATTTGTATCTCTCAAATGCAATATTTTCATTGGCGAGCTATTTTGTCTTCTGACAACTCTTGTTAAGTGATGTGACAGGTTCTTTTGTTTTACAGAGAAAATCTTGCCTCTGACTGTTTCCATGGCTGCTTCGTTGTGACGTGTACCCTGTGTGCATTTATCAGTCTGGTGTGGTTACGGGAACAGATTCTACATGGAGGTGGACCAGATTGGCTAGAACAAGATAATGATGGACCACAACACAGGGTTTGTGTTTTAAATTTATTTAGCATTCGGATCTTTATGTGATGAGAACTGTGTTATTTAGTGTACATCTGGTAATACGGTGGAACCTTACTCAAAGACCAACTTTCATTTAAGACAGTACGGTACCAGGTCATACAAAAGACTTTTTAAAAATGGTGGCAACTATTCCCTTACCAAATGCTCAGTTTAGGAAGTGTTAGTCACAGGTCTTTTGCATGAGTCTGATAACAGAGGTCCCATGTCACAGCAGGTGTGGCACGTAAAAGAACCCTCACTACTTTGGCATCAGTCCCTAGCAACAGTCAGAACTAGTATCAGAGAAAAATTCTTAACAGGATGTAAAACAACAAACAATGCATGTTAAATACAGTGAATATTCAGTGTATTGATTGTTTGTTTGTTTGTTTATTGTTGTTTAACGTCCCACTCAAGAATATTTCACTCATATGGAGACATCACCAAATGCCGGTGAAGGGCTTCAAATTTTGGCCTATGCTTACTTACGGCCATTGAGCAGTGAGGGTTCTTTAACGTGCCGAAACTACTGCGACACGGGACCTCCAGTTTTTACTGCATCCGAAAGACAGGAAACCAACCTGTCGCTGGGCGGGACTCGAACTCAGGACCTCACGATCCAGAGTCGAGCGCGCTACCGACTGAGCCAGGCCACCTCAGTGTATTGATAATTTCTTGATAATAATAATTGAATAAGTTCATTGTCACATTTGTAACTTTTGTCATGTTAGCTCAAAGTCTCTGCTTTTCTGTTTCAGAACTTTTTAGACAATGGGGTGGTCAATAATTTAGTGGGACTTGGCGGAGGTGCGAGGGCACCTGCAGCAAACCAGAATGAGGGAAACAACTTGCCACAGGTACCACATGTGGCACCCAATGAAGAGGAAGAGGAAGATGGCGGAGATGGAGCCAACAATGTGAATAATGCTGCCCAAGGTATTGAAAATAAATTTATGGGATGATTGCATCAGCTTAAATATGTTTGCATAATACCGATAATGATAATAATAACAGCAAGGAATGGGAAGTTAATGGACCACCATAGTTTAGTGTTAGAGCATTCACCGTGCAGGCTGAAGGTTTCATGTACCAAGTGAAGGACATACTATTCCTTTATATTTACATATCTTTGATTTTCTATTTATGCCCCCGGCCTGAAAGGTCCGCTGGGGCATCCAATGTTTGTATCGTCCGTCTGTCTATTTGTCTGTCCGTTATTCCATCCCGCTTACATATAAAGTGCAATATTTCAAGTTTGGATTGTAATACAGTAACCAAACTTAGACCGTAAGTTCATCTAAGAGTTGCTAACACTTCATTGACATCATATGCCCCTGGGTGCGGGGTGGGGTCAAAATGTAGGACATTGCAAAAAAGTTTTTGGGACTGGGGCATTTGTGTTTCACAAACATATCTTGTTCCCCAAATGCTTGGCACAAGATGTTAATGTCAAGGGTCTTTGGGCAGAGATTTAAACAGTAAGAATGACACACTGAATCAACTTACATTCATACACAGGTACAAAATTAGTTGCATTTCACTTTGGCTGATATTTTCACTGTTAAAGTAGCAAAAATATTTTATTGGAATATAGAGCAATGATAAAAACAACAAGTGGTAACTTCAGAGACTATTGATTGCCCTCTAAATTATCAATGTTTTGAACAAAGTAATCGGTTAGAAGGCAACACAACCCAAAATAAACCATGTGCCCTTGAAGTATCATTTATGTCAAAGCTCCTAACTCTGTCACACCATCTTGTAAACTTGTGATCAGCTATATATTGTACTCCTGTTTACTATACATTTACCAGCATAGCAACTTGGTGTTAGAATGTACATATTAATCAAAGGTCACTGTACTTTTAGATGATAACAACTGGAATCCTATAGAATGGGACCGAGCAGCAGAAGAGTTGACTTGGGAGAGACTGCTGGGTTTGGATGGATCGCTGGTCTTTCTTGTAAGTGTGTCATTTGATTACTCTATTTCTATCATTATGTAATATTTAGAAATTATTTCTTGGTCACACAATGTCCAAACTGTCGAGATATATGACACAAGGCAGCGTTATAAATAGAATGCTCACAGTATTCAGTTTAAAGAAATCTGTAGAGATCTACTTGCATGGTACGACTTGTATAAAGTCATATTTCCATTAAAGGCCACCTCTTTATAAAGGGCACCTGCCTATAAAAGCCATTCAAACATAACCTTTGTTAACTTTTTTCATGATGAATAAACCTCTTTATAAAGGCCACCTGTCTATTAATGGCTACTTTTGCCTGTTCCCTTGAGTTGCCTTATAGACTAGATTGATATATATTATGTGTCAATTTACCATGGAAGGTTGAATTTTTCTTTTATACATTGTGACTAGGTTTTCTTCTCCAATATTTAAAAAAAAAAAACCACCCAACACCATTTTACATCTGGTTAATTGCTGAGTTTTGCAGAAAAATAAAGTTTTAACCTGTTGAATGTCATACTGTGAAAGAAGATGTTTAAACATTTACAAATCAAATCAGAACAAGGCCTACTTAACAGAAATAGAAATAAATACATTTCACTTGAAATATACAATTCACAGACCTTAGGTGTATTTCAGTATCAAAGCTATGCAATTTACAGACCACAGCGTGTTCAAAATGCATTCTTCACCATTGAGAATATTTTTCTAAAAATATGAAAATATGGATTGATGTGGTAATTTAAATAATAAATATATATATATTGTTATTTTCAGGAGCATGTATTTTGGGTGGTTTCATTAAATACTCTGTTTATCCTTGTCTTTGGTAAGTATTTGATGGATTACACTTCCTAGTAAATATCTGATTTCTAATGCTTATTTACTACGATCATATAGCGTTTAACTTCTATACCTCCAAACCTGTATTTTCACATTTGTTTTTATGCTTCAAGATGAAAAATTGGGATCAATATTGATCTCAGTGCCATCGTCCATTTGGCTTAGTGCATCAAATAACTACCAGTTTTTGGTCTAAATGTTAACCCATTTTGGTATGTAGTATAGTTGTCAGATTCATCGGACATTAAAATATTCATCAATGACAGCTCGCAGGGACATCAGCTTTCTCAGACTCACCTTTCTAGTTTTAAAATGTGCAAATTTCAATAATATTGATGTATTTTTACAGCATCAAATTTACTTCAAAATTATTTGAAGTATTACAGAACTTCTTGCTCAAAAGTATAAAATTTTCTCCATTTGTCAGTCAATTTTCCATAGAAAATGTCAGATTCAGTTATTTTGTTTACTTGTGTATTTGTTTCTAATTATCTGTATGATACAGATAGGTATATACCTAGAGATTTTGTAAAACTATTGAATTTCATTTTTTGAAATACATTTATTTAATTGGGCATAAACTGTGTTTACGAGTTAAAATCATTTCAATTTTTTCTACTTTTACTACTTGTACTTGATGTACAATAGCAAATAAGAGCTATACCCAGGAATAAAAAATCTTATATTCCTATGAATTTTGTGAAAATAAGGTCAGGTGCAATGTGATATTCATATACAAATAATAAGGTTGAGTCAATCAATTGCATTTGAAAAAGTGTCAAACCAGGGTTTCTCAAACAATTTTCACAAAATATATAGGAATTTAAGAATTGGTATATCTCTGTATATCTCTTTTTCGTTATTGTATATCAATCTAAGTAGTAAAAAAAGGGGGGGGGAATATTATGAAAATAAACACAGTTAATGCTCCTTTAAATGAATTTATTTCAATTTGAAAATAAATAATTATTAGTGCTCTATTTTCTAAATAAATCTTGAATTTTATTTTGATCTTACAGCATTTTGTCCATACCATATTGGTCATTTTACAATGGTAGGACTGAAAATGGATGACTGGGTAAGGATTATGAAATTTTAATTGAATATAAAAAGACCTTTAAAATTTCCAAATACATTTCACATAAATTTTATATATTTTTCTTGCTTATTTCATCTTATTTATCAATCATCATTTTTTTTTTTACCAATAGAGTTCCTTTTAATTAATTGCCTTTTCATTAAGAAAACAAATTGATTTGGACAGCTTACAATAGTTTGTTAAATTAAAAACCTAGAAGAAATAACTCTAACATTTTATCATTATATCTCCCGTTACATAAAATTTGTTGTTGAATAATCACATTGAAAATGTGCTGCGCTAGTTTGATTTTTCTTTTGAAACAAAAAATGCCAAAAATGTTATTGCTGTGATTGCTTTGTTAAGTTTTTGTCTGAAAATGTGCTAAATTTTCATTATTCCACTATAACTTTGTGATACAGTGTCTAAACAATTGAATTACATATTTTGAAATGAAGTTATATATCTCTATATGTTCTTTTCCAGGTTGTGGCCACACATTTTGAGGGCTTGTTAACAACTATGATTGGATATGTGGTTATATCAGTCTCACTAGGGATCTTATACATGATGTGTGCTGTAGCCAGACTGAAAAAGTAAGTCAACTCTTAGTCCGTGGACTAATTTTGTTGATTTTTGAAAATAACGAAATAAATGAAATTAAAACGATGACAAAATTTTCTGATTCTACAGTTTGTTAAAAATATTTCTGCAAATGGTCAGTTTATTGCAACATTTTCATTGTAATTTTCAATTTCAGGTTCCGTCGTGTATTAGGCTTATGTTATGTGGTTGTCAAGGTGATGTTACTGGTTGTCATTGAAGTAGGAATATTTCCAGTTATATGCGGTTGGTGGCTTGACATCTGCTCCTTGGTAAGTTTATTTTTCAGATGGCATATTAATTTTTTTATAATGATAAAGTGAACAAATATTCCTTGCATTTTTTTAAAAAATTTGCATTCCTGATAAAGGCGCACTTGCTAACCATCGCTATTGCCCGTTTTCAGTCCATGTTTGATGCAACGTTAAAGGACAGAAAGAACAGTTTCCACCATGCACCAGGAACGTCGATGTTTATCCACTGGCTTGTGGGAATGGTCTACGTTTTTTATTTTGCATCTTTCATTCTTTTGTTGAGGGAAGTTCTGCGACCAGGTGTACTGTGGTTCCTGAGGAATCTAAATGACCCAGAATTTAACCCAATTCAGGAGGTTTGTTTTTTCTTACATTAATGAATTCATACAGAGTACAAAATATACCACACATCAGATAGTTATCACGAATAATTTTTATGATATACCCTTTCTTGAATTTTAGTGTTTTTATTGGACAAATTCTAGATTTATCAGAGAGAGGGGGAGGAAGAATTAATAAAAAAGTATACTTGGCTTGCACACTTCGACATTTTTGGTGAATGGGCTAAAGTAAAACTTTTTTTGTGGATGGATGGGGGTTTTACGTAATCAAATGAAGTTTTGTTGAAAACTCTAGATATATTGGAGTCCAGCCTATAAATGAGAATGCATAAGAAACATGTACTTGTCTCTGCAGTTTATATAGCTGATATGCCAAACTTAAATTAACATATTGAATTGAATTTTATATAAAAAAAACCCACAGAACTGTCAAGTAAAGTATCAAGATACCTGCAAATCAAAAATAACCACTTGGATATTGAATCATTTAATTATTTTTAAACTTTCCTGAAAAAAAAATTCAAATCGGTTATTTTGTTACCGTCCATCCAACGGTAATTATCCTGAACTTTATACAAGTAAAAATGTACGCAAACTTCTTGTAAGTAATTATTTTGCTTTTGAATTTCAGATGATACATTTGCCGATCTACAGACATGCACGAAGATTTATAGCATCAGTGGTAAGATGGTCATGTAACATGCATGTTATTTATAGAATTTCTTGTATTTGTGTATACTTCGTTTTTACATAAATATATCTTACATACTCAATATTTTGAAAGGATCAATATTTGACGTTTTTAAAAATAGCTACCGTAAATATTTCACATGTTAAATATCTAAATAGCTAAAAATTTCACATGTTACATATCTTAATAGCTAAATAATTCACATGTTAGGTGTTATACATGTTTAGTATATCATGTGTTAAATATCTATATTGTTAAATATTTCACATGTTAGGTGTTATACATGTTTTTTATTGTTATATCATAGGTGTGTTAAATATCTCTGTTAGGTGTTATAATGTTTATAATTCACATATGTTAGGTGTTTATATTTACATGTTTATGTTTAGTATATCATGTGTTAAATATCTCTGTTGTTAAATAATTCACATGTTAGGTGTTATACATGTTTAGTATATCATGTGTTAAATATCTCTGTTGTTAAATAATTCACATGTTTAACAATTCACATGTTTATCTCTTGCCTCTCTGTCTTAATTTTCAGATCATATTTGGCAGCACTGTGCTCCTCATGCTGTGGCTTCCAGCAAGAATCATCAGGAAAATCTTCACCTCATTTCTTCCATACCATGTCATGTTATCAAGGTAGGGTCAAAGGTTAAACTGGAATGTCCAATATTTCATCAAACACAAGTAACGCCAGTGACACATCCCTATACAAATTATTTTCAACTATTTCCTCCGTACCATGTCCCGTCATCAAGATAGGGTCAAAGGTTAAATTGATTGTCCAATATTGTATCTAACCCAAGATAAGGCATTGAATTATCCCTATATAAATTATCCTCAACTGTTTCCTCCATACCATGTCATATTATCAAAGTGAAATTGTCCAGTCATGTATCAAACAGATTTAAGCCATTGAGATATTCCTATACAAATTATCTCCACCATTTCCTCTGTGATATTTTTATGGATGTTTTTTTTTTTTTTTTTTTGTATTAACTGAACTTTACTGATTTCTTAAATAAAGATGTTCCTTCACCAGGTCAATTAATTTCATGAAATTTCATTCACTATTTCTTATCATTGTAAAATGTTTATATTGATTGACAAAATATTCATCGCATTGTTTTAAAAGTTACATCCCAATTAAGACACACTGGAGTGAAAACAGCTAATGCAGATATGGATATTTCCATGTGTTGTTAATTATTGTACATGATTTTCTTTTGCAAACTATGTGTGTGTGTGTGTGGTGTGTGTGCATGTGTGTGTGTGTGTTTTAACACAATATCACAACTTACTGTGAGGAGTCCTATATTAAATGATAATTCTTAGCACAACTGTGGGAGGGTATGCAGGCGTTCTTGGCACAGCTGTGGGACTGGTATGCAGTTGTTCTTAGCACAAGTGTGGGGCTGGTATGTGGGGGTTCTTAGGACAACTGTGGGACTGGTATGTGGGGATTCTTAGCACAACTGGATTCTTAGCACAACTGTGGGGATGGTATGGGGGGGGGGGTTCTTAGTACAATTGTGGGACTGGTATGTGGGGGTTCTTAGCACAACTGTGGGGCTGGTATGCGGGGGTTCTTAGCACAACTATGGGACTTGTATCAAGGGTTCTTAGCACAACTGTGGGACTGGTATGCAGTGGTTCTTAGCTCAAGTGTGGGACTGGTATGCGGTGGTTATTTACATGAAAAATTCTTTATCACATATTTAGTGTAAATTTTTCCCACATGTAAATTTACACATTTACAGTATACAGTGTACTGTCTAAGACACTTTATGAGTTTCTTATATATGCTATATAAAACCCATGCAGAAAAATGTGGAATAACAGACAAGCTATTTGTATTGTTTTAATTTTGATATAATTATGTTCAACTCTTCAAGTAAATACCAAGCCATAAGTTTGAGCCCCAAAAAACAAATTGTTCCCAAATATGGCAAACTTTGAAAGTGCTACATTAAATGATGTCTCACTTGTGACAAGTGACCGTCGATACCCTGTCAGTTTTTGATAGACAGTCACAGGATAACCTATAGTTACCAGAACATTCAAAACATGTTAAATGCAGTAGTTAAAATTTGATCTTATTTTCTTGTAGTGATGCTCCGGTTAGTGAATTATCATTGGAACTACTTCTGTTACAAGTGGTGTTACCAGCTCTTCTTGAACAAGGACACACAAGGATGTGGTTAAAGGGTATGGTCAGAGGATGGACAGCAGCAGTAGCTTACATACTAGGACTGAGGTCTTACTTGCTGGGAGATGTGCCCATAGAACCTGGGGTAAATGGTTAATTTGTAAATAGAATTCATGGTTGATCGGGGTTTCTTTTTTTTACTGATTTTTTTTACACCTAATTTGACAATTTCTCTGATATCTGTAGTGAAAAATTTCAATGGACTAGAAATATCTAATTGACTAGATATCTGATTGACTACATATATATCTGATTGACCATAGATATCTGATTGACCACAGATATCTGATTGACTAGATATTTGATTGACAATATATCTTATTGACTACACATATCTGATTGACTATATATCTGATTGACAAGATATCTTATTGGCTACACATATCTGATTGACTACAGATATCTGATTGACTACAAATAAATGATGTGCTACAACTATCTGATTGATTCCAGATATCTGATTGACTACAGATACCTGATTGACTACAGATATCTGATTGACTACAGATACCTGATTGACTACAGATACCTGATTGACTACAGATATCTGATTGACTACAGATACCTGATTGACTACAGATATCTGATTGACTAGATATCTGATTGACTACAGATACCTGATTGACTACAAATATCTGATTGACTACACATATCTGAATGACTAAATATCTGATTGATTATACAACATCTGATTGTTATCAAGGTTTGAAAAGATAGTAAGGGAATATTGAGTACCTTGAAATAGACCACCAACTGTCCACAAGTAAATGACAAACTCAAATTCAACATAAATATCACTCAAACTTGATGCAGAAGGTTTGGTTAAAAATACATCATGAACAGATGACTTGTACAATAAAACTTGCTTTAACAACCACCTGTGTATAAGGACCACTTGGTCATAAAGACTGTTTTTTACTGTCCCCAATAGTACCATATGTGTATAAATCAAACTCTGTATAAAGACATCTTCCCTGTAAAGACTGGTTTTGTTGTGTCCCTAAGAGGGTCTTTATATACGAGTTTCACTGTATTTCCTCGTCCTTTTCTCTAGCTTGAAATCCTGGATCCACCCTGACTATGCCTGTATATTTTGGATTTTATGGCTTTTGACTACACTTTGTTTTATTTCAGTTTCTCTCTATATTAGGTTTATCTGAGTCATACACTTCCAGAGAATTATTCTAATGAGTATTTTTATGCCCTCGAGATCAATAATTGACGGACATATTGTTTTTGATTCATCTGCTGTATACCTGGAAATTATTGCTCCTGTTTAATTTTCGCCCTTAGTTGAGAGGGCAAATTTAAAATGAAGGTGAAATTACCAAGTTAAATAATTGTAATATGGACATCCATACCAATCACAAGACTATGGTGATTTTGAGCACATTTAAGATGGGTTTAATATGCGTTCTGTCATAAAAGGGTGAAAAAAGGCAGGGGTGAAAATTTCCATGTATACAGTATTTGTTTGTTTGTCCATTTCCAACATCCTGCTAAATAAACTGAGTTTCGTTTCTAAACTTTTACTGAAATTTTGTATAATGGCTTTTATCAGTGAAACATAGGATGAGATATATTATGGCCAACATTTGGAAATGTTTACCAGAGTTATTTATATTCATTTACAGTAAATCAGAACATTACAACACTATAAAGACAAATATGCTTGATTAATTACAGTGGAACCTGTCTTGAGAGACCACTGTCGTAGAAGACCACCTGTCTATTGAGACCACTATAAAGACAAACATGCATGATTAATTAGTAATAACACAGCATAGTTAGAATCTTTGTCTGTTTATGATATTATCACAAAGTATATAAGGGTGCACAAAATAGAATAACATTGCTGGATATCCATGTCAAATTGATAACTCAATATGCGTGTTTATGGCGGTCAGCTGTTTCATGCCTTGTGTATGTATGTGGGTGTGAATGTGTTGCAGTGTATTTTGTTGTGATTGTCATTGTATAAACATCGATGATTCTGTAATTACTTATTAATGTAACACTTTAAAACATAAACAATTATAGAAAAAAATTATATATTTACCAGAGTTATGGGACTTTAAAACCTTTTTGAATAGTGTAGCCCGGAGAGGGGGTGCATAGTGCCTTTCAAATACATATTGTTGATGATACCAGCCAAACTTGGCACACTTTGGCATTTGTTCCAGTAAAAGATTACACACCCCTATCATGCCTACCTCCAATGATATGTCACATTTGTTACACCAGTCTATTTTCCCTGTGTATTTTTACTACCAGTCAGCTGATAATTAATCCCGCCTACCAGTTTTAAGTTATTTTCAAATACAAACTATGCTTTATCTTTTGTACACCCTTCAGCAGTGATTTAGCCAATCACACAAGGACTAATTTATTGTCTTGTAATCAATTGATGTCTGTATTGTAGGATAATGTGATAGAAGGAGAAAATCATGCTCCAGCACCACAGCCGGCAGCAGTTCCAGTTAACAACAATAACAACCCAGCTGCACCACAGGCAGCCCAGCCAGCAGTTGGTGGTGTTGCTGGGGCTGGAGGTGGTGTAGGTGCCGCACACATAGCCATGTTGCAAGGTGGTGGACCCACTGGTTTCCAAGCATATAAAAGACCAGCTTTGTTTCCTTTCAGAGTATGTTAATGAAACTATGATTACAATTTTCTGAATGTTTGACAAAGTGAGTTGTTGTTGTTGGATTGTTGTTTAACGTCCCACTCAAGAATCTTTCACTCTTTCACTCATATGGAGACATTAGCAATGCCGCTAAAGGGCTTCAAAGTTTGGCCTATGCTCAGCACTTACGGCCATTGAGCAGTGAGGGTACTTTAATGTACTGACACCTACTGTGACATGGGACCTTGATTTTTACTTTCTTATCCAAAGGACAGGAGGAAAAGTCAGCCACCTCTGCTGAGGCTTGAACTCGTGACCTTCCGGCTGCAAATTGAGCACTCTACCATGGAGGTACAAGAGTTCTCTTGTCAAAGTGAGATTAAAGATATAGGGGTTGAACCCAACATAAGGTCACTTGCAATAAGAAAATTTCAATAGCACTTGTGCTATAAGATGTTGTGTTTAGACCCCAACATAATTATGTAAGAAGACATGAGTGGCTCACAGTTTTTGTAGGATTAAATGGTTCGCTAAAGATCAGAGAAAAAAATTAAACTTTAACATGGGGGGGGGCTATATATTTTTGTCTGTCTGATTAAGGCTTTGGTTAGTTTTGTAATTGCTTGCCGTTCACTTAATAATGGTTTCACAGGTAGGGTACACATATTGGTTCAGCAATACACTCAGATTTTTTGTTTTAATCTGAGTGTTCATGGGCTGTTAGTTTTGGTAACAATAAGACATAATTTAGTTAATTTCCATCTTTCTATTTGTGTTTTTTGGTTGTTTTTGTAATTGTTAATATTTATGATGTTTTGTATTTATTTTCAGATTGCCATGTTGGTACTGTTTGTTTGTTTTACACTTTTTTCAACTAGTCTTATCTCACTTGTAATACCAGGTATGTATATGTGATACAATACAGACATTTTGGTCTTTTATATTGTTTTAAATTCATGTAGTCAATTTGTCAGGTAATTACTATGAACATAATTAACGTGAAAATAAAAATTTGAACTTACACACGACCATCTGTGAAAGAGTACCTTCCAAAGTTGTTCTAGTGTAATGTCTATCTTTCAGAATCTGGTCATAAATAAGGCCATCTGACTGTAAGGAGTTTTTCTCCTTTGTTGAGTTTATTTATCTGGGCCATATTTTTTTCATTTCTTCACCTAGGCTCACCATATTTGGTTTAGATATACGTCTTAGGTAGATAGGTGTTTTGTCAATTTAAATATATCTTGGCGATATGCTTGAAGGGGGGGACTGTTAATTTTTTTAATTAGCCTTGTTATTTTTTTTTAACTATTATTCATGTAGTATGGATTGTCTATAGAGGACTTCGTTTCCTCTATTTTTTTTTACAAAAACATATTAAATGAATCTTAAACTCAAAAGTACATGTAATTGTAATAAGATGTAACTTATTACAACTAAAATAAAGACTTTTTTTTTAATTTCAACTCTTTTATTTGTTACATATGTATGACTTTTATCTTTACAGTATCAATAGGACGTAAATTAATGTCGCTGTGGATGGGTGAAGCTCAGGTACATGAATTATATACCGCAGCGTGTGGATTGTACATGTGTTGGATGTTCTTACGTATAGGAACAGTTATGTACAACTGGATCCCACAGGGGACAACTGCCATACTTAATAAAGTCAAAGAATGGGGATTCTTAGTAAGTTGATACTTTATTCTCCAATGGATCACGGATATTTCACTTTTTTTTTTTACAGCGAATGATTTCCTTTTCAACCCCTATAGGATTGACAAACTGCACACGATATGACGTCACAATACATTTAATGACGTGGAACTTCTGTAGCTCTCTGTGCAGTACATAGTTATGTCAGACTTGACATAGATCAGCGTATATCTACATAGAAATGTAGATCAGAAGTAGATCAACATAAACATGTATTTAAGACATGGGAAAAAAATAATCCTTGGGAAAAGATTCTTGAATGACAAATCCTTGACAAACCTCAGATTTGTTATTCAAGAATCTTACCCTGGGATTGAGATTCCTTTGTCATACCCTCATGGTAGGGATTGATTCTATTAATCACTCATAGTCATATTAGTTTTGTGTTGATTTCATTTTGTTTATTTGACACTATGGTGATATTTTCCTTGATGAAATAGTAATATTTCTATTTTTCCTTGATGTTATGGTGATATTTTTATTGATATAAGGATATTTCCTCAGAAATAATTGTGATAATTTCCTTGACAACATGTTGATATTTTCCTTGAACGAAAGTTTGTCAATATTTCTCTTGGCATCGTGGTGAGGTTATCATTTACAACTTGTTGATATTTTCCTTGAAAGTCTTGATATTTTCCTTGACATGATGGATATAGCGAATATTAAAACTGTTAAGTTATTTTACAGTTTTACAGTACTTAGATGCATCCAGTTATCAGTGTCTGGGAAACTGACACTATTTTCAAAAATAGATCAGTTTCACTTAAATCATTGATAAAGCACTAGACATGCTCAACTTGCAATTTGTTTGTAGCAGGTAGTACCCGGTAATATTTTATGGAATTGACTAGGCACTTGGGTCTTGTTTGCAATCATCAGTTGTTTCTAGCTACCAGATGCGTCTAATTACGGGACATTAGCTTTGATGTTTAAGTAGAACAGTGCAGTGAAACCTGTCTATAAAGACCACCCTTCTGCCACTGAAATGTGGTCTTAAAAGACAAATTTTCCCGTAAAGGAGATTTTATGTAAAGGATTACCAGTACCTAACTAAATGGCGTTCAGAATGTGGTCTCTCAAGACATGGTCTCTTATGACAGTGGTCTCACAAGACAAGTTTCACTGTGGAATTTTATATACCCTAGACACCCCTGACATTTCTTGTATTTAAAGATGCTTTTTACTGCATAGTAACAATTTAAATATCTCTTTTTCAGGCTTTAAAATGTTTATTAGTGGCTGTTCTACTAATTGGAGTAGTTCCACTGTTGCTAGGGTTACTTTTTGAATTGGTGGTAGTTGCACCATTACGGGTTCCACTGGATCAAACACCAATATTTTTTCCATGGCAGGTAAGAATTTTCGAATCAATTTCATAATTTGTAGCTCATTTCATTGGTAAAGCATTGTCGCCACCTTTTGTTTTCCTTAATTTTGGCGTTATAACAGGTTTGTTACAATGCAGTTTACTATTTTTAAGGTGTGGTCATTTTCATGTCTTTAATCCCTGCTGTATATCATATCCTGTTTAGAACTCACTGTTGTAAGTTTGGGATATTTGGCCATTGTATAAATTTGGACAATTTTGCCAACCTATTCAAATGGCCAAAATTAAACCGTCCAAAATATGTACAGTTCTCCCCAATATACCACCACCTTCTGACGAGACAATATTTTTCCAACTCTCACGTAAGTGAAATTTGGAAAATGTGACTTGATTAAACTGGTATCCAGTCGTACATGTGTAGTAGTCAGTCGGGGACCAACTGAACACTTGATATTCAAGTTATCTCCCTTCGTGGTCGTATAATGAAGTAAACAAACGACCGTTGGGTACCGTTTATTCACCTGATCTGGAGATATGGTCGAGGGATTTAACTTGTATAAATGACCATTTGTACCAAGGAATCAGTGGCAGATGGCGGTATGCAGGTTTTGGCATTATAACGGGGGAATTATAAGGGAGAAAATTTGTTCTTCATGAAATAGTGAAGTTTTGTGAGTTTGGCGTTATATAGGGGCGATATCTCATGAGAGAACTGTATTTACGTCCTCGTTTAACATTCTATAAAGATTTTTAGATGGACTGTTATCTAATAAAACAACCCCAAAACAGGAAACTAAGTGTAGGTTATGTTTATATTGTCTATAATATATGTATGTTATTATTTCAGGACTGGGCCCTCGGGGTTCTTCATGCTAAAATTGTTACAGCAGTGACAATGATGGGTCCCACATGGTGGCTCAAAAGAGTTATAGAGCAGGTAAATATGTCACCTTTTTATGTTGATTTAAGTATGGCTATTGTTCACTGCTGATGAAAAAAGCATTGAATTATGAAGTAGCGGTATATATTGTCTGATTCACATGAGATGCCGGGGTGGAAGGACCTTTTGATTATCACACGGCTGATTCTACTTACTTTTTGGTTATGACAAGCTGCACGGGGAAAATGCTTCATTCCACACTGAATACTCTCTTATTGATGGTGACAAGTAGGAACGATTACTCTAGTCAGTGTAATATTAATGTTATGTTTTATTACCTGAAATTTAAACTCGTCCAGGTCAAGAAAAGGTTCACAAGACTCCACCCCGCCAGGTTATAATAGATTTTACTATACAAGTATCATTATCACTAATTAATCCATTTGGAAATCCTGAAAATACAGGAATCTTCTTCAAATCAATGGTATAGCCTATTGGGGTGAACAAGTTTTATTTCCTTTACTGTTTTTTGTAAATTCATTTACTGTTTTCATATAAGTATTGAATTTTGTACCGATTATTTATTGACATTGTCACTATTATTCCACTATCAGGAATATGTTGATAATTGGGATTTATTTTAGCTTGCCTAAATTGTTTTAGAGGCTTAATGGTATTAAAAAAGCAGTAGCTGTGTTTACCGAAAAAAAAAAAATTTAAGATTTTTTCTACTTTTACTACTTGTACTTTATGTACAATAACAAATAAGAGCTATGCATAGGCATAAAACATCTTATACATGTATTTCTATATATTTTGTAAGAATAAGGCCAGGTCCAGGGTGTTATTCATATGCAAATAGCAACGATGAATTAATCAATTGCAAGTGAGTAATTGCCAAACTGGCTTTCTCAAGCATTTTTGACAAAATATATAGGAATTTTTATGCCTGTATATAGCCTACATGTATCTCGTTTTTCGTTGTTGTGTATCATTCTAAGTAGTAAAAAAGGAAAGAAATTATTTTTGGGAAAAAAAAAAATCACAGCTAATGCTCCTTTAAATGCTGATATTTTGCATGCAGGTTCTTCTGTATAACACTGAAGTTGTATATCAATTTGTAAAATTAATCTATATTTTCACGTCTTTCTAAACCTAAATTTTTTCACCAAAATGTCCAGGTTAAATATATTGGCGATAAGCAAGCTATGTAGTTCACTGAAAAATCTTGTTTTCTTTAAAGGGAATGCTTTTGTGATAGACTTTTTTTTTTAAAAAAGATTTTTGAAATATGAAATGAAAGTCATTACTTAAAATGTGTATGCATATAACACACGAATATATCCAATGATATTGATGCTATGTGTGTTATTTCAGGTTTATAATGATGGAATACGCAATATGAACTTACGATTTATTCTTACAAAATTATGTGCACCAGTAGTTGGAGTACTGGGCATGTCTCTGTCATTACCGTATGTTGTAGCGACAAGTATTGTTCCATTTTTAGGTAAGTATTTTTTTTTTATCATTCACACAAAAAAATTTGGGTCACACTTACGATTTTACTGTAAAAGTTGATACCTTGAGTACAGTACTCAAAATTTGAGTATGCACTCAAATAATTTTTCTTCAAAGTTCATCAAATAAGCAAAGATTTTCATCTTTACTTACAATATATGGCATCACTATACAAACATACAGCATAGAGTGTGCATGTTTTCACCTCAAAAAAAAAAAAAAAAAAAAAAAATGAAAAGTTAGTTGAGGTTGAATTCTGAGAAATTTAGTGACTTCGGGCCATGGATTTTAATGGTGTGTAAAATAGAAAGATGAAATCAATGATTGAAGTACAGTAATATATTGTTATGTGGAAATTGGTGTAGTCAGAATTCCAGCTATATCAGAGTTGAAGACCCAGTCCCGAGTTTGATTGACAAATTAATATATTAAAATTTCGGTTATTTGGAATTATCCCGAAGTAATACAATTTGTCCCGTGAAATTTGAGACAAGATTTCACTCTGTATGTTTATCAAGTCTGAATGCTTATGTAATTCGTCACTGATCATTTTGAATCTTTTGCAGGTTTCTCTTTTGAAGTAGAAAATCTCGTCTTAAGAAGAATATACCCATTCCTTTTAGCCTGCATTATTTTTGTATTGGTATTATATTTCCAAGCAAGGCAGTTCAAAAGACTTTACGAGCATATCAAAAATGACAAGTAAGTGTACTGACAGTGTCATATGACAGATGTATTGACAATGTCATATGACATATGTATTGACTGTGTCATATGACAAGTGTATCGTGTCATATGACAGGTGCATTGGTATTATATTTCCAAGCAAAGCAGTTCAAAAAACTTTACGAGCATATAAAAAATGACAAGTGTACTGACAGTGTCATATGACAGGTGTATTGGCAGTGTCATATGAAAGGTGTATTGGCTTTGAATATGCTTTACAGGAATAACTCTTTTTGACATACAGAGATATTATATATACTTCAACCTGGGACTTATCTTTGTATCAACTTATGTAATTAACATCAGAGCACACAGGAGTGCGTTTGTCTGTAAAGCCAGTTCTTCAGTAACTTAAAAAGTGCCGCTATTGTTTTCAGTTGAAGGTCGAGTGTATGTTCTCTATTTATAACGGCATGGTCATAATTATCCTATTGAACAATAATGACATGTATTCTGCCGGCCACCTCACACACACAAACTATGGATTTGTTTCAACGGGAGTGGTTTATTTTAGGAAAGGTTACTATTTTAATTACTTCAGTCAGCTGATAATTGGTAAATTGATTGAGAGGAATAAGGCAGAAGTTCCTGAATTTTA
This sequence comes from Atrina japonica, assembly GCA_030159075.1. Classification (NCBI taxonomy): domain Eukaryota; kingdom Metazoa; phylum Mollusca; class Bivalvia; order Pterioida; family Pinnidae; genus Atrina; species Atrina japonica. The sequence goes on from BROG01000007.1 coordinate 2,582,534, forward strand.
AGCATTCTGCATTCATTGCAACTCGAACATAGTTTACGACACAGCCTCAGGGCTTGTAACTTCAATTCCCAGCAGGGTGCTTTGATAAAGACGATAAGGGTACTTGTCAAAAAAATATATATTCCAGGTAATTCTAGAAGATGAATTAAAGCTGACATACAAATTGATATAGTACATATTATTAAAAAAATATTTATGTTTTGAAACTTGTCAGTCCTACCCAGCATTCCACCTAGCCATATTTCAAACTCATGAAAGGGTACCATAAACCCAATTAAAAGAATTTTTTCGGCTTGAATACATGTTTTAAAGTGAGAGCTTCTGTTAACTTACATTGTCAGCTTTAAGAAGTTATTTTTCATAGTGTGTCCCATGTATTTAGGGACTGTTTCAAAATAATTTTTTTATTATTTGGAGACAATATTCAAACATCGTACATTAGAAGCTCAGCCTCACTATAAGAGTGAGTTGTCACTAGATGATGTGCATTGTGTATTATACACAAGAATATCATCAAATCTCTGTATCTGCTAGTAATAATCAAGCCTCGACTTATAAGCGGGTCAAAGCTAAGTCCATCAAATTCTGGAGTTCAAAAAGGGGATCGACTTATATGCAAGATTGACTTATAAGCGAGTATAAACGGTATCTTTGATAAATAGAGGATATTTGCCCATTTTTTTATGAATAACATTTTTATTTCATGGCATTAGATAAGATAATAATATTTAACAGGAGTGCGTAATTAGCAATATTGTATTTATGACATATTTATTTCTCATAAAACAAAAAAAAAATGTACCGGTAGTCCCAAAATTTGAAAAGTATTTTGATTGTCCGAGTGAAAATAACATAATTTACATTGGTTTTGTATGGAATTTTTGTTTTTCACAAATGATAAATCCTTATATTTCACTACCAAAAATCTAGTAAATGAAATTAAACAATGAACATGATTAACTTAAAATAACAAAATGCTATCTTTTTTTCCCAGGTATTTAGTAGGTCAGCGACTCGTGAATTATGAACACAGACGACCTTCACCTCCAGCAGTGCAACCACTTCATACAACATGAGAATTCAAACTAAACATTAATTAATTTTTATAGTGAGGTATAAGGTAATGGTTTTACAACAGTCTTGAAGACTCTAGATTTTACCAGTTTTCTAGATACACTGATTATGGATTTTGTTATGTGGAATGACAAGGCTACACTTCTGTATGAAAAAAAAGTCAAGACTGTTAACAGTTTGTCGAGAACCTTTACAAACTACATTGATATAAAGTTATGGTGTATAGAGCCTCAGATATATACATTGATGTAAAGTGGTTGCAAACAGAGCCTCTAATATCTACATGATGTAAACTGGCGGTGTATAGAGCCTCTAAAAAATCTGCCTTGATATTTGTCATTTATGGGTCGTGGTGTACAGACCCTTTAAACATCCCCCATGATATTTGTGATCTTTGAGTTGTGGTGTACAGAGCCTCTAAAAACTGTACTGATATGAGATTCATTTTCTCATCTATGGAGCCCGTACATTGATAACATCGTATAGAGCCTCCACCGTGAGCCATGCTTTAGACGGTGTTGGGAGCCTCTACAGAACATTGCGCTGTCGATGAAGGAGACTGACTTGCCGAAACAATTTTACAGATGACTTGCTCTGCATGATTGATCTTGTAACATGACTCCGAGCTGTGAGCTTTTGTTGTATGTAAATTTACATATGTAAATGTTATGTACCTTTTGTATCTTGTAGTTATATTTGATTAGACATAATAAAGGGATTGATTCTCACCTAAGATACCAGCTCTGCATGAGAATGAAAAGAAGGGATACCAATCATCTAGTTTAATTACAAGATCAGATGGCTTTCTATATGGTTCCACTGCCTGTTCTCAATCACGAAACCGGACACTAATTAAAACAAGTGCTACATAATTTCAAACCAAAACCTATTAATCAAGTGATATTTATATTTCTTACAAGCATCATCAAGACTCAGATTTTGTAAATATTCTAAAGGGATAATTAATAAACAGATAATCAAGTATTTGTAAATAGTACCAGTTCCTTCTTTACCTTTTAAGGACTCAACAATATGTAAAAATGGTCTTGTTGAACACTGATCTAGACAGACATTGATGAATATTATAGCTACATTTTATTCTTATATTTGGTATTATTTAATATACACATCTTGATATAGTAAATATAAATTACCTTCAGGAATACTTGCCTTTTCTCTCCTTTTGCATCAAATATCATGCAGTTTTCTTTAACTACATGTGTGTGTGTTTTTTTGTGTGTGTGTGTTCTGGTTAATACGTTGGATACATCACTTTAAAAAATGCTTCAAAATGACTTGATGACTCAGATTTCAACACTTTTATATTAGAAATTAACCATATTTAAATAACAACAGCTTCTGAAATGCATTCTGTAAAAAATACCGGCAAATATTTTGTTGCCAAAATAATTTGTATACATGGATTGTTAAGTATCATTTGTATATGTTTTAAGTATTGATTTGTTATTAACCGAGTGCTGGCAAATGACGTAATTCTCAGAAAACAAATGTTATTGTCATGTGAATGCTTGATTCTGATGTACATGTAAAAAATTAATGGGTTGTAATTTTTTGTCCCGTATCCTACTTGTAATAAAATTACAATGTTTGCATGATTCTTGAAAGATCTACTGTACTGACTAAAGTAGACAGGAACAGAAAAAACATTTCACTGTATAACATGCTCCAATGCACATACACGTACACTCGTACAGAATAACATTCATGCACACATTGGATATAACAAATAGTAGACAAATTAAGGAAATGCTTATATGTTTATTGCCATTTTGTAGAATTCTTGATTGCAAGTTCAGCACTGCAAGGGCATTCTTTTACCACGCCAATCAAAAAATCTGGAAAAATAATTCAGTGGGTATTTCAAAGGTCAGTTTTATTTGACAATCAAATATCTATTGGAATATTGTATAACACTTATCTTGTAGAATGCATGGAATTGACGAAGTGAAATATTTTTTTTTTTACAAGCATTATTTCATCAGTTTTCTTGGAAATTTTTGCCTCCAATAATTTTTTGCCCTTGAATAAAAGGGCAAATTTTTAAAAAAGGCAAAATTGTAACAAAACTGTTAGCCCTTAGATAAGAGGATGGATTCAAAATGAAGGCCAAAATTTCCAGCTAAATAAATAAGACATGAACATCTGTGCCATTAACTTCACTAGGATAATTTAGGATGAAAATAAGACGGGGTGAATGTTTTCTGTCGCAAAAAAAAAAAAAAAAAAAAAAATAATTAGGGTGAAAATATGCAGGTTCACAGTATGATAGAGACATAGGGTAAATGTTAAATAGTCAATATATCTAGAAACAAAATGTTTTAAGTTTACAAAATCAGGAAATGAAATCTGTTCCTTGTTCATACAGGTTCATCACATTACATGTTTTAGTGTTATAAACATTTTCATACAGGTTTACCATAATATTATGAGTTTATCAAGATATACATATTTATTCTCTGTGTCCTTATATTCAATATATCTTTGTTCACAATTAGAATTGTATATATTGAACTATGGTGATTTACATATTCCATTTTTTGTTTTTGTTTTTTTGGTTTTTTTTTTGCATAATTAAAATTAAAGGTGCTCTTTCACAGAATTTCATAAAGTTTTATTTATCCATTTTTTCCCTCACAAAATATTTCCATTGACTGTAAAAATATCATTCACTGCATTTCTTCAAAACTTGTATCTCCAATTCAGATGCAGTGTTAAAACAGAGCAATAGCATCTAAGGTGCTTTTGAGTTATATACAGCAAAAACTTGGTGAGTCAAACTTCAGTGGGTTGTTGTATTTATGTTCAGAAACATTGAGAAATTTGGCTAATAAAAGTTCAAATTATAAATTGTTAATAGGTAGTGTGGTTTGTCCATAGCCCAAAGACATCAAGATATTCAACTCACAAATGACCGAAAACAAGTTTACAGAAAATACAATTTTAACTTTTCTACAATACATTCTATGAAAGAGCAATTTTAAGTCATCACATCATTATATCATTACATTCAATTACATTTTACAAAGGAATAAATCTAAAATCAACACTGGAAAATTGCCATTTCATCTGAGTATATGTTTTTTTTAACTAATCTTTACAGTAGAATGATATGAGTGTTGGGCCATTGTTTGTTAGCATAGTTACCATAGTTACTGTGTAAATAAACGTCATCTTGTTGAACATATTATTATATCATATGACAAAGTTGTATATAATCGGTAATATGTACATGTTTTTTTCTGGAATGATAACTTCTTGTAGATATATATTGTTTGAAACATTGGTTATTTTACTAGTTCAGTTATGATAAGGTATTTTTATTTTTTAGCTATTCTACCGTATGTGATCATATGTATCTGTAAATACCTCTTATGTTATGCCGTCGCTGTAAATATATTGACATCCTTTGGTACACATAGAACGAAAAAAAATGTTTGAGGTTTGAAAACTCTTAAGAGCCAATTTTGTAGTCCTTCAGTCTGATTAAAACCCACAGAAGCAATGAGAGAACGGTATTTAATTAGATGGGTAGTCTTTAGGTATATGCTATGGTTTGTGTATGGGATGTGTGTTCTTAAAATTATGTATGCAAGTCTGTAGGTTTTGTATGCATCTTTGAGTGGGGTATGTATGTGTACGTGTAATTACATGTGTACACATGTATGTTTTCCAGTCAGAAAATATTTTGTTGTTGTTACGATAAACAAGTGCATAGAACAGAAAATGTTAGATGTTACATTCTAATTGCTGTTTAGAAAAATTAATGAATTGAAAATGTGTCATCTGATCATTCATCTTTGAAAAAAAAAGATAAACTGAAATAAAAAGAAATATGTGCCAATATTCATTTTATTAATGCTTTATGAAAATGTTGTCAATTACAATAAAATTGTTAGTGTACTAAATATTTCTCAATTGTGGTACGATATGTTTGCTTGTCAAACTGGAAGAAATGGAGATCATGTTGCATCAAATGTGGTATATCTTGGAATGAAAAGTTCCTCAGCAAACTGTAAACTTGGTAATTTACATGTGGGGGTAATATACTCTAAATATGTGATGGAGAGTTTTTCGTGTAAATTACCCCCATGCACCAGTCCTACAGTTGTGCTAAGAATTATCATTTAACACAGGACTGGTCACAGTAACCTGTTATATCACATAAACCTGTTATATCACCCAGGCGTAAAAATCATAAGAAAACCCAGGCGTTACAGTAACCTGTTACCAGGGAAAACCCAGGCGTCACAGTAACCTGTTACATGGGCGTTCATGGTCACAGTAACCTGTTACACATATGCACAGTATACAGTAACATGGTCACAGTAACCTGTTACATCATAAGAAAACCCAGGCGTATGGTCACAGTAACTGCGAAAACCCATAACAGTAACCTGTTACATCACATAAGAAAACCCAGGCGTCACATAAGAATACCAGTAACCTGTTACATCACATAAGAAAACCCAGGCGTTATGGTCACAGGCATGGTCACAGTAACCTGTTACATCACATAAGAAAACCCAGGCGTCATGGTCACAGTAACCTGTTAATCCATAAGAAAAACCCAGGCGTATGGTCACATAACCTGTTACATCACATAAAAACCCAGATGGTCACAGTAACCTGTTACATCACATAAGGCCCAGGCGTATGGTCACAGTAACCTGTTACATCACATAAGGAAAACCCAGGCGTATGGTCACAGTAACATCACATAAGAAAACCCAGGCGTATGGTCACAGTAACCTGTTACATCACATAAGAAAACCCAGGCGTATGGTCACAGTAACCTGTTACATCACATAAGAAAACCCAGGCGTATGGTCACAGTAACCTGTTACATCACATAAGAAAACCCAGGCGTATGGTAAACCCAGGGCGTATGGTCACAGTAACCTGTTACATGTTAACCCAGGCGTATGGTCACAGTAACCTGTTACATCACATAAGAAAAACCCAGGCCACAGGCGTATGGTCACAGTGTATGTTACATCACATAAGAAAAACCAGGCGTATGGTCACAGTAACCTGTAATCACATAAGAAAACCCAGGCGTAATGGTCACAGTAACCTGTTATATCACATAAGAAAACCCAGGCGTATGGTCACAGTAACTGTTACATCAATAAGAAAACCCAGGCGTATGGTCACAGTAAACCTGTCACAGTAAACCCAGGCGTATGGTCACAGTAACCTGTTACATCACATAAGAAAACCCAGGCGTATGGTCACAGTAACCTGTTACATCACATAAGAAAACCCAGGCGTATGGTCACAGTAACCTGTTACAAAAACCCAGGCGTATGGTCACAGTAACCTGTTACAGTAACCTGTTACATCACATAAGAAAACAGGCGTTATGGTCACAGTAAGAAAACGTATGGTCACAGTAACCTGTTACGTAACCTGTTACAATCACATAAGAAAACCCAGGCGTATTCACAGTATACTGTTTACATCACATCCCACGTATGGTCACAGTAACCTGTTACATCACATAAGAAAACCCAGGCGTTATGGTCACAGTAACCTGTTACAATCACATAAGAAAACCCAGGCGTATGGTCACAGTAAGAAACACCCAGGCGTAACAGTAAAACATCACATAAGAAAACCCAGGCGTATGGTCACAGTAACCTGTTACATCAAAAGAAAGAAAACCCAGGCGTGAATGGTCACAGTAACCTGTTACATCACATAAGAAAACCCAGGCGTATGGTCACAGTAACCTGTTACATCACATAAGTGGTCACAGTAACCTGTTTACATCACATAAGAAAACCCAGGCGTATGGTCTAACCTGTTACATCACATTAAGAAAAAACAGTATGGTCACAGCAGTTACATCACTAAGAAAACCCAGGCGTATGGTCACAGTATAAGAAAACCCAGGCGTTATTTATTATGGTCACAGTAACCTGTTACATCACATTAAGAAAACCCAGGCGTATGGTCACAGTAACCTGTTACATCACATAAGAAAACCCAGGCGTCATCACAGGCGTATGGTCACAGTAACCTGTTACATCACATAAGAAAACCCAGGCGTATGGTCACAGTAACCTAAGAAAACCCAGGCGTATTATGGTCACAGTTATGGCTCACAGTAACACATCACATAAGAAAACCCAGGCGTCACATCACATAAGAAAACCCAGGCGTATGGTCACAGAAAACCCCAGGCGTATGGTCACAGTAACCTGAAAACCCAGGCGTACATCACATCATAAGAACAGTAACCTGTTACAGAAAAACCAGGCGTATGGTCACAGTAACCTGTTACATCACATAAGAAAAACCCAGGCGTATGGTCACAGTAACCTGTTACATCACATAAGGTCACAGTAACCTGTATGGTCACATCACACATAAGAAAACCCAGGCGTATGGTCACAGTAACCTGTTACATCACATAAGAAAACCCATAAGGTTACGTTACATGGTCACAACCTGTAATCACCTGTCACAGTAACCTGTTACATCACATAAGAAAACCCAGGCGTATGTCACAGTCACACCTGTTACATCACATAATGGTCACAGTAACCTGAAAACCCGTAGGTCACAGTATTACATCACATAAGTCACAGTAACATCACATAAGAAAACCCTGGTTACAGTAACCTGTTACAATCACATAAGTAACCTTGTTATATCACATAAGAAAACCCAGGCGTATGGTCACAGTAACCTTGTTACATCACATAAAGAAAACCCAGGCGTATGCGTGGTCACAGTAAACCTGGTCACATCACATAAGAAAACAGTCACAGTAACCTGTTACCTGGTCACAGTTGTTACACATAAGAAACCCAGGCGTATGGTCACAGTAACCTGTTACATCACATAAGGAAAACCCAGGCGTATGGTCACAGTAACCTAAACCTGTTACATCAATAAGAAAACCCAGGCGTATGGTCACAGTAACCTGTTACAGGGCGTATGGTCGTATGGTCACAGTAAACCTGGTTAACATCACATAAGAAAACCCAGGCGTATGGTCACAGTAACATCACATAAGTTACAGTAACCTGTTATATCACATAAGAAAACCCAGGCGTATGGTCACAGTATGGTCACAGTAACCTGTTACATCACATCACATATGGTCACAGTAACCTGTTACAAACCCAGGCGTATGGTCACAGTAACCTGTTACATCACATAAGAAAACCCAGGCGTATGGTCACAGGCATCACATAAGAAAACCCAGGCGTATGGTCACAGTAACCTGTTACATCACATAAGAAAACCCAGGCATAACCTGTTACATCACATAAGAAAACCCAGGCGTCACAGTAACCTGTTACATCACATAAGAAAACCCAGGCGTTATGGTCACATAATCACATAAGAAAACCCAGGCGTATGGTTTGCATAAGAAAATTGTGTCATTAAAAACATGCAGAAATATGCATGTTTACAGTAAGCAGTTGTGTAATTTGATCTAACTACCAATCAGATTGCAGCTGACAGGTGGACAAGCTGACAAGTTGATTGGTAGACATGTTGATGGGATAACGGTTCTATTCGTCAACCTGTCAGCTAGTGAACCTGCCGGTCGGTCAACCTAGTCTAATTATATATTTAAATATGAATTCAGACAGACAGAACTATTTGTTCAGTATACTGTGAATTGGGAATTTTTATTGTCATTTAATTTTGGCCAAATTGGTCACCCAGTTAAAGTGATTGAAATTTAACTGACCAATATATGTACAAGTTTGATAGTTAGGAAATCTTGTTCCATTTCTAATATTAACTATCATAATGAGAACCATACATATGTTGGTGTCGTTACACATGTGCAGGTTTATTACCGTCAGAGTACCGATTTCTGTTGAAATGATCAAAATGACATAACCAAGATTTGAGGGTGGACCAAAATTAAATATTACATTGTTTTTCAGAAACAGCCAAAAATAAACTGACCAAAAAATAACCGCCTTAATTCTTACCAAAGTGGTTAATTCTTGGCGACACCAAAATATCCCAATTTATGTTACTGCATTTGAACTTTTAGGTACAGTATGTCACCTGTTCACTGGTCATCTTTCGCGATCAAGTGGATGGGCGTAGAATGTATTTCTTCCTCTAAATTCATGAAAACTACTTTAATAATATACAGTATTAATATTCTGGGTTCCCTTTCATTTGTGAAAATGGGGAAAACCTGTAAAAATAGAAATGAAGTTCCCAAGTTGTGAAATACTTGTTAAAATTAAACAAAATTGTAAAATCATTAATGAGTCTTGAATGTTGTTATTTTTAAATGTTCATTTACTCATGTTACTCTTGATTACGATGAGCCTTGATTATGCTGGAAAGATATAACTTTTACAATATGTGACATAGATTTCTTATTTCTACTATTACAACTTGCACTTGATGTGCAATAACATCTTTGCATAAAAATTCTTAAATCCCTATATATTTTGTGAAAATTTCTTGGGGAAACCCAGTTTGGCAGTTATTCACTTGCAATTGATTAATTCATCCTTTCTACTTGCATATGCATTCCACACTGGACCTGACCTTATTTTCACAAAATATATAGAAATATAAGATTTTTAATGCCTGTTAATAGCTCTTATTTGTTATTGTACATCAAATACAAGTAGTAAAAGTAAAAAAACCAAGGTCCTGTGGCACATCAAAGAACATGAATTGTAATGGAATCAGGCTATAGAAGAGGTCAAAATGTGAGGCACTTTACTGAAATTTAGCATTGTCTTGATACTTAAAGGATGTTTTGTTAGAGGACATATCTATATAGAGGGAAGCTGTTTTGAGAGAGACCACCCTGTCCTGACCAGGAAAAGTGATCCTTCAAGGTGATCTTTAAAGGATGTTTTTAGGATATATCCATACCGGTGTCTACATGTATATAATGGGAACCTATTTTGAGAGACCACTTTCTCCTGTGAAGGAAAAGTTGTCATCCAAGGTGATATGTAAAGGATGTTTATTTGAGGACATACATGTATGTATCAAAGAAACCTATTTTGAGAGACCACACTGTCCTGCCAAAGAAAAGTGGTCCTTCATGCTGATCTTTAAAGATGTTTTATTTTAGGACATCTATTTCAAGGGAACCTATTTTGAGAGGCTACACGTACTGTTCTGCCAAGGAAAAGTGGTCCTTCACGGTGATCTGTAATGGATGCTTTATTTCAGGACATCTATATCAAAGGAACCCATTTTGAGAGACCACACTGTCCTGCCATGGAAAAGTGATCCTTCACGGTGATCTGTAAAGGATGTTTTATTTGAGGACATCTATATCAAAGGAACCTGTTTTGAGAGACCACACTGTCCTGCCATGGAAAAGTGATCCTTCAAGGTTATCTTGAAAGGATGTTTTATTTGAGGACATCTCTATCAAGGGAACCTATTTTGAGAGACCATCCTGCCCTGCCCAGGAAAATATAGCACACACACACACACAATTGTGTAAACTGATCTGCTGTAATCAGGGCCTACATGAATCACTGTGTTGTAAACCATGTGTTGTATTAAACCTTTTCACCCCTAAGTACCCAGATTGTATACATCTATTGTCTTAGTCCAGTCTCTTGTGGTTTACAGTGATGAAAGGGTTTACAAGATTATAAGATATTTATGTTACTGATGACAACATGCTTTAAATAATTTCAAATGTAAATACTATTTTTAGCCCACCATCAACAGATGGTTGGCTATTCATATCGCCCTGCATCCGTGGTCTGTCCGTCCTGAACACTTCTTATTACCGCTAATTCTCAGAAAGGACTGAAGGGATCTCATTGAAATTTGACATGAAGGTTCCCCTTGATGTCTAATTGTGCATATTGCATTTTCAGAGAGATTGGAATCCAACATGGCCGATAGGCGGCCATCTTGAATTTTGACCAAAGGATGTTTGTTACTGCAATTTCTGAATAGGACTGATGGGATCTCATTGAAATTTGACATCAAGGTTCCCTTTAAGATCTAGTTGTGCATATTGCATTTTCAGAGAGATTGGTATCCAATATGGCTGACAGGTGGCCATCTTGGGATTTGACCATAGGAAGTTTGTTATGGCTGTTTCTCAGAAAGGACTGGAGGGATTTCCTTGAAATTGGACATGAAGGTTCCCCGTGAGGTCTAGTTGTACATATGACATTTTCAGAGAGATTGGATTCCAACATGGCTGATAGGTAGCCATCTTGGATTTTGACAATGGAAGTATGTATTTCTCAGAATGTACTGAAGTAATTTTTTCGAAATTGATTATGGAGGTTCCTCCTTATGTCTAGAGGTGCATATTAAGGGGGACGTAATTTTCAACATTTTCAACTTCTTCTCCAGAACCACTGAAGGGATTTTGATGAAACTTTATAGAAAGTAGGTACTCAAGGTCCTCTACGAAGTTTCTTCATTTTTGCCCAATCAGCTAAGGGGTGGATCCAGGGTGGGGCAAAAGAGGCCCATGGGGTACACTCTATAAAAATCTTCTCCAGAACCACTGCATGAATTGAAAAACTAACTGTATCTGAGTGATCAAAATAGATGTATGATTCAAATTTATTAATTTCGTGAAATCGGAAAATAAAATTTTGATGCGTTTTTGGGGGACATCCCGATAGTCCGACGGTTCGATAGTCCGACGGTTCGATAGTCAGAAGCCAGTGCGGCCATATTTGATAAGTAGAAAACTAGTTGCTTCCCGTCAAGTTTCGATGAACTCGCTGCAGAGGAGAAGCAGTGTCACCACGCAATTTGTAATAACGACACAATTTGTAATAAAAATTTCAAATCAGAATCATAGAATTATTAAAAATAGGGAAAAATGTTTGGGATGACCGTCTTAAGACACAATTTGGACCAATTTAATGGAGAAAAGATGGGTTTGAACCCAATAAGATGGCTTTTAAAAAGTTTTACAAATTGCGTGGTGACAAAGCAGACACTGCGTCAAATTTAAGTGACTTTTTGTTCTGTTTAATCCTCTTGATAGCCATGAGATTTAACTGTCGGACTATCGGACCGTCGGACTATCGGACCGTCGGACTATCGACATGTCACCGCGTTTTTGACGTCTTTTTAGACTTGGTAATTTTCATTCATTTTTGTACTATTTCTTTGATTTATTTGGAGGGAATGTGTATGATATGGGTATATATAATTTTTCAGGTTCTTTACCTCATCAGCCCCTGAAAAACAATTGACTCTTCTTTAAATCAATGATTTAGACCAGTCCAAATGTGACTTTAGGGGTGAATGAGTTATGATACCATATTTGAATTTCATAATATAGGCTAATCCAAATCCATCCCCACATACATTACAGTCTTTGATTTCTAGGAGTATTTGTGCATCTGCCTGTTTCAATAGGAAATCTATGATTACAAGTTCTAAAGCAGGCTAATATTTCAATGTTATTTCTAGGTAGATCAAGATCCAACAATTTTCTAAACGAAAACTGATAAATTGTTAACAAACTATAAAGCAACCCTTTACTAGATGCATTGCAATTTGCAATCTAGTTTAATTGAAATTGATCCTTTAAAATTTGTTTCACAATAGCTAAGAGCCACTCTTATTATCAACTCTTATAACCAGATAAAAGTAAATCCAGTTTTGTTCGTGAATGTTTGTTAACATTGCCAACACTAGCAACAGTATTGTTTTCTTCCACGTTCTCTCGCTCATCTCTTACACTCTTTTAAACGGGTCTTTTGCTTGGGAATGGAAGATAATTCAACCCCTTGCATATAAACTTTATCCTTGTATTGACTATCACTGTTGCAAGTGTCCTATGTGTATCATTCTACCATGGTGTTTTTGGTTTAATTTGTATTTTGCCGCTGCGGGATGTCGGGCATGACCCTTATGTCATCGATAAAAAAAAGATTGTTTCTGGAGTTGATGATATGAATGAATGCATGATTGGACCTCTTTTTTATTTTTTAGATACAGATTTATCTACTGGTACAAGATACAGAACGGCGTGCGTGCAATCCCTCCCCTTCCCCTACCCCGATTAACCGGAACCGGATATAAACTAGGTTGTAACGTTTTGGTTCCGGTGGTCATGGACTACTCTCCAACAAACTTTCGTTTTTGAAGTGTCACGTGAACAGTTAGTGCAACATTTTTTCACGGTACAGTAGAACAAAAACAACAACCTTTTACAAGACTGTTTGGTAAGAATAAGTCTCCACAATACTGTAAAATTGTTGATATTATAATGCCCCGTAATTCTATTAAAATCGATGACACCGTGTTCGAACTTGTCACGTTACAGTTACTGTCGTTAGTTAGTAATCACACGGAAACGGAAAGATTGTTATTTCCATAACAATTCACTGATCATTCGGCTATCATATCAGATTACATTGATTTCAGGGCATTGTTTTATATGTCTGATATCAATATCTATGGTACATGTAATTTCTAGTTTCATTTTTTGAATTGGTCATCTGATGTAAGTTTGTAGAATAAATTCGAGTTCAACTTCCAATCCCATGTTCTTGTACATCATGTAGGTATTATTTTTTGTTTGTTTGTTTGTTTTTTGCTGTTCATTCATCAAACCTGGGGAAAGAAACGATTGACTCTTCTGTAAATCAATTACTTAGACCAGTCAAAATGTGTCTTAGGGTGACTGAGCACAGGAACTGAAAATTTATTAATCCATTGGGGATTCTGGTGGGGCAATACGATAAAACGGCCGCGACAGAATCCACAAAAGGATTAGAAATTTATCTGTAGATTAAAATCAAGAGTCAAACACCTGATTGTCAGACAAACTAATATGATCTAAATTAATTTCTGTTGAAACGTTGAAGTCATATTTCCCACATTCATTAACAATATCAGGTAATTTTGACACCAAGTAATTTCAGCACTTGTAAGCAAGTATTTTCGGCACTTCAAAAAATGTGTATCTCAATCAATGTTAGCTGCTGATTAATTTACCCGTTCATGTGCCGAAAATACCTGATGCTAAAAAGTTAAGAGTGGAAGTTACTTGTACAAGTGTCGAAATTACTCGGTGCTGATTTTACCTGATGCCAAAATTTAACAGGGGTGACCGCCTACTTTTCAACAAAAAATATCGGAGCTACAATGAATCAGAGCACCGCAAAATGTTTTATCTGTATATGTACAAACCTTTTATTGGAAAATAGACACACAGTATCACTTTGGAGTTTGACAGAAACTGGATGTGCCACCTCATCTCCGTATGTCATTAGTGGTCAAATGGTAAAGCATTTGCTTCATACACAGGTGGTCCCCAGTTCAAATCCTGGTCAGACCTAAAACTTTTTATCTCGGATAGTGGCAGTTCTTTACCTTGTAGATTTACACTGTGTAAATGGTGAATAGCTTACAAATGCAGGGATGAGAATTTCACTCCAGTTGGAGGAATTCCTCCTTTTTCAAAATTTTGCTGCAATGTCAAAGATGTCATAGTAGCAGGAGAATTTCTGTCTTTTTGTAAAGAAGTCTATGTAATATTGTAGGTGGCTATTTACTGAGAGTAGGGTGTTAAATTTGCCTGTTACCACCTTTTAATAACATCCCTGAATGTTAAAATTTTTATTTTACAAATGAGTCCATTTTCCTCCTTTTTCTCCATAATGGAATCACTTCCCTTGCAAATGAGATTTATACATTTAAAGTTCCACGAAATGATGGGTGTGGCATGTTATGGGACCATCACTGAATTGACAAACTTGTAAATCCATATCACAGCTTAAAATTGATGGTAAATAACCTATAGTTGGTGACATTTCCAACTTTCCATATCAGACCTACATGTATATAATGTAATATACATGTAAATGAAGAATTTTAGATGGGACATACATATAGTATTGAAACAAACAGATTTATCTTAGACATGTTACATGGATATTTGGCTGAACTTTGGGTTGATCAAGGTGCCCGTAAATCTGAAATACCCCAAAAAAGGGTGCCTTAATTAGATAAATTACAGTACTTACCTGTATTTTAATTTACATGTACAAATATTTTTTATGGGAGTCTCCGTGACTGAGTGTTTAGAGCATCGCATTTTAAACCATGGAGTTTTTCACCTCTGTCAGTTCAGGTTCATGACCCCTGGAACCTACATTGTAAGCTGATTTCACGAGAACGTTTTGCAGAAGGCTGGTGGTCTCTCCCTGGGTACATTGTAACCGAATTCTCTTCTCCACCATTAAAGACTGGCCGCCACCATGTAACCAAAAAGTAATTTTTACATCAACTTTATTTTATTGAGTGAACGATTTTATACAATATACATTTATATATATTGATAATTTATCATTGCAGTCTCCAAAATGATATAGAAGAAAGGTCATCTGCTAGAAGATTGTAATTTAACCCTGTAACCTTAAGGGTTAAAGTTCAACTTAAAATGTCACTAACAACAGCTTTACCATTGAAAAGTTTAGGTGACATTTTAGAAATAATCCATGGAATGGCTCTACCAGAATTTACAATATGGAATATCATCAGTATCGGCTGTCAGGCGGCTATGGTGTTTGGTGGTGTAGTACCATTCATACCACAGTACAGGGATATAAAGAAGTCCGGAAATGCCGAAGGTTTCTCAACATTCGTTTGTCTTACTCTTCTCATCGCCAATATTCTTAGGATTATGTTCTGGTATGTATTATTCTTGACCGAAGGATTACGATTGTGGAGAAATGAAATAAAATTGGTATGAAAATTATGATGTGGTGGAACCTGTCTAGAATTTCCACACCATCTGCCACTTAAATGTGACCTTTCAAGACAGGTGGTCTCTAGAAAAAAGGTTTTATTTTAAGGATTATTAATTGAGTGGTTTTTAGAATGCAGTCTCACAAAACAGATGGTCTCTCATGAGAGTGGTCTTTCAAGACAGGTTTTACTGTATAAACATTGAATAAGGTTAAACAGTCGATTTATCCAATTGCCCAGTGTCAGGACATGTTGCAGTTTGACCAGTAGAGCCATCATTGTTAAATCAATATTTCTATATTGTTGATACAAACTGATTTGATTCAATATTGTTAGGTTTCTTTGATATCAATTCATTTCACAGGCATTTTCACTTCTGGTTTTTCTTCATGTTCATGAACTATCACCATGTTATATTTTAATTCCATCATTCAACTTGTAAAAATAAAAAGTACAAAATGAAATATCTTGAAAAAAAATCACCCTTCTCTATGTTCTCATTATTTTAAAAAATATGTGTATTGACTCTTATGCTACAAATTTGTTATTAAACAACAGCAAATATGTAATGATGCTCTTATTTTTTTTTGACACAAGACCAGTGCTCCAGATAAGCTGTGTATTTGCATATTTTAAGCATAAAAGATAAATGGATATGCAAGCAAATTAAAATCCATGCATAAGATACCCAATACAAATCAAAACTGAAGGGTAAAATTAAACACATTGGATCTGAAACCTGCTGAGAGATAAAATATTGAGTTCCACTTTTTCTGAATGGATCTTGGTCATAATGTGTGTTAAAGCTCTGTAGTGATAATGCAGTTAAGCTGACACAAACCCAGATGTTTAAATTGTGGAATTACATTGTACAGACAGTTAAATACAGATTAATTTATGGATTTTAGCAACCAAACCTTTATAGTAAAATCAATGGCAATCGTAATATGGCAACAGAATTTGAAAATACCCAATTGACAGAAATTTTGTGGGTAAAAATACCCACTGGATTTGGAAATGATGGGTATTATACCCAAGTGCTCAGAAAGTTATCTGGAGCTCTGACAATTGCATTCAAACAAGTTTTTAAACTTGCGTGTTGTATATTTGCTAAAAAATTTTGATGTTTTATTTCTAGAGGCTAAACTGATATCTTTTATTGGAATACTAATATGTCTCTATTTAGATGAGTCTGTATTTGTCTGTAGGCAACTTGCCTGTGGATCCTGTGCCTCCATAGCTAAGTGGTTAGAGCATCACGCTTTGAACCATGAAGTCTCTCACCTTGTCAGTGTAGGTTCGAATCCCACTGGAACCTAAGCTGATTTGTGAGAAAGTTGGTGAGCTTACTTGTGGAGGGACGGTGGTATCTTCCCTGTACATCATAACTGGGTTTTCTCCTCCACCATTAAAAACTGGCTGCCACCATATAACTGAAAAATTGTTGAGTGTGACTTAAAGCACTATTCAAACTAACGAAGAAAAAAACAAAACAAAAAACAGTGGATCCAATCGTTCTACTTTTTTAAGAAACCTGATACCCAATAAAACTAAGGTAATCTATTTATTTGTATTTTCAGGTTTGGAAAACACTTTGAACTACCCTTGTTAGCACAAAGTATAATAATGGTTTTTACAATGCTGATGCTGGTTCATCTCTGTGTGAAAGTGAAAAACAAATCGGAAATTGTTGCATCAAAAACTCGCAGATTCTTTGGTGAGTGATTAAGCTAGGTTGTGTATGTTGATAAATATTTGTATTATATTACTGTAAAATCATGTGAAAGCTTAAGCTGTATGCATATATATATATATATATATATATTGGTGTTATGATACATATATATATTTATTGTAAGTGTATACTATAGGTCCTTCATGACTGCTTGTTGTAGTATCGTGGTAGAGCGTTACAATCATAAGCAGAAAGTGTCGGGTGCTGAATCATTTGTGAAGAAACTTCGCATACATTTTCAAATGTGTTTTTTTTTTTTATTACCTTTAAATGAAGACAAAAGAGTTATTCCCCTTCAGTTGCTGATTTCTGCTTTTTTTTTTTTTTTTTTTTTTTTTGTTGCTATAATCTAAAAAACTATAATAGATAAAGCGAATATATAAGAAGCAAAAATGTTCAGAGCACTAAGTTCTTATTTAAGGTCTGAAAACGTAAAAATATCCAAAAACATCCAGATCTAATTTGAAAATGTGCAAATATGCCTTAAGACCCGAGTTAGGGAAGGGTTGATAAAATGGTCCAAGGGAGTAAAATTAGCACTCGCCCAGTTGCATTTGCGACCATTTTTATGAGTGGGCGATCAAAATTTGCACTGCCGATCGCCCAGATGGTGAGTACAATCGTATCCGTAATTGTCTGTGTGTCTGTTTTTCTCTTCTCCTTCATCTAGTCTGCAACAATTTTGTCATGTAAATCTAGGTCTGTGAGATGTTTAAATGCTTTATGTGTCACAAAGTTGTGTTAAAGCGTATTAGTGATACACACCAATGTGTAATGTTGATAAGGTGGTCTACTTTCGAGAAAGTTTCGTGATTTTTTTTAATCCTAGTTAGATTGGCACATGGTGAAATCAGTACTTAGTTCATGCACATTTCGTCAGATTACGTTAATTGTTCAACATCAGGATCTCGTAATTTATCGCCTTAATTACACAACAATTAGCTCCAGTTTGAATCCTTTGTTCCTTTCGAATGACTGCTTGGTCAAAACAATGTTTTGATAGCAAATTACATGTTTAAATTAAAACGGATAATTTGGAGATGTATGTAAACTAGTCTATGTTTTTTTTTCATTGACGTGAATTTGTGATTTATAATTATCCAGAGAGCATGTTATACTCAAAAATTATTTCTGAAAATTTCAGATAAACATTTTTTAATGCCATTTTGTTACCTTGATAAATATTTCCAAGTGTTGAAATGAATATTTCCAGATGCCTATTTAACTATACTAAGTGCTGATTTACAAGTTCCAAAGTGCCAAAATCATTCAGCTTGTAACCATTCCTTGGACTCGTAAGTCTCGTCATGTGGTGTTACATTGCTGAAAACCCCAGCAAGACACCAGCCTTCGAATACTCCAAAGAGTACTAGTACAAAAAAAAATTAACAGGAACCACTCCTTCTCAACAAAATGGATGGGATTTTGTTATTGGTTGGTACATGTAGATTCAAGAGACATATTGCATGCAACACGATTTATAAAAGTGATATAGAAAGAAAAATCAAATGTGAATAAAATTGAGAAAATTTGGGCTATTTTACTTTTCTGTATGAAAGCATCTGAAGAAATAGCTGGGCCCCTAGATATTTTTTCTAGGGGCCCAACTGGCCCCTGGATCCTGCAGCCAATTTTACTCCCTTTGGTTCTAAGTTTTGTCTTAAGGTCAATTAACTGAAGATTTACGACTTCCGACTACTTGATAAAACTCACCCCAGATCTTCTATATTTTTTTGTGCCGCTGTGACAAAAGTGTCAAATCGAGTTTGGGTATATGTTTTTATTGGTTTCTATTAATATTTTTTATGTTTTTCTGGCTAGACTATATGACTGTAGAGAGATCTGGATCTTACACTGTGCAGATTAACATTATGTTAGTCAGTCATGGATTTTGCTTTGTATACATGTATATCTTCTTGCTATTAAAAGCATGTTCTTGGAAATTAAAAGATAAGAATAGCCTAGATATTGTATATATATATATATATATATATATATATATATATATATATATATATATATATATATATAAATAGATATATATATATAGATAGATAGACAGATAGATATTTGCCCCAAAAAATGGTTTCCAAATGATTTGTCAGAAATGAAATGTTTGCAGATATGAAATCTTAATGGGTCAGGATTTATTCCTGCTAGATTTGATGTCTTCCATCATTATCTGAAAGAAATACATTTTTTGTCAAAAACCTGCTGCTGTAAACATGGAAATGTATGCATGAGGGTAATTTACTCTAAATACACGATGAAGAGTTTTTCGTGTTAATTACCCCCTGTGTACCAGTTCCACAGTTGTGCTAAGAATAATCGTGTAAAATACCCCCACGCGTATGGTCTGTATAAAAAATTGTGTAATTAACAACACACAGAAATATGCATGTTTACAGTATATACCATGCATGTAGTAAACATTACAGTATTGAATATGTAGTAATTGATATTTTCTGATATTCCAGTAATTTGTAAAGATATTGCAAGATACATTTTTAACACCTTTAGTGTGAAAACAGTCATATATCATTTACATGTATATATGCATATTTTAAATTGCTTCAGTGCAATGGCTTCCATATTTCATTTATACACACAATTGAAACACCTTCATTGCAATAATGAACATATTCAGCTATTCACATAAATGTTTATTTTAAATGCCTTCAGGGCAATGTACACTGTATATTAAAACACTGTCAGTGCAATAACTATTTGACTTCCATATCATGCTAGTGCTATAGAAATACAGTGGTAGTTTCATGTGTTGTCACAGCAACATTTCCTTTGCCAAGTGCTTAGCATGGAGAAAAACCAATAAAAATGATACATGTATGAATATATACATATATTTATGTGTGTGTTCGTGCGTGTTTGTGTGTGTGTTTGCGCATTTGTGTGTGTGTTTGCACATTTGTGTGTGTGTGCGAGCATTTGTGCGAGCGTTTGTGTGTGTGTGCGTGCGCGTTTGTGTGTCCGTGTCCTAGGTAAATGGATTACTGTTCTATTAAGCCCTATTGCAGTGTGTGTTTAAGGGACATGTACATGTATATATTAACATATAGATTTATCTATAGGGGTATGTACATTTTGTACTACATGTACATAGGATTTCAGAGTATCTAGGTATTAATCCTCTACAAAAAAGTATTTTGGGTATTTTTAAACATCAGATTTGCTATCAAGTGGGTATTTTATATTGGATGGATATTTTATATCAAGCAGTTATTTTTGGAGATACTTGGAAGTAGCCCTGTTTCATTTGTCTTACTTTATAGCGTGACGGAAATATGTATCACAAATTTTGTGCAAAACAAGGATTGAAATGTAGATATGTACTAGCCAATCAAATGCCACAGAAGTTAACCAAATGGGTTGCATTTCAGTTGACCAATCAGAATCATCTGCATGAGTATATAAGCAGGAGAAAAACCATGATCAGACAGAGTAGCCCAGTAGGTAGAGTGTCTTATCTTCAACATGAAGGCCCCTGGTTTGATCCCCAGTGTTGTGCCAGATTTTCAGAGTGCTGTAAATCAGAGGTGAAATTTCATCCCCTGTCCACACAGGTCTATGCTTAGATAGAGCGTAAATGGTCTAGGATGTGCAGTTTGATTACCTTTGTCAGATTGTACAAGTGTAGTGGCACTTATAAAACCGTTGGAAATACGGATCACTCAAGCAATGACATAACCACACACACTAAAACATCTCTCTCCCTGCATCACAGGGATGAGTACCAAGGGGTTTAAGTAGTCACACTGCTTGCTAAATCAAGCCAAAGCAAGCAGGCATGATCAGGTTCCAGTCTTTGAAACTGCTTCTAGAGGGAAGGGTATCATTAAGTAAACACATGGTTAAGATGTGACTGAACAAATCTAGCCTTACATTAGTTGTTCTCAATAATTAATATAAATAGTTTGAGAAAGCGAGATTGGAGACATTTGATTATCGTTTCATTGATGTTTATTTTATGAGCCGGTTTGGTAATCTCTTAAGAGCTAAGCTTAAGTGAGTCATCAGTTGTGTGAGCCTGATTGAGCCACTTATTGAGCCTAAGTGAGCCAGTTATGTCACTTAGTGTGCCAGGTATGAGTCTGAGTGGGCCACTTGGGGGGCCAAGCTTGGGTAAACTCATTTAATGAGCCTCAGTGAGCTATTAAGGAGCCGATACCGCTGAGCTTGGTTTATGAGCTTAATGAGCTAGGTATATATGCTAGACTGAGCAGCTCACAACTTAGCATTTAGCTCTTTGCACAAAAGGTCTCAAGTGTGAAACTTGTAGATAATAGGTTTTTATAGATATTTAGATTGGTTTACATGCAGTGTTTCATTTCATTAGGTTAATTCAGATTTCTTTGATTCTCATGATAAGTTGTTTCATCACTATATAAATGAATTGTAACAATCATTTCATAATTAGCTCAGTACATTAGCTGTATCTTTTGGGGGGTGGGGGGGGGGTGGTTCCCATGAATCAGTCTCTGAGCTGGCACATGTAGCACAATCTAAATTGAGTAATATTTTTGTATATATATGTATTGTGATTAAAAGAGGTTGCACGTTACAATAGCATTGAATATAAAAGGACAAAAATATGATATTTATCCCATTATGTGCTGTAGTATCATGGCGACATTGTGCAATATTGTGTATATTTGTATAGTGAAACATATTGTATACATTGTATTTAATTTACTTGAAATTGAAGTTGTATTGACCCTATCTTATGCATGGATTTGATTTTCAATGCCTGGTATTCACAAATTACACAGTTAGCTTATTTGGAACCATGCATGGCTACATGTAGGCCTATCTTGAATATGATTACAATTATAGGGTACAACCGATGAGCCATTGTATTTGAAATGATGCATAATATCTAAAATTATCACAAGAATTTTATGTTCATTCTGTGTTACATGGTGGATACAGTACACATATACATTTAGGGATCATGTCTTTGGTCTGGTATCAGCTATCAGTCCATTTGTCTCTTCGTTCATTACTGTCTATCTGTCAGGGTCTTGTCACTATGGTAGAGGTCATTGTCTAGTCAGACAGCAAGGACAATATGACATCTTTACAAGATTTTATACAGCAGAACCTGTCTTAAGAGATTACCCCTTTTGACAAGTGGTCTTTCAAAAGAGGTTTTATCTGAAGGATTGGTTTTCATAATGTGGTCCCACTGTAGGTTCCACTGTAGTGATATTTATCACAGTACGGTATACTGGTTATGCTCAAGGTCACATTTGTCTTATACCTCTATACATGGATTTTGTCTCTCTACTGGCCAAGGTCCTCTCACTCTAACAGAGGTCACATTTCTGCTAAAATACATGTAGCATGTGAGATATTTATTTCTCCCACCTTGGACAGGCATATGTATCATTTTGCCAAGTCAAAATTGAGCCAGTCTGGTTCAGTTGGTAGCGCAGTCTACTCTTGATCGTGAGGTCGTGAGTTGGAGTCCAGCTGGTGGCAGGTTGAATTCCTGTCCTTTGGTTGAGATAGTAAAAACCGAGGTCCCGTGTCACAGTAGGTGTCGGCACATTAAAGAACCCTCACTGCTTCATTGCCGTAAGTGCCAAGCATAGGCCAAACTTTGAAGCCCTTCACCGGCATTTGTGACATCTCCATGTCAGTGAAAGATTCTTGAGTGGGACGTTAAACAACAATACAAGCAATCAACAAGGCCAAGTCAAAATTTAATTTCTCTATCCACACCCTAGGGTATAGACAAGCTACACACACTATGACCCCACAATATGAATTTCTAACATAGGGCTTCTATGTAATGAAAATGCAGTGCATAAAATTTACTTGTGCAGTGTGCACATAAACATGTGTTTGAAGCATGGGAAAAAAATAGTTAAACATGTGTATTGTGTGGAAGGGGAAATCTCAATCCTTGTGGTGAGAATCTGAAAATCCCATCTTTGGGATACCCTCGGATTGGACAACCAATTCTTACCACTTGGGATGATTTCCTCATCCACTCAACTACTTGCAGTGATCTAGCAATATTCAACTGATTTCACTCCCCTGATCAATAACATACAGTGAATTCCTTTGTTTAAATGTAGTTTAAACTTTATTTATCTTACAACAATTAACAAGCAAATTATGGCAACTTATACAAATGTCTCTCGTTGGCTCTGATGTTGGCCTGTGGGGGTCCTTGCTGTGGGGGGAAACCGGAGTATCTGGAGGAAATCCACATGTTTGATTTGGCGGCCGCCATACCATCTCACATATTTTCCTGTCCATTCCAATCCAAGGATTGAGCCCCGGTTGCAATGGTGAGAAGCGAGTGTGCTGAGCACTGTGCTACTTGGAATGTTTTTAGAATGAGAATGGAAACTGAGACTTTGTACATGTCATGATGGGGTGGCACCACTACATACTAGGTTGTGTAGGTGTAAAATATAGATGATTATTTGTCAGTAAACTCTATATTTGGTAAGGCATGAGTAAACAGTATCCCATATAAACACACACACATGTATAAAGACATGTACACTCACACACATATACACACTTGTACACACATGTATGCACATGTACACACAACACATGTACACACATGTACACACACATGCATACACACTTGTACACACACATGTATACACACAACACATGTATACACACATTCACACATGTACACACACTCACACACACATATTATCAGTATGTGGGCATTTGAAACATGTACATGTATAGTATTTAAGTATTAAGTTTGTGTGAAAGGAGTATACAAACATTCAATTTGGCTCTATTAACACACTCACCCCTAAATACACATTTGGACTGGTCTAAGTCATTGATTTACTTAAGAGTCCATTGTTTTTCAGGGGTTGATGAGTTAAATTTACAATATTTATTGTATGATATATGTTTGTTGTTGATGTTATTAACTTACAATAACTCTTTAAAAGCCCACATGTCGATGCGATTCTTGATTTTAATATTTCATATTGAGAATATAAGATCAAATTGTTCATCTTACTAAATGATAGTAATGATGAAGTCATTTTTTTATGTCAAGACATTATTCTTACACCAGGGGCCTGGCACCATAAAACTTGAGAAATTACTTAAGTCTGAGAATATTCTCAAATTGACCTTCTCAGCCAATCAGATTTCAGGATTAGTCAGATTTGAGTAAGAATTTTAGACTTAAGAAATTCCTAAGCTTTATGGTGCCAGGCCCAGTTCTCTAACTCACTGTGGTGGTCTCTTACCTTTAAGGTGAAGGGTATCATATCTGGAGAAACCGTGAATGAAATTTTGTATTTACATGTATTGTCTGATGTAAACACTTAATAGTATGATGACAATAATTATCAGCCTTGCCCTATCACAGATTCTGATAAACAAGAATCAAATGGAGATGTAACTTCACTCAGCTATACAAATCAACAAAGTAGTCCACCACTAGGGGGCACTTTTCTTGGTATGTACTAATTTTATATTTGCAGAAAATTTCAGATGTTTCAACGGTACATTATTCTGTCTCTCTCTATAATGATAAAATTGAATTTACCACTTATACCTACCTCTATAGAATTTCTTTACATTAATTTATGATTGTACATGTAGCTTTGTCTCTGTGTAAGAATTTTTTACTTAATTGTACATCATGGAGGTATCACCAGCTTTTGGTGGAGGGCCACAAACTTTGTGTATTCTTAGTTTATAAGTGCATATAACGCTTACGTAATAGGAGATTTTGTTATTTTGACCAAAATCCAGGCTGTTGTATTATAAAGATATCAAAGACAAATGCATTATTTTGTGTAAAACATTGAAAACACTTATAAATATTTGTGAATATTTCAAACTTTGGTAAAACAGTTGTACTGAGAAACTATGAGTAAATAGATATTACCGGTAAGATGAGAGACATAATAATGTATTAGCTGTTCATTCATAAGCCAATGTATATAAGAGGGGTGCAGCATGATCTCTCTGTCTAACCCCTGCTTTAAATGTGTAGAAGTAGCTACTGTTATGTTGCATCTGACACTACAGCATGTATATACCCTCCACTATCACTAATTCCATGATCCCAAATTTTACCCTTTTGTGATTTACAGAATTAGTTCCACCACTAAACAATCATCGTAAAACCATGGTCTGGAATCGTTATGCTCTTTTCTACCCGTGGTGTCATGTGCCAGAAATTATTTATGCATACATGCACATTATTATTCATGAAGCCTCAGCCACAGAATTGTATTAGATCAACAGACAACATGATAACTACTTTGATTGGATAAATTGGACATACTACTCCTTATGAATATTCATTAGCTACGAATGATTTCGGGCACATGGAACCACGGGTAGGAAAGAACATAACAATTTCGAACCATGGCTTTACATCCATGCCATACAACTTGAGTATTACTTAAAAGTCTAAGAATATTACGGAACTCCATCTTGATTGGCTGAGCCAGTCAAGTAAATAGTTCTGATATTCTCAGACTTCCAACTATTCATAGGTTTTATGGTGTAGAGCCATAGTTAGAGACTATTATAGTGAAGCCCATTGGTTTAACATTGGTTAACTTCACATTAAATTTAACAAACTATTGTGCAACTGGGTCCTGGGGATTTGGTGGGGAAAAAGCAACAACTTTCTCGCAAAATGACATCTGACTTTATCAAAGCTTTTTGACAGTGTCAAATATTTTATTTGAAACTTTGTGAATTGCCCACCAAAAACTTTAATTCTGCAATTATCATGATATTGATCTTAAATAATTTGCCTACCGTAAAAATACCTAACCATCATGCATGGCTTTAGTCATTTTAAGTTTTATTTTACTTATTTTATACAATTTTCAATTTGTTCTTTTGATTTTCTTTCCCATTTATGTTTGTGATATATATCTATAAATGCCTTCAATATAAATTCATTCATTTCTACTTCATATGTATGTAAAAAGGGGCATTAACTGTGTTTACCCAAAAAATTTATTTCCATTTTTTCTATTTTTACTACTTGTACTTGGTGTACAATAAACAAATAAGAGCTATACACAGGCATAAAAAATCTTATATTCGTATATGTGTGAAAATAAGGTAAGGGCCAATGTGGTATTCATATACAAATAGTAAGGCAGAGTTTTTCAATTGCAAGTGAAAAAGTGCCAAACCTGGGTTTCTGAAGCAATTTTCACAAAATATATAGCAATTTATGAATTTTTGTGACTGTGTATATCTCTTTTGTGCTACTGTATATTAATCTATGCAGTAAAAAAGTGGAAATTCTTTTTTGAATAAAACACAGCTAGTGCCCCTTAATTTTGTTATTATATGACTTTTTATTGAAAGTGAAACAAAAAAAAATTATATAGTAATTTCATAGACAATACAGGTAACCATATTGCATCTAAGGCTTTTAGTTTTTGATAATTTGTGTTGTGTGTGTAAGTGCATGGGTGTGTGTTAATACATGTATACTGTGTCTATTAGAATGTGTGTGAGTGCATGCAACTTCATCTCAAGCGGTGTATACTGTTTGTGTGTATGGGTTTTTGAATTCTGCTCTATTTGCGTGTGTGCTTGAAATTTTTTATTTATCTATTTTGATATAAAAATCTGAAGAATAATTTGGTTGTCCATGTTAATTAATGAATTCTAATTTTTTTATTCACCTGTTTAAATGGACCTTTTCACAACTGTAACTTTGGATGGAAAAATGATACTGATTCTTGGAAAATGATGTCATGAAACAATCAGTTACTTTGATAATGTTTTTTTTTGCGGAAATCTGTATCATTTTGCTGTCCAAAGTTACAAGATCGAAGTTATTGTGAAAAGGTCCATAGATATGAAATAATTAAGTTCTCCATATTGAATTAGGATTTAAGGATTTATTTTCTGACATATCGACGTCGTTTGATTACAGATTTTCCATCCACATTATTTTTGCATAAACTCATGTTTTTGGTAATTGATGGGTTTCTCATAATTACATTGACTTAAAACATCATAAATACCTCAAAATAAAAATTCCGTAATTTAACTTTTTACATGTTGTATGTTTAATGTATGATTATATAAAGAACTCACAAAGTGACTAAGCCAGTACAGCTCTTTTAAAAATGGCCACCACCATGTAGCTGAAACATATTGTTGAGTGTGGCATAAAACACCAATGAATAAAAAACAACAAAATTTAAAAGCTTTTTTTTTTCACCCAGTTTCATCAGAATTGAAAATGCAAGTTTCAAAATAAGAAAAGGAAAAACATTTGATGATAGAAAAATTGATAAATGGAAAATAAAAACGTCACTGGTAGGGTAGGATTGTAAGATAACAGGACATGGATTGAAGTCACTCACTTTTCTTAATTTATCTACTTTTGTCAGCATCCTATGGTTGGATAATGGTCAGTAAGATTGATACAAAACATGGTTGGAAGTCACTCACTTTTCTTAGGTTTATCTAATTTTTATCAGTATCCTCTTGATAGATTACATTACATTGTCAGTAAGATAACAAAATGTGGTTTGAAATCTTTAACTTTTCTTAGATTTACTTACATGTATTTTGATCAGCATTCTCTTTTAAGATTAGGTCCAGTAAGACTACAGGACGTGGATTGAAGACGAGCTCACATAACATGTTTTATCAATTTTTATCAGCCTTCTTTTAGGAGACCCTGAGACATTTTAATACAGTTACATTTTTCACATAAATTCATCCCTCGTTAAAGTTTAAGCATGAGGAAACCACAGATTTAACCCCCCTCCCCCCCCCTAGTGTAAATACTTGTGTTTGCATTCTGTGGTACAGTAAAATAATATTAACTGACCCAGGCCCCGCTTGTATAAAACATCTCAACTCTTGAGTTTTCCTCAAATTTGAGATTTTCCTCAAATAATTTGAGATTTTTCAGTTTGGCTTGTATAAACGCAAGTTGAGGGGGAATATTTGAGATTTTCCTCAACTTGAAGTTTTTCCTCAAGATTTGAGGCATTCCTCAAATCGGCTTGTATAATAACTAGCCTCCATGGTTGAGTGGTTAGAGCTTTGAACTTTAAACCATGAAGTCTCTTACCTCTGGTCCAACCCCCAAAAATGTGGATGCTTTGAGATACTCAGATAATATACATGTAGATTGGGAGAGTTCGGACACCTCAGGATGACGCAGAACATCTGTAAAACATGATGTTATGATATCAGATTAATGGCAAACCATGAAAAAAAACATAGTTTTGAGGCTTTAATTGGTAACATTTTCAACTTTCAAACTATTAAATAGTTTTCAATTTGGCTGTTGTCTGTTGAATATCTAAATATCCATAGTTGACGGCAAAGGTTCTTGAGGTAGTTTCTTTTGATACAGGTGATGATAGAATAACCACAATGTCTGCGAGTGCTGTTCGGGGGATATCGTTTTGCAATTCAATTTGATGTTCGGTAATTTAAACATATTTTTAAGCTTATTATATAGTATTGCAGCTGCTGGTACAAGGATTGCATTGATCTTTTTTTTATATAGTTTACCATCAATTTGATTGTTTATATATATATATATATATATATATATATATATATATATATATATATATATATATATATATAAACAACAAATCATGTATATGTAATTAAACAATAAATTAAGTAGGTTTGTGGTAAAGGTTATAGTATAGCTCATTTTAGCTATGCAGTTTGTTCCTGTTTTGGGTTGGTTGTTAGTTATAGTTTTTGTGTGTAAGTATATATGTTTATTCGGTTTTTCTATCATTAAAACTTGCAAAATGTAGTATTATCTGACAATAAGTTCCAGTAAACTCTCTAAATGACATTTCACAAAATGTAATTGAATGGGACACCTAACAGGGTGTCCCATTAACATAACATTTCTCCCTAAATACAATCATCAACTTGGACATAATGCCACTCAGCAACATGTGCTATGAACAACTTAAAACTTATACGTACTTAGGTAGACATGTGTGGCAATGTCATACATACACTAAATATAATTTAATCCATATAGTTAGGTGACATTAAACAACGACACGAACTGACAAAGTCAGGAAAACTTGTTTTAGGTGCAAAAATTGAAAATAAGACATGGTTCTTGTATGAATGGCTGTAGAATGATCCAGGCATTACATGGTGGAAAGGAAATTAAATGCTACAGCAACATGTTATTTGCAATCTGATTAGCTGAAAAAGATGGGAATTAGAGCGGGTGTCCAAGTTCTCCCCTACCTGTGTCATTAGTCGTACTGTGACACAGACATACATGTAGACTGAGGCTTAAGTTTACATGCAGGAAAAAAGATACAACCTTTATTGAAACTCATTTTCAATCAAAGTTACAAGTGCCTCTTCATCTACATCTTCAGGTAAAGTTATGACCGTTATTGAAACTGGTTCCTGTACAGTATGTTTTAGGTCACTCTGACCTATATACATGTACACAGACCTTTAGTATTTTGTTCTTAAGATTGACAGTAATCTACATACATATATTGTAATAATTCGGGGAAGTTTAGTACATGTACATATTAATTGTTCACAAAATTGTACATAGATTTTGATTTCTTGGGCTTTTTTTTAGAATAGCTGAGTAACATGAGGAAGTGACCCTCTTGTGATACATGTAGTATTGTATAGATAAGTGCATTACACTTGCCTTCATGCATTATACATGTAAATGTTGTAAACTCGATGTTTATAACATGTGAGTGTTCTGAAGCCTAGATAATGACTTTTTGTGAAAAGAAGATGTCTTCTCCTCCGTTCTTAGTTGTGCTGGTTTCCACCCTAGTTTTAGTGCCCAACCAGTGAACCCAGGGGAAATTTAACCCATTTACCCCTAAAGGCACATTTTGACTGGTCTAAGTCATTGATGTACAGAAGAGTCCATTGTTTTCAGGGGTTGATGAGTTAAAATAAGATCTTTTTGTCTCACTTAATGCATTAAAAGAAGCTTAACCCTTGTAAGTACCTTCAGTACTTTGATTTAGAGGTTATGCATACTAGAAATTATTATTATCTAATGATATGTAATGAATCAAGAATGAATCCAGTTACCTTGATTGACATATGACCTTTTTGTACTGAATCTGCACTTTTATCACACATCCACCTGAAGTATGATTTGTGTTTATAGAAACTTAGTTCCACAGCAAATCATCAAAGGGAGGACATGCTTTGTTGATCATAAACAATTGAAATAAAGGAGAGAAAATATTGTTGTTAGCGAAATAAAAAGATGCTTCCCTTGATAAATATTTCTATCATTATAATCTTATCTAGATCTACCTATTTTTGTATCAATGCACATGTTCATGTATTTTACAAATTTTTGATTTTCCCCTAAAATATGAAAAATACATTTGCTATGGGTACTCAAATTTTTTTTAATATTTTTGAAAATTGCATAACGGCCTAGCTCAGTCGGTAGCACGCTCAACTCTTGATCGTGAGTTCGAGTCCAGCCAGCGGCAGGTTGGTTTCCTGTCCTTCCTATGAGACAGTAAAAACAGAGGTCACAGTAGGTGTCGGCATGTTAAAGAGCCCTCACTGCTCAGTGGACATAAAGCATAGTACAAAATTAGAATCCCTTCACCGGCATTTGGTGACGTCTCCATATGAGTGAAAGATTCTTGAGTGGGACGTTAAACAACAATAAACAAACAAACCAACTGCATAGCAGCATAAATTATATCATCATCCCAAGTTATGGTTTTCCGATCCACTCTGTTACTCACACACCTTGACAGATTTGGCCTGTATATTATGACTTTGCGACATCGATTTCCATTGGTTTCAGGAACCATTTCCTGAGCCAGTCAGAATGCATCTAA
Source organism: Atrina japonica (assembly GCA_030159075.1). Lineage (NCBI taxonomy): Eukaryota > Metazoa > Mollusca > Bivalvia > Pterioida > Pinnidae > Atrina > Atrina japonica. The sequence goes on from BROG01000007.1 coordinate 2,613,923, forward strand.
TAATCAATCATGCATCGACCACATGATAGAGGGGAAAGAACGTAAACACAGAATAATGTCAACGTGCAGGCTATGCCACGAGTCTTTTCATTAGCTTAAGTCAGGGGTCAGTGTTGGATCAGTCTAAGTGAAATTTTAATTGGCGGTAGATGTCGCCACCAGTGACGGCGAAATATGAAATGTAATTTGTCAAGGTGTTTGAGAAACGATGTAGATTAGAAAACCTTGATCTGGGAGGATGAAATTATGTGTGTTTTCATTTTAAATTTACGAAAAGAAATTTCAGTTTTAGTATTGAGTTAAGTTTGTGACCTTGGGCCTTACATTCAAGAAAAAGAAAAAGAGGCAAATTTGTTGAAAAGAATTTTTTGTGTAATCACTTTTTCAGTCATTCTACCAGGTTTATTAAACAATTATTTTTGCATAATTTCAAATGACAGACATTCTATATGCATGCATGTTTGTTGTAAGGAAGAAATGTTGGGTGAAGATGGCATGGTTATTTTATCTGTTGCCTAAACCCTGTGTAGTTAGTCCTAGGCATTGGATATTTAATATAGTTTTGAATATAGTAAAATCCATATATCCTGGCTGGGTGGAGTTTTGTTAACTCTTCCTTGACCGGGACGAGTTTAAATTTCAGGTAATAAAGCATAACATTAGAATTATACTGACTAGAATAATCGTTCCTACTTGTCACTGTACATAAGAGAGTTTCCAGTTAGGAAAAAAACGTTTTTTCTGTGCGGCTTGTCATAACCGAAAAATGAGTAAAATCATCCATCCGTATGATAATCAAAATGTTACTCCGCCTCGCCATCTTATGTGAATCGGACAATATAAAAATACTAATTCTGTCAATATTACTTACATAAAACATGAATCTTGGACAGTGGAACCTGTTTTGAGAGACCACCCATATTCCACTGAAATGTGGTCTCTCAAGACAGGTGGTCTCTCATAAGAGGTTTTATATACAGAATTGTTTAACTGAATGGTTTTCAGAATGTGGTCTCAAAAGACAGGTGGTCTTTCACGACAGTGGTCTCTCAAGACAGGTCCCACTATAATGTAAACAGTGGTCATTCTTTTTTATTATATACTTAATAAATATAGTCGTTTCTATTGGCTAAATCGCTTACACGTGACTAGTTCACATTAGATCATGTACACTGGTTTTCCATGCTACATTGCTTTTTGAAAATAAATCACGAAGGAATCCCCTCTAGCTACCTATGCCGCATTCGCAGAAATGCAGATGTGGCTAGATAAACAAATCATTTTTAAATGCACTGTTAATTACTTGTGTTCCTTGTTGTCATTGATAGAATTAAATGTTAAACTTTATGTTGCCTTTGACTTTGTATTTATTTTCAAAGAAATGAATGCAGTTTAATATTCAAATAGCAGTGTAAACCATAGCACAAAATGCTATAATTCTTATCTAAAGTATGTCACTAGAGTATATAATAAAACAATAACGGACTTTCGTGGTGGTAAATATGATGTGATACGAACCTAAAAATCTGATATTGACTGAGGCTAATGCCTTGGTCAATATCAGTTTTCGGGCTCATTTCACATCATATTCACCACAACAAAAGTCCATAATTGTATATTGTAAAGTTGAAAATAACGTTGGTGTCAAAGTTGAGGTCAGGGGTCAACAATCATCAAAATATTCATTTGTCTTGCTGGACAAGTAGACTGCAAATTAACATGTTCATTTTTGAAATTTTTGTATTTTTATGTATGTTAATACTTGTCTGGTAAATTGGAAATCTCCTGTTGGACAATTGCGGAGTACATGTCCGGGTACAAAGTAGAGTGGTACTGGACATTCAGACAGACGTTTTTGCTAAGTCATGTAAATATGAAATATTAATTGGTATTTACATGTATCACAGAAATATTTATTACATATTTTACAATATTCTGCCCATTCTATTATTGTACACGTCACATGTAAACTAGAACACTGCTATACTATGTCATCCGCTTTTATACAAGTTGACAAATTTGTTTTGTGTTACGAGTATCAATTTCACATCTACACATTCACTTCTGTACATTTTACCTTACCACAGACTCGCTCAATTGCTATTCTGTATACATTTTACCATTCTGTATATCACTATTTACATGTTCATGTATACCACCGTGTCACCCTCACAATACAATACTACCCTATTCATGCTATTGTCATATCCATTTTACATTTTGTCAATCTTTACAATACATTTTCTACCCTTTCATGACATCGACCTTGATTTTGAGAGGGCGCTAATGCTCTTGCGTAGGCGTTGGTTACTACATTGTAGCGTCAGGGCCCAGTCAAGAAAAGTGGTTGAGGTCAAGTTTACCTGCTTCTTGTGTTCATATATCAACTAAACTTGTATACGTGTATACACTTATGATACTGGATTAGTCTTCTGTGTTCTCTTGCCTTATTAAAGATTAGTTGAGTTCAGGGTTATTGGGGATTTTTAAAAATATGTTGGTGTGAATTAAGCTTTGAAATCATTGATTACTCTGTCAATAAATAACAGTTTTGTTTTGTTAGTAGTTAAGTTTATTATTTATTTTTATTTCATTTTATTCATAATTTATTGTAATTTGAATTATTCACACATATAAAAGGAGTAGTTACACAGGTTTGCAACAAATACTAGAGTTATTCCCCTTTATCCAGCCTTTGTACTTACACACCTACGAAATACCTTAACAAGGTATTTTCCCCCTCTTCCCTATGTTTGTATTCACTATGCATTTTTTTAAACAAGATCGGTTAGTTGTAATTGTTCTAATTTATGTATTGAATTTCTAACTGAGTTACAAATATCTATATAACATGTAATAATAAAGAAATATTTGACTTCATTTATATAGTGTAGCTTTCAATATACATGTATCTGATTATTGCCTGTTGAATCAGTACTTATAAAACAGTGTTGGCTTTCCATTAAAATACAGCATAACATCTCATTTGATAAGCTTTTTCCATCTTTTGCTTGCAAATTTGAATATTATGTTATGTTTAGTCTTTGAATAAATTAGAAAATTTGTATATCATGCAGATAGATTGTATTATTAGGCCTACAGTCGAATCCACTTATATTGAACACTGTTTAACATTGAAACTACGATTGAATTGAAATGACTTTGATTCCCCCATCCAAATTCTTTAGAGCCGACCTGGCTCAGTCGGTAGCGCTCTCAACTCTTGATAGTGAGGTTGTAAGTTCGAGTCCAGTCGGCGACAGGTTGGTTTCCTGTCCTTCGGATGAAACAGTAAAAACCGAGGTCCTGTGTCACAGTAGGTGTTGGCACGTCAAACAACCCTCACTGTTCAATGGCCATAAGTGCCAAGCATAGGCCAAAATTTGAAGCCCTTCACCGGCATTTGGTGACGTCTCCATGTGAGCAAAAGATTCTTGAGTGGGACGTTAAACAACAATAAACAAACAAACAAACAATCCAAATTCTTTATTACCATTATAAACCGGTTATTTTGAAATCCCTATTTATATGAATGAAAATTTCATTCCCCTTCGATTTCAATATATCAAGGTTCGACTGTATATAGATATTATAATCAGACCAATACTAAGTTTACATTCAGAGAATTAATTTAGTGAGAATGTTCATATCACAGGTTATCTATTGTACATAAATTAATATCTATTGAAGTAAATCATCATGAATTATTCCTTGAAATAATTAGGGTTCTACAATACAATGTATGTTGCATATAGTGATATATCTCTTTGTTTGTATCCACATGCTTTTTTCTGTCAATTTTGGGAAAATGTCATTGACAACACAATTGGGATTTTGATGTGAATTTGTGTCATATTGGGAAAAATTGTGTGCAAACATGGAAATCTAAATGCATTTCCCCCTTAATACATTACGGTTTTTTTTCCATTACGGTCATGAGCTCGACATCAAATTGGGAATTTTGTCATCAAATTGGGAAAAAATACATGCATTTTGCATTGGGATTGGGGCTGTTGGGGGTGTAATGTAATGAAATTTAAGTATAACTAACCTGCATGTCGAAAATAAATATTGATATTGGGAAGAAGATGATGGCATTAGTTGACTTATTTATGACAATGTAGCCTATGGTAGGCCTATAGGCCTAGCTACATGTATGATAAAATGTAAAATATTGATCATGGCGACCAAAAATTTCAAATGGCGAGTAAAATTCTCAGTTGGTCTCCATTTGGCGACTATAAGTCAAGGTGTACTTAGAGCCCTGCAAATTATAAACAAACGGGAGCTCAGACCACCTGTTATGATATGAATTTCCTCACTTTCAAAATAACGAATCAAGGACAAGTCAGTCCAAGGTCAACTCGGAAATATATATTTGAACACTTGGGTCGTTTTACAGTTTATCTGCCTGATTTCAGTTTTACCCCTCCCCATGGTTACTTCCCTGATTTTATTTCTATCCTATTTTTTGTGATATTGTTTTGTCCCTAGCTTACAACAGCAACTTTTTCTTTGACACTGATAGCTTTTGTACATGGCAGTGGACTGTATTTTCCAAGACACTGACAGCTTTTCACCAAAAGTATAAAGTACAGAATCACAAGCAAGTCCTGACACATGTTTGTACACACACACACACACACACACACATATATATATATATATATATATATATATATATATATATATATATATATATATATATATATATATATATATATATATATGGAGTTGACATGTTGTAAGCCATTCTTCTTCACTATTGCAGTGGACATAACATGAAGGCAATGGCATGGTTCATAATGAGATTAATTTAAGGTCAATCTTTTATTTTGTTTGCATAAAATCACAATTTTGTTCTTACATAATTACATAACTGGCCATAATGATCAACTGAAAACAGTACAGATAAGTAAAAAGCCGATAATTTGACATTTCTTTTCTACATGGGTCTACAGAAAGAACTCCTGGTAACTTGCATGCTCGGCCATCATTAACTTATCAACCCCCGGAAAACAATGGACTCTTCTGTAAATCAATTACTGAGGAATGTCCAAATGTGTCTTCAGGGGGTTAATGGGATAAAAAATTGTTTTATGTACCTTGATGAGTATGTAAATTGGATGAAGTTTAAGATTTTTTTTTACAAAAAAAAAATAATTAGTGGGCAAAGCTGCCTCAAAAAAATATTTAGGTGGGTCCCTAGGGTCACATCAAATAAGTCTATTTAAAGATTTTGGGTTTTATATGCTTAAAAATATGTGCATATTCATAATTGCATAGATGATTGGTTTTGTATATTTATATAAATTTCTTTTTTCAGATTTTGATATGGCTTATTTTTGGAGGTGGACAAACTTCTCCTGCTATGTCCAATTTCTTGTCGTCTTTTCAATGGTGGTTGGTTTTTTCACCTGGCTGCTGTTAGAAAATAAGTTTTACGTAGAGACAATAGGATTTTTAGCTGTGTTTGCTGAAGCCATGCTGGGAGCACCACAGTTTTATAGAAACTTCCAAAATAAGTCAACACAGGGAATGAGGTAGATATATTGCAGTGTAACGTCGCTATTAAGACCACCTTACTTGACTGACACAAAGTGGTCTGATTAGTAACCTGTCTCCTTAATGAGGGTCCAGACTTAAGTATTTATTACGAAATTTTCATATGACGGAATATTAATGGTTTTAAAACGAGGTGGACGTTAAACGACATTCTACTGTATATGAAGTCTCAGAGTGCATGACATATACTTACATTGGAGTATACCTTGATTATGAGAGACCACCCCCATCTGCCACTCAAACATTGTCTCTCAAGACACTAGGTCCCTTAAAAGAGGTTTTATTTAAAGAAGTATTTAATTCAGTGGTTCTCAGAGAGTTAGCCCCACTGGAACCAAAGCTGATTTTGTGAAGTCAGTGGTCTCTTTTTTAAGTGCTTTGTGTAACAGCTAACTTCTGAGTGCCTGTCTTCAGATTTGTGAGGATTTCCGTGTTTCACTCACACTTTGGTTATGACATGTATAAATGATAAGAAACGAGAATATATTTCACGTTTCTATAAATTTATTACAAAAAAAAAAAACCAGTTGTATAGACATATTAGAAATATAGTAACATATTGGCAATAAACCCACAGTTACCCAAGGGCGATAACCACCTCCAGCGCATATTGACCAAAGGCGATGATAGAAAAAGATAGATAAAGAAAAAGACAGAAGATGAGCCTAATCAGACTCAAATGAAGAGCGAACTGACCTGTTAACAAATCTGTTAATACTGGTCAAATTAGTAGCAAAACGCTCACCTAATATAGCCAGAAAAAGTTGTGAAATCAATTTATACTACAATAGAGACATTTAAATTCCAATGCAATAGATTAATACATCCCTATCCATCGCTTTGTGAGTATAAATCTGACTCAGGTAAATTTAAATGTACAGTGAAACCTGTTTATAGGGGCCACCCAAGGGACCAGAAAATATTGACCTTTATGTGGAGGTGACCCTTATACATGGGTTCAATTTAGTTGAAGTATGCAGTCAGGGGACTTGAAAAAACTGGCCTTTATAAACAGGTAATCCTTATATAGAGGTGGCCCCTATAGCAGGTTTTACTGTATATCAATATAAAAAGGGACGTAATAAATTATAAACATATAAGCGTTCCTGTTACACTTTGTATCCCAATTTTTTGCTCCATCATTTAAAACTTGATGCCATTATGTAACTAAAATATTATTGAGTTTGACATTTAACACCATTTAAACAAACTAACAAACAAGTTCATGACCTCTGTTAGTCTGTGGGTGAATTGATTGCTCTGGTTTTATTTGTAAAAAATTATCCAAAATTTGAAGTTCTACATTTAAAGTCTATTTTTTTCAACTGTTTCAGTAAGAAGATGGTTGGCTTCTGGACGTGTGGTGACATATTTAAGACAGGATATTTTATCCTGCGGGAAGCACCTGCTCAGTTCTGGATTTGTGGCATGTTACAAGTGTCAATAGATATTTCTATCTTTATACAAGTGTTCATGTACCGTAACTTACCACCGGGAAGGACTTTAAAACCTGCAGTTAGATAGTTAATTACTTTTAGAATATTTATATTAATTTTAGTTTGTTTTAATTTGAAAAAAAAAAATCAATGTTTTTGATGTTAAGCTTGCCTGAGTTTAAAGCAGTAGTGAGCTATCCTGATGATTGAAGTTTGATGTCCGTCCGTCTCTGTCAGGATTTACATGTACATTGTCAGCTTTAGATCTTCACTTGGACAATGACCACTGACACTTCTAGCTTATTCAAATTTAAAAATCTACCCTGTCACCCCTATGTATCGAAGTTCTATACATTTTTTTCTATTGTTTAGACCAGTCTATTATGGTCTCTTGTGTTGAAAGGGTTATTATCTCTCTCATGTTTTACCTTGAGACCGCTAAAAGCCAGGACAGACATAGGAATGACCACCAAACCCAAGGCAGAGGTAAGAATGACCAATACTAAAGCATGGACAAAGTTGGGAATGACCACCAAACCTAGGGCAGAGATAAGAATAGAGCAGTGTTTCACAACAGATTGTAAGTCGCTAACCAGTCAAATTTTGGTAACAGTTTATGATATTTTTACTTATTACAAATTCACAATTTTTTGTGAAATGCTGCCGAGGGTTTTAAAGTTGTTATAAGCAGGGCTCACGCTGTCATTAGCCAGAGTAGCCATTGACTTATATTTTCAAGATTGGCTAAAAAAAATATTGTAATTGGCTAATTTTCTGGCCAATATTTTTTTAGTCATTTTTGGTACATGTTTTGTGTGCATCATACTGTCATCCAAAAGAGAAAGATATAACATAATCACAGGCAACTACGTTTGACAATGCACATGTCATCAGTTACAAGGACATGGTTGATTGATGAAAACCTGTAAATGGTGTGACAAATTATGGCACATGTACATGTATAAAATATATATAGTTTCCACTTGTCACCACCATGTAACAAAACTTTAAAAACATACATGTATTTGGTATCAACATGCACTGACCTGGCTAATCATAACGTCAAATGGCTAAAAAATATCTTGGTTGGCTAATTTTTAGCTCATAGTTTTCTGAGTCCAGGGTTAGTCCTGTATCAGGAAAAAAAAGCAAATATGAAGAAGAAAAAATTTATTTCAGTCAATACTCTGTACTCATTCTTGATTCTGTCAAGTTAATAGAAAAGCTGAAGAACCATATATCCATTTCTTTTAGCAAAATTTGCAAAAAGAAAATATGTATTCATTATCTCTTTAGATGTAGGGAGAATAGAATGTATTATATATTTCTAAAATGATGAAATCATTTTTACCTTGTCCTTTCAATTCATATGCATTTGATGCAGTATTAACCAGAGGAGCCATGATGTGGTTTCCATGGGAACAGGCAAAATAATTTTTGACTAGACAAAATTTATTTTCAAAAAAATACTTTAAAGCTATTAAGATTGATTCAGGATCAGTCAATATTTGGGATGAGATCTGAGCATGTGAATCCTAAATTCTCATTGGCTGTGGTACTGATTGTTCTTAGCTGAAATTATTACATACATTTGTCTTTAATTCATCAACCCCTGAAAAAAAACAATGGATTCTTCTGTTATCAATGACTTACGCCATTCCAAATGTGTTTTCAGGGGTTTATGGGTTAAGAGCAATGTAGCTCAGGTGAGCATTTTAGGCTGATGTATTTATCTATCTTTCTTTGTATACTAAGGAAGATAACTGTGTAAATGGTCATCTCATTAATCAGAAGAACACCATCACAAATTATAATTTATTTTTTTTATAGAATTACATGTATTTGTTTTTGATCGAGTTTACATATTGCAAAACATTCCGTGTCATTATGTGTGGTTAAGAAACAAATATTTTTTAAATTGTAGTTTTTTTCTGCAAAGAACCCATGCTTTATTTTAACAACCAACATGATATTTTGCTGACTCGTGCTATTTCCAAATGATATCATGATATTGAAAAAATCCCTCCTAAATTTTTAAAACAGGTTCGTTTCTAAGGAAACAAAAGATTAAAATATTAGTACTTGAAAACTCTAAAGACTGCATACCATTACACGTGTAAATACCATTAGTTAGCAACAGTGTCTACTAATTACAAATAATTACAGGGTGATACCAAAGTACTAAATTGTTCCCAGAAAAAAAAATCAACCAAATTACAGAAAAAAATTATCATGAAAAATTCTGTTCTAAATGGACTTGATTAAATGTTTTTACATTTCAGTAATTTTACAAAAAAAAAAAATGCAGGTTTTTTTTTCTGAAAAATTGAAACTGACTGAGTGCAAGGTATTCAATGAAAGTAATTCACTGTGTCTCTCTGTTTATCATTCTTGCTGTCCATCAGGCAATATTTTTTATCGTTTGTCTCACGTAAAATAAATCAGTGAATTTATGGACAACTATTCATAATCACTTAGAAGTGTCAAGACTTGAACCTCAACGGGTCAAGATCATCTGAGAGTCCTGAGTGCCATCATTTAGCAATATGTTCTCTGTTTTACAATTACAATGTATTTTATATGTTTTATCCACCCAGCTCCACATTCTTCAGACCTGCATTTAGAGATATTGTCACTTTTAAATCATTATTGTTATGTATTGAATCACTATTGGTGAATTTGAAGATTGCAAAAGTTAACATCAGTAATGGGTAACATTTAAAAAAAACTCTTGTTTGATATATGAAGTACATGTATCTGGTCAATATAGTATTTACTGACCATTATGTATTGTTTTGTTCCTACATAAAAACTGGATTTTGTTGATTAAGGTAATTACTGTTTTTTATAATTTTCTTTATTTTGCACACTATTCACCAAAAAGCAATTTGTTGTACATTGTCTAAAATTTGATTATTTATTGTTATGAACATGGAATCACAGGTACATTAAAAACACATTTGCATTCCTGATTGAAAACTGAATATGAAACCAATAAAATTCAATGTCCTCCAAAGGGAAGTATAGTTATGCAAAAAAACAGTAAATTTATCAATTATGTTTAAATATAGTTATATATTTTATATAATTATAGATTAGGTTCAAGTGCTCTCTTATTTACAGAGTTATTGCCCTTTGTGAATATTGAGTATTTTACTGTTTTTTTGCATGAATATGAAACATTTAGCTGTAACCAAACATCTTCTAGTAGACATATCAGCTTTATATATATATATGCATTTTACAAATTAAGATTTTTCCTCTATTTTCTATCATTATCAACATTTATTTCAAATTGTGTTATTTTCATTTTATTATATACTAGATTCTTGAATTGGTATATTGATTTAGTATTTAATATAATCTTAGCTTTAGTTTTGGAATCCAGAGTTTCACCTTCAGAGAACAAAAATAATACGAGTTACTTACCTAAGGTGTAAGGCATGGACGATTTTACTGTAAAGAAGATGGATAGACCTTTTCTTGTAAACTGTGGTCCTGTAACTTTGGATGACGGAATCATGGAGATTCTTAGAAAATGATGCAAAGAAACAATAGTGATTTTCCACACTCTTATTGGAATGGGGCCTGTGCTTTTTATCCCCTCACAAAGGAAGTTTGGAGGGGATCTAGGATTAGGCTCATACATACATACGTACGTACTTAAGTAAGTACGTACGTATGTATGTTACACTTTCCTTGTCAGCCCTCTAATAATTTTATTTCTCAACGGAATTTCACGTAACTTGATACAAGGGTTTACTATGGTAATAACTCGGACGAGTTTGTAACCTGCACTGTCTTATTTACAGAGTTATTGCCCTTTGTTTATTTCATTGAAATGTTTTGTCAACACTAACAAGTTTATTTCTCAACAGAATTTCATGAAACTTAATACAAGGGTTAACTATGGTAATTTCTCGGATGAGGTCATGTTTCGTAACCGTGCTCTCTTATTTACAGAGTTATTGCCCTTTGTTTATTTCATTGACATATTTTTGTCAGGGCTCTAACAATTTTATTTCTCAAAGGAATTTCATGAAATTTCATACGATTTTAGGTTTGGGTGTGTACAATGTATATTCTGACTTTATAAAAAGATGGCATCTATTGCAAACCTAGGCTTCTGATTGGTCGAAATTTCAGCAATGTCCGATTTTGATGAAATTTGGAATTTATGGGTATTAAGGGATTGCGGTTTAAATGATATGGGTTTCATTGCGGTCTATGGCAAACCAAGGCTTCTGATTGGTCGAAATTTCAACATTGTCAAATTTTAATGAAATTTGGAATTAATGGTATCAAGGGATTGCAATTTCATTGATGTGGGTTTTATTGCCGTCTGTAGCAAACTGAGGCTTCTGATTGTTCAAAATTTCAACATTTTCAGATTTTGATGAAATTTGGAATTATTTCTCAACAGAATTTCAGGAAACATATCATTCCACTATACAGTATTTTACAATATTTCCAGGGCTAGGGGGTTAATATCACTTGTGATGCATTGTTAAATTAGGAATTTTAGCTACATTTTATTGAAATTGGAAAATCTAAAACTACACAACTATTTTAAAATACAAACACTGTTTAATTTGCAAATTTGATAAAAATGCATCTTTTTGCATTGCAAATGGGGCCTTATTTTGGTTCCATACAGTAATGTGCAAAATTCCTGAAATAACCAGTTATTGTGACAACATTATTGTTTTTGCAGGTACCGTACCTATTTTTTCTATTGTTTTGTTGTCTGAGGTTGCAATACCCAAGGCCAATTCTGTGAAAATGTCTATCATCGAATTCTGTATAATGCTTTAATATAATTCATTAGCAATGACTACTATCGTTTACATCAACAGACTTTTCATCTGTATATTATACAAAATTACCTGTGTATATATATATATATATACATCATTTTCCATTTCTTTTTTAATTCAGTGGGTAGTCTCATACATATGCTTGTACCAATAGTTGCATTCTGGGATATATCTAGAGTTTAGTGTTCGAATTCTAGTCGCTAGTATAAGCCATTTGTGTTCCAGAACTGTGTAGCCAATCACTATGGAATCGAACTACACATTAATGGTAATTGGGATTATTGTATTGTCAAGACTGGGTGTTCTTATATTGGTAAAAGGGGATTCGATTTTGTTAGTATTTTGTCATTTTGAGAATGTATATCATTGCACCATAAAAGTAGTAAAAATGAACTGCAGTAATTGTCACAAAGTTTAGTCACAATAGAGGGGATGGTTACCCATCCACATAATTAGTTCCCAGCACTTGGTCATTTATTTGCTTAGGCCTTTCCAAGTTAATTTTTATGTTTAGCGTCCACCCTAAAATTAATGACCTATCTTTCTATCAGGAAAAAACCCACAAAACGACAGAAAAAACAGAAGACTTTCTAAGAGAACAAATGCAATAAAATGCACATTTTAAGTTTTTTCCTGATGTATGAACAAGAGAAAAACAAAAATTAAATTGAAAAAAATAAAAAGCATATCTTTGGCACATACCAATAACCAATAATAGAAGTTTTCTCATTGATGAAAATAAATGTTCATGTTCTTGTACATTTAACAGCTTTGTTCCACATTTTCCCCTAGTTCATATTATTTTGTGATCTCAAAACCAATCCATCTGCAGACATTAGAATGAGAAAAAGCTTGGAATGGCCTAAATGATACAGATGAAATGGTATGTCTATTTTAGTTATTCAGTTTAATTATCCAAAGAGTTTTTATATGTAGATTTTGTTTTGGGTCGAGAAAGGGGTTTTATTCACACTTCACATTTATGTAATTAACCACCGGCTTTTAACTTTTTCATTGGTATAAATTATCTCATATTATTAAGCCAAAGTTGAAAAGAACTAAATTTGTCCTTCTTTGTCAGTACTGTTATTATAGTCATATTTGTTATCCATCAACATGTTCAAATAAGTGTTTTCTTAGTCAGAAGCATATGTTTTTGCCAATAGCTACATTATTTGGTAATTTCTATTGTCAGATATTTTTTGTTTGTAATTCAAGACAAGAATTATCAATTTCATCAGAGAATCACAATTATCCAAAGAATTTATATTGAAAAAATTTAAAATTATTTTTATGATGATATTTAGGAATACTATTTTTTTATTACATTACATAAGTATAATTCTATCAATCGCATTCTGGGACTGCTGTTGTTGTGCAGCTTTACAGTTTTAAATATTGTCATCTTCCTGTGGGAAACAATCTCAATTTCCTTACTGGGACGTCAGTGGCCGATTGGTGAATGCATCTTGCTTTAAACCATGAAGTGTCTCGCCAATAGTCATAGCTGAAACCTAAGGTGATTAAATAAGGTTTGCCAGTTTTCTTGCGGAAAGTCCGTAGTTTTTCTCTGGGGACATGATAACCAGATTTGCCTTCCATCATTAACCCATTTACCCTTGAAAACACATTTGGACTGACCTATGTCACTGATTATCAGTAGAATCCATTGTTCTTCAGGGGTAGATGAATGAAGAACTGGAACGTATAACTGTAAAATCACAAAGTCACAAAACAAACAAAATAAATTGCTACCAAATTTGGTGAGTATGATCCAGTGAGTAAGTGAAAAAAGATGAAGTTTAACAAACTTTTTTGTTTGTTTCTTTAATATTGCAGATGTACTGGGCATATATTATCAAATCTATAAAAGACACATGCTCATGATATCTATCGACATATAGTTCTGGTTTAATGGGTAAAAACATATCATCTCTTTGATCCTTTCACTTTCTTCATATTCTCGTTTTGCATGACCTGATTGAGCAACTTGGATCTTCAGCAAAGTCATCAATATTTTTACTTTTAAGTTTCTTTGATGACATTGTCTTTTAGTACTCGGGCGTACTCTGAAGACTTACTTTTAAGTTCCTTTGATTACATTGTCTTTTAATACTCAGGCGTCCTCTAAAGACCTAGGCCTTGGGACACTTGTTAACAGATGAGTTTTAATTTGACAGAAGTATGTTATATGTTTGTAAACAATTAATTTTGAAAGTCATATTTACCAGTTGTATCTATTCTGTATTGCATTGCTATCAATGAAAATTAAATAAAAACTTTTTATATTATGTTGAAAAAAAGTTTTTGTTATTACTCATTAAAGAACCATTCCCCCTTGTACGGGGATTAGTCCATGCGCTTCCCATATAACATGTGTTATGATTTGGACACTTCGTCACTAGCCAGATGCCATTCTACATAATACCAATTGCTGCTCTGATTTTATTTTTAGCTCACCTCTGGTCAGGTGAGCTATTGTCATCACTTTGCGTCCATATATTCACAGTTCACTTTTTTAAACTCTTTTGATTTCACATTTGAAGGTATATATTATACAACGAATAATAACCTAAACGGCGAATATTTCATTATGAAATTACAATTTGAATATATAGTCACATGTTTAGTGCCAGTATATTACACAGTGTAGTATCATTTGAAACATGTCTAGTAGCAGTATATTACACAGTGTAGCAGCAACTGGTCACATGTCCAGTACCAGTAATATAAACAGTGTAGCAGCATTTGGTCACATGTCTAGTACCAGTATATTACGCAGCATAGTACCATTTTGTCACATGTGTAGTACCAGTATGTTACGCAGCGTAGCATCATTTTGTCACATGTCTAGTACCAGTATAATACACAGTGTAGCATCATTTTGTCACATGTCCATTACCAGTATAATACATAGTGTAGCTTTATTTTATCACATGTCTAGTACAAGTAAATTACGCAGCGTAGCATAATTTTGTCACATTGTAGTATCGGTATATTACGCAGTGTAGCATCTTTTTTTTACCATAACCAATCTGTATGGAAATTATTAGCTGGGTAGAGAAGAATTTTTCCTTAAAGATGCGCTTTCACATTTTGTTTGATGTCAACGTTCCGCAAATTTTACTGTCGGTATAATAATCTTGTTAGCGATAACTCTATTTCACTTATTGAAATACTGAATTACCTGTTCGATAGCCGTTATTAAGTCGTCTGTACCAATTGTAACGAGGATTTGTTCCTCTTTCATTTCATTTGAATTTGACGTTGGACTCCACTGTGTGACCGGTCAACATGGGATGTTACTCCTCTATTGCACCTGATCCCACCTCTGAATTTCCAGAGGTCCGTGTTTGTCCAATATTCACCGGATTTGTATGTGTATCCTGGACATCCTGAAAATTTATACTTAGGTATCTGAGATTTTTTATGTAGAAAGCTAAAAATTTCATTTTTACATAAACTTACGTTGGCCTATTAATACTCAATTTTTAAATCCCGGTTTTTTCAAAATACAGATATATAGGAATCACCTTGTCTGCATTTTAGTGTAGTTCCGTCCGACCAACCTTTCGTCCATTAGGGAGCAACCATTTGATTTTTACGGGAGGGGGGATTTTTTTCTTTGTTTACGCATTATGACGAAGTTAACAATGGCTGTATAAAACTTCTTTGAACAACGTATATACCGGTAGCTAATTAACAGATATTAAGTACAAATATATCATATTTGTTCTTTTTAATGCAGTGGCGAATCTAGATTTTTTTTTCAGAATGGGGTGGGTAAGGGTTGAGGCTGGTGACATAAAATGAAACTAAATATGTATATGTATTTCAAATTGTTATACAATACATAACTCATTGCACATACATGTATTTCAATATGATATGAAACTACACTTGTTTACCAATATGAAAATCATAGATACCAAAGTATTGGTTATAAGAAGGTTCACGATACAATATATAAACCAGGTGAAAATTGGATGTGAACAGGCTTCTGAGAATACAGAGGTCTGGTCTCAAATGCTGTGAACCAACAGATGGATTCAAATGAACTAATATTACAGTACACTAATATCCATCTCGAAGAAGGTTTAAGACACTAAATTGTGACCTCGATAGATTGATTAACTCCAAAAATGAAAAGAAATTCAACAAATGTAAGCTGAATGCCAGGAGTTTGGGTTTATGCTAGAATTTTACAAGAGACAAACTTTATGCTAGTGGGTCTGGGTTACTCTCAGGTATGCTACCAGGGCTTTTTCTTACCTTTTTGGGAACATGACCCATGACACTGGAATTGGTAATTTTACAGCATTTTGGCTCAAAATTGGGATTTTTTTCTGATTTTGTTTCATTTATTTTCATATTTGCTATTTTTTTCAAGCCACCGTTTTTCAACTTTGAAGAAAAAAAATGACTGACTATATCAGCATAAAAATGAGAAATAGTAAAAAGATAGTATGTTATGGTCATGATTGGGAATTTTTTGCCAAAAATTGGGGAAAAAAGAAATAATTTGCGATTGGGAATATAACCCAAAATCAGCAATAAATTTGGAGGGAAAAAGCCCTGGCTACTCCAGTTTTTTTTTTAATTCTACAAGTCAAAAGAAGCCTTTTTTAAAGCTTCCAAACACTAAATTAGGATATGTTTACCCTTTCCAAATGGTCCATTGATATACATGTACATATTTGAATTTATTAAACCTCCAAAGTGAAATTTATTGGCAGCGAGGGGGTTGGGGAGTATTCTACCTGGATATATTGTGGAATGTATTCAATTGGGAAGCTTGAGGAGATATTGTCTAGATTCCAGACACAAAACTACAGGTTTCCTTATAATGGCCCAAGGTATGTTACCCAGAAAATGTTTTACAAGCCCCGAGAGTTCATTATTTAGGTTTCAGACATCAGATTGGAACCTGTTTATATCTCAAATGCACTAAACTGACAGACTTATTATGTTCCAACAGTAAATTGAGTTTCAGCAAACATGACTTGATAGAGTAATGTACATGTATGGGGCCGGTTCAACAAATTTTGAGGTCTGGGGCAATTTTCAAGCTTCAACACACTAAATCTAACCATCATCTCTAATAAAGCACATGGCTGATTTTGAATTCATTCCATGTTAAAATCTTTATATGAAAAATACCAAGTTGTAATCCTCACACCTCCTCCTGTTCCACCGATGTAATGTATAATGATATTGTATATAGATAGTTCAGTGCCCTCATAAGACTCGCAGCATTTGACAGTGGAATGGAACAAAAAGTATGACACCATGAAATTTACCAGACCAAAACTAAAATATCAAAACTCTCTTCCACACTACATTCTGATATGAATGCAGTCAGAACGGCCACAATTAAACAAGAAATTGTTATTTCACCAGATATATTTAAGAATGAACATAATTTTATTGCACGTTAGAGAATACTTAACATTAGGAGTAGATATTTACAAACCATTTTCTGAATATGGAATTTTTCTGACCCTACACTTAATAATGTGAAATCTTACTAAAGTTTATGTTCGAAATGATTGCAGTAGTTTGAATCAGTGCAATAAACAATTAAGATACAGAAGTAATACTAATAATGAACTTTCAGTGCTTTGTTTTTCTACCATTTGAATTGTGGTTTTTAATTTTGAATTTTTTGGCTTTTTTATATATTATTCTTATCTATTATTAAGTGAAGGTCAAAATGACCAATCTCGTTTCATATTGGTTGTGCCAAAATCTTTACATGTGTTTTTTTATTTTTTGTATATTTGTTAAATACAACAGTGTTTCCTGAAACTGGACCTGACTTTTTTCATCAGTTACATCCTGCCTTTTTGTTTTGACACATTGCTAATTCTGGATTTTTTCACCATAAATTTTGGTCCTGCCTTTTTATTTCAAATTTGATCCAAGGCCCCAATAAAAATCAAATGGTCCTCCCATTAATCCCCAAAACCTTTTCCAAACTCCTGATAAAGCATTTGATTGACGTTGTAATTTGGTAATATATATTTTTATTGTATAAGTGTTACTGTGACGTACTATGATGCGTTATGATGACGTCACAATAGTGTGATGTGAGGCTAAAACCAAAAATACTTTATTAATACGTTAAAACCAAAACTAAATAGTTAAAACTTCACCTAACACGACAAGGGAAGTTGCCTCACATCACACTATTGTGACGTCATAACGCATCATAGTACGTCACAGTAACACTTAGTTACAACCAATACATCCTCCTCAAGATTGTTTTAGACATGAAAGCGCTAGAGGAAACAAAAACATTTTATTGAACAATTTAGATCTACTTCGCCGTGGATAATTTTATGAACTTTATATATATATATATATATATATATATATATATATATATATATATATATATATATATATATATATATATATATATATATATATATATATATATATATATATATATATGCACAACACAAGAAGATTTTGAATTTCATGTTTTATACAATATTACCACGTCCAGAATTCATCATTCATCATTATTTGTTGAAATTACAGTAACTGGTACCTGTTCTGAGTTAAAATATTTTGTTTAATATTTTACTCACAGACACAAAATATTCTTATCTTTACACATTTACAAGTTGCTGAACACTCAATCAATATATATATATATATATATATATATATATATATATATATATATATATATATATATATATATATATATACAAAAACTGATTGTTTCTGTATGATCTACATGAATGATTCAAGTTTGTATTCTTCGCAGAAAATCGGAAGATTAATTTTTGACGTCTTTTAAGACTTTTTTTACTTTCTTTTAAAGTCATTTTCAATCACTTTTGTCTGATTTCCTTGATTTCCTTCCCTTTGATTCACTACGACTTTGATTCACTACGAGCATTCATTTTATGTGTTTTATCTGTAGTTAGGTGAAGACATGCTTTCGTGAAAGATTTTTGCTGAAATCTAATTTTCAGAAATTATTTGGTATTTTTAAAGACTTCAAATACAAAGGGGACATTTTTTCACATGGTCAGCTTGCTCTTTGAAACCACTGAGGGGATTTCGACGAACCTTTGCAGAAAACAAGTACTAACGGTCCTCTATCATGTTTGTTTATTTTATTTATTTATTTATTCATTTATATTTCTTTCGACAGATCAGATTACACATTCTTCTTGATCTACTTTCCACGTTAATTTTGTAGATGATGCTCAGGTAAGTGAATTGGGTCCACTTGGACCTCTTGTTCCCTTTTTGTAACTATGACTTCCGGTTAACAATGATAACTCTTTATAATTATCATATTTCTATCCTTTTTAATTTATTTATTTCTTAAGAATGGTACAGGTATTGTCCTCAATTTATAATTATAGATTAATATACATGTATTTGAAATATTATACACAGGAAGGAATACATTATGTAAATAGAGCGGTTAGTCGTTTATGTGGCTTGGACCTCTCGTAAAGCTCTCGAATTTATAACTTGAGTGTAAAAAAATATTACACTTATGGCATGGCTGCGGAGATTTATGATTCATATATTTTCACATGTTAGTCAACAAAAGTATACTAATGAAGTGTGAGTGATATTTATAAGAGGCAGAATGTTCAGTATGATAAATTTGACACTTTAATCGGTTATGTAATTCGTGATTGTAATACATACATGCGCTTCCTTTATTTACTACATGTATATGAATAAAGCATGGGATCATTTAACATTTAGGTATTTATATATTTTACTTTTATCTTCATACAACTTATAATAAATGTGGCATAACAACGCCACATTGATAACTGTAGAGGATATCACGTTAAAATAATTGATATCAATCCCAAATATTTAAGACATTGAACAAAAATAAGGACCAAGGGATTCTTGGAATTTTAGAGATGGAGGAGTAAGCATAAACTTTTGACCGGTAATATTTAGCAACAGAATACAGTTATGTCAAAACCAAAATGATATAAACCTTTGTTGCATTCTGCACAGTGAAACATGGTATAGCCAAAATAATCATTTTATCGACTTATGAAAAATGATAACTTATATCACAACTCCTCATATCCTTAGGACATTAACAGAAAACCATCCAAATTGCTTCTGTATTCGAAATGAATGAATGTTGGGCAGACTCTATTTGGAGAATTAAACATAATAAATAAAGCAAAAAAATTAAAAAAAAACCACACAGTCTTTGTTCAGTGTTTGTTATATTTATTCTTGTTTTTAGAAATATATATGAAATGGTTGAATGTGGTGCAGGTTGCATTTGGAGACATTCAGATAATAAATTGATGATATTGAGGCTGATGTCGTCACGCTCTTCGTTATGAACAGTTAGTTTATTCATTTTTATATTCATTTGCCTTGAGCCTTACGACTCATCACCATAAAGTTTAGTTGTCAAATGAATTACACTGAATTTTTAAATACAAAACACATAATCTTGGTTCTCTGTTATCTTATTTTCAAGAGAAAAAACATTGAGTTTTCTATTGATGTAAATATCAATTTCACATCCATTTTACATATTCAGAATGTACCCATTCTACAGATTTGAAATTGATTTTTTTAAAGTCACCAAAGAAACTACATGAGTTTTATAAAAATGCATATTTTAAAGGAAACATTCAATTTATCAAAAAACCAAAAATGCAGTTAATAATCTTCTTCATGTGATATAAACATTCATTTTACGATATTATATAAGTTAATGTCTTTCAAATATGTCGGTATCAGGATTTATTAGAGGGTTGATAAATTCTGGTTGCGACCTCTATAAGTCTGTGATAGCTTTATGACATAAATTGGTTGTTCGTTTTACATGATGATGATGATGATGCTACTGCTGCTGATGATGATGATGGCATTAATATCAATTAGTATTGTAATCTATTTTAATAATGACAATAAAAATTGTAAACACATTAATTGACCTTATATATTTTCTCTACTTTTGAACTACAGTGGATGCTACTCCTCCATGGCACCTCATCCAAACTGTTGATTTCCAGAGGTCCGTGTTTGTTCATTTTTACCAGATATGTACCTAAATTCTGCACATCCTATAGATTTATACTTTTTTATATCAATATACAAAGCAACTATAAACAAGAAATTGTAGGCGTTGACATTCGATATTTCCTGAGTTGCCTCCCCTTTTGAATTTCAAATTGAAGGCATTTTTGGTTAATGAACAAAACGATATGTACTGGCTTTAGTAGTTAGAAAAACACATTAATTGACCTTATATACTTTTTCTACTTTTGAACTACAGGTTGAAGATAAAGAACATATTTTAGCTCTTCAACCGGAAAGGGAAATTAGTTATAAAGGAAATATGCAATAGGAAATAGGAAATGGAATTGGAATTTAATCTTGACATTTTCAAATAAAGAGAAATGAGTCAAACAGAAGGACGTCGCGTGCCAAACTGTTATGTGTGTAATGAATGAATGCATTTGGAATGTGTTTTGATTTCACTTTACTATACTTTTCAAATATAAAACAATTACCTGCATTTCTTCCAAATATATTTAAATTCCTGAGGCGAAATCTCCTTATTTTCAAGATAGATTATTCTTTCAGAACACAAAGTGGTTTTATATACATTGAATTGTTTTGTCAATTAATATACATACACGATAATACAGTTATTAGTTTACACAACAGGTAGTTTGGTGAAAAGACATTTCTAGTAAATATATTCATATGGTTAAGGGTATTTTAATTGTTATCTAACGATAACAAATACATCATCGAAACTTTGGAAGGAAATAAAAACGTTTGTGTATTGGATTACCTTTACAACAGTTAGTTACAAACATTTACTGTCAAACTTGCATTAAAGGCAACCCTGTGCATAAAGGGCACCTGTGTATAAATGTCATTCAACAATAACTTTGGTAATTTTTATAATGAATAAACCTCTTTGTACAGGTCACATGTAACGACTACCTTTGCCTGCTCTCTTTAGTGGCCTTTATAGACAAATTTCACTGTATATTACATCTGCATTCCTATGGTGAAACATTCAAAACAAAATGTAATGAAATTGATGCATTTTAAAACTGATATAAAACAATATCATAGGTTCTATAAAACTATAACTAGACATGCTTTAGTGTAAAGTGTGGGAATGATGTCATTTTTAATTTAAAAGTTCAGAAGCCAATGTTACTGAATAAGAAGTCGCTGACACTTTTCTTATTTTTGAAAGTAAATTGGATGCTAAAATGAGAAATATAAGTGTTACATGGCTTAGAATTACAGTAAAACGGCGTTAACGTCTAACATTGAAGTACCTTAGAATAAGATATCATAACGTACTTAGGATTTCTTTCTATTTAACCCACTAACCTCGTGATCCATACAGCAATTTGATTCACAAACTGTTGACCTCTGACGAAATCATTTGTCCGCTTCAGCAAAAGCAATTAATTTCTTTTACAACTCAGCATCTTAACCGTTGAGTTTTTCCAAATGAGGCGAACGAAATATCTATAAATACTTGTGTTGTACTGTACGACATGTTGAAATGGTATAAGTGGTTACACGTGAAATAAAGATACGTCTACTCATCGCAAACGCGAGTGTTAATACTTGTGATAAAGATACACATACTAGAAAACATATTTTACGTGATCATGAGCAGGTGTTTGCAATATAAATATTTGCATAATCGCTTACATGTCATATAAACTATGTCTATTTCACGTAATCCTGACCGGTAATATCAATGTAATGGTAAGCTTATTTCACGTAATCACGAACGGTAATATCCATGTAAAGATAAGCGTATTTCACGTAATCACGAACGGTAATATCCATGTAAAGATAAGCCTATTTCACGTAATCACGAAGGGCTATATTATTGTACAGATGAGCCTATCTCACTATTCATATTAGTCCATCCCGATATATGGACGGTATAGATTTCATATTTACCAATTGTACATCCCCATCTTGCAGACGCCAACTGTTCTGAACAGAAGCATCCCTTTTTAAAACTAATTTGGAAATGAAGATATAGATGCAGTCCTGTATTCCATTATATTTTGAATTGAAGATCACACCCTATGTTTCATATGGCTAATACACCTAGTGTTGTATCCGGACTTTTAAAATCAAGTCTTGCAGTGCTTCAATATCAACAAAGTACTGCATTTTCATGTAATGCGTTCCCTTCCAAATACAATCCTGTTGGGCATGTCATCATTGGTGATGTATTCTATCGTTGAAAATGAAAACCTTAAACGTCTTATATAAAAAGTCCAACATTTCGCGAAGTCCTTTCCTTTCACAATTTCAGTTTAGTAATGAATTTTGTCGAGGATTATGCCAAACAATGAATCAAACATGAATTCGAGGAACAAAACACGTTGTCTAAATCTATGAATTCGAATTAGAAAACTTAAAGGACCTATGGAAACGCCCTATCCCTCTGTGTTCGGTGACTAAGAAGTGATTGCCAAGCTAGAAAGGCTACATGGCCAATAAGTAAATGTTCCCTGCAGACAAAGCCTCAAATAAATTAGTTATCTGTATTTGTAAAAGCTAAGATATTCAACTTACAGTGGGTACTCTTAGACGGATTTGACAATACATTTGGATTTATTAAATAATTTGCCCTGTATGACACCACTTTTTCTTTCGGAAATATACATTTATATCAAATTCCAGTTCAACTGATGAAGTCTTATTGGCAGAAACGATCGTTTTGAACATTTGTTTTGTCATCTTTTGTAAAATTATAACTTTGGTAATGTTAATAATATTTGTAAAGCTCACTATTACAACTGCCTATTAGAAAATCTAAGTTTTGATACTAATTCCGGCAATCCTATATACACATGTAGCCCACGCAAGAATAAAGCAAAAATTCTACCAAAGCTTTATCTAAACCCCTTACCAAAATACTGATATTAGCTAAGGAGAAACTTCAGCAATACTGTACAGTTGCATATTCCGAAAGCGTTGTAAATCAGATACAAATCTAATTCCTAACAACTTTTATAACATTTAAAGAAACCATTTTTCTCAAATTCAAAGTATTAAAACATACGACTTTTCTACTATTCACACATCGATTCTTCATGGAAAATTTAAAAAGACATTTTTTGGCATCGTCGACAACTGTTCACTAGAAGTGGTACCAACAGTACCTAATCATGATACTAATTTCGTCCAACACCACTCTAATTCAACACATAAATATACTGAAGTTGATATAAAAAGATGCTGGAATTTCTTATAGACAATATATGTGTAGTGTTTGGACACATGACCTGTCAGCAAACCGTCGGCATTCCTGTGGGAAGCAATTGTTTCCCTGTTGGGCGATGTGTTCCTTTATTCATAGAAAGCAGACTTCATACAAATGAATCAAAAGAAGAAATTGCTAGCTGTGTTCTTCAATTTGACATTTTGATAGACCGACGACGTTTTGTTAATTAATAATGACAATTTCTGTACATACATGATAGCGATATAGCCCAACGAACTAGAAATAAAACTTGAAATAAAATACACCATAAAATCAATCACGTTTAGTTTCTACTTTGACATTACACTTACTATATTCACAGACATGGAATAAACATCATCCAAGCTGTACGACAAACTTGATGATTTCGATCTTCCTATTGTCATGTTTCCACATGTATGTTTTAATATCCCTTTGTCGCCTGTATATAGTGTATATATCTTACATATGATCCAATAAGCCAGCCGTGTTCAACATATGAACATTTCATATACAGAGGTAAACTACTTTCTGATACGTTGTTTTTACAAGGACATCATGAATAGTATATAATGTCAATATTTCGCAAATTTTATGGTCGGTATAATGAACTTGTTTGCAATTTCTATGTTCCACTAAATGAAATGTTGAGTTATCTGTTCGATAGTGGTTGTTTAATCCTCTATACTGATTGTGAAGAGAATTTGCTCCTCACTTATTTCATTTGAATTTGATTGTGGATCCAACGTCTGTATTTTCAGAGGTCTTTGTTTGTCCAATGTTCTCCTGAAACATGTTACTATGTGAAAGTTGTTGTTATATCGTAGGCCTTACTTGGTTAATAGGCTGTTGTCGCACGGATATGAGGAATCAGTTTATAGGTGCACTTTCACGGGCTGTTATGAATAAGGTCAAAACAAAAATTATGTGAACCTGGTTTTGCTTATTACTAAACTAATTCCATGGAGTTTATATAATTTATAGAAAAATAGATTGTTGTAAAATTCTGTTTAGAATGCAACAAATTTAAGCATTTAGATAACAATTCTCAAAATCAAAAGGGATGACATTATTTGCTATTACCTTCATGTTTCAAATCACGATTTGACTGTTGACTCAGGATGGGTGTGGTCGATCGACAAGTGATGCTGAACGGATTTTGGCTATACGTTTATTTGGCCTTGTCTGATACCACTTTCTCTTTAGAAAAACTGTTTAAAATTGTAGCTCAACTGATGAAGTCTAATTGACAGAAACGATCGTCTTGAGCATTATAACTTTGGTATTATGTTTATAATATTTATATTGTCTTCTGGACATCTCTTTAGAAAAACTGTTTAAAATTGTAGCTCAACTGATGAAGTCTAATTGACAGAAACGATCGTCTTGAGCATTATAACTTTGGTATTATGTTTATAATATTTACATTGTCTTCTGGACATCCTAACCTTTAAGAAGGGTATCTGTAATTTGATAACTTGTAAATATGAAGATCTTTATGAGTATATCTTATTGACATCTTTACTGTGTATTGTGCATATATTAAACATTCTATTACAAATATTTTCATTGTATAATACCGAGACATTCACTGTATTTTGAAACCAGAACGGATTTTAATTTGATACAAACGGCGACTAGTTGGCAGAGGATGTCAACGCCTCCATGACACCACCTGATCCCACCTCTAGATTTCCCGGAGACCTGTGTTTATCCAATGTTCCCGATGTTTGCATATTGTCTTGTGTACTTCAATATGAGAGCCGGCCTGGCTCAGTCGACTCTTGATCGTGAGGTCGTGAGTTCGAGTCCAGCCGGCGGCAGGTTGGTTTCCTGTCCTTGGGACGAGACAGTAAAACTCGAGGTACCGTGTCGCAGTTGGTGTCGGCACGTTAGAGGACCCTCACTGCTCAATGGCCGTAAGTGCATAGGTCAAAATTTAAAGCCCTTCACCGGCATTTGGTGACGTCCCCATATGAGTGAAAGATTCTTGAGTGGGACGTTAAACAACAATAAACAAACAAACATAAACAAAACAAACTTCAATATGACTAACAAATTGGTAGTTGTAGCTTTCAAACTGGCAATCAGCTACTGCGGGTAGTGTTGCTATTGGCAACGTCATCTAGCTATATCATTGAACACTAACAACCAAAATAAAACTAAATAATTTTACTCTCCAAAAACACGTGCTCATCAACTACGATCAATGTGATTAATTTTGCAGTTGAATACATGGATGTATTAAAACTTCTCTTAACATGACTCATATCTATTTAAAACACGAAAAACAATTAATTGGCTGAAAGTATACTGTGGTGTGGGGGTTAAGAGAAACAAGATTATATCTGATATGTGATCAACCTGACTTCATTCACGTCTCTCTTTTTTAATACTGTCTTGTTTGTTTCTTTATATATATATATATAATATATATATATATATATATATATATATATATATATATATATATATATATATATATATATATATATATATATATATATTATAGTCACACTTGCTTTAAAGGCCACTGTATTAACCGCATAAAGGGCACCTGTTTATAAAGGTCATTGAAATATAACCTATGTAAACTTTTCTATAGTAAAAAAAAAACACCTTTAGATAAGTTTGATTATATATATATATATATATATATATATATATATATATATATATATATATATATATATATATATATATATTTGTCTGCGTGTGTGTGTGTGTAAAAATGTTCTCTTTACGTTTCATTACAAGAAATTCAAATTATAGAATTTACCTTTCTAATTCACACACACACACACAATACACACACACACACACACACACACACACTTCATCAAAATCATCTGTGATGTTCCAAGTTGTTTATCATTTGTCACAAGCCAAGGACAAGTGGCGACAGGTTTCAGATAGCACATTTAGTATACACTCAGTGTCATTATGTTAAAGTAAGCCATGACTAATGAAACAACTTCAAAGAAATAAAAAAATGTCAAAAATCAAATATTACTCAACGTCAGACAAAAATAATGTGTGTGAGTCAATAGGAAATGCAATATAAACTATTTTGATATAAAATTATAAAAAAATCACAAATACCAATGTATTTATATTCAGGATGTCCAGGATACAAATATACAAATTCGGTGAGCATTCGACAAACACGGACCTTTTGAAATTCAGAAGTGGGATCAGGTGTCATGGATGAGTGAGCATGTTGACCGGTAACACCCGTCACGACTCCACAGTCAAATTAAAAATGAAATAAATTAGGAATAAATCCTCGTCACAATTGGTATAGACGACTCAACAACCGCTATCGAACAGGTAACTCAACATTTCATTTATTGAAACAGAGTAATTGCAAACATGGTCATTATGTGAAGCAATGAGACAACAGTTAGTCAAGGACTTCGTTTTGGCATACTTGTAATACATTTATTATTTTCATGCATGTATGAAACTACATGGATCCGATTTTGTTGAAGTCTAATGTATACAGTTCTACATATTTTTCAAGAATTCTGGACATGATGGATCTCCAACATTTTTTCAAAATAATATTCATTACGAAATGCTGTATTGCAAAATTAGTTAAATTACCTGTTCCTTTCACTTGAATATTAAGTTCATTGGTTCAAACTCCTCGCATGTCTATTCAACATTTAGCCCAGACTACATTATTTTAATTAATATATAGTCTGCAGGGTAAATTTCTAAATAAATATCATTTTTGTATGTAAATAAAACTATGGCGACTATAACATACTTAAAATTTGCTACACTCTTTCAACCGGAACCGGTAGGAAGTGATGGCAATGTCTGTCGTATGCATCATTCATGTTTGAATGGGTCTCACCAGTACTGTATAGAAACTTAGTGCGAAAATTCACTGTTGCTTCAAAAGGTATTCAATAAAAACACGTTTCTGTACTTAAATAAAAGGTCTAAATTGATTTCTTTGTTAATGTCCTATTACCAAAATGGTGTACATGTGAATAAACTCTTATACAATATTTGATATTTGTTTAAATTACTTATCTTGTGTATTTTAATTAATTCACAATTGTATTCCTAGATGTTGAAAACCAAAGCCAAAATTGGCATCCTCATGGACACCAAATGTGCCCCCCTCTGTTCCTTTTTTCATATAACAAAAATATCATTCAGAAGCTTCTAAATCTGAAAAATAAAACACTAGCCGTTGACTTTACTTTAACACCGAGATATATTAATGATGACGATTTTCATACTTAAGTGAGCGTGATATACCAGAACGAGCGAGAAGTAAAAGACACCGCAGATTCGGACACATGTCCATCGGACATTATACTGAATATAGACGTGAACGGTAATTTGACAACTACACATTAACTTGGTTTCTAGATATTCCATTAGTCCATGTGTATTCCAATTACCACTTTATCCATAGTTTGTCTTCAGGAAACGTAGGTTTTAGCATGCAAAAAGTGAATTTGAAACATGTTACGATCACGGTATGCCATTTTATTTGTAAGGAAATGAAGCAAAACGTCTTATTGGATAATTCCATCACATTTTTTATATAGAATTAAATTTCCTTAAAACTGCAAAAATCCAAATTTGCAGTTTAGCGCATTAAAAACAAAAACATTTTCTTTCATGCAAAACCACTTTTTGCATGCAAGAAGTGTTTTATGCATAAACGTTTTTATCGCGTAAATTCACCACGTTTTGACACAGCCTTTGATAAATTACTGTTTAACAGTCAACAAACTTTAAACGTGTTCGTATGTAATCCTATTTCAGAGATCATTTAAAGCATTTATCTTTAAGTGAGAGTGCTTCCGAATTAATTTCAGTTTCAGAATCCCCATTAAAACGATTGATCAGTGATTCTACTAACTTTGTTGTTTTGATAAATCTCCATCATGGCATTAGCCGGACTTGGTCAGATTAAGGAGACAAGGATCTGCTAAGTGCTCTCTCTCTCTCTCTCTCTCTCTCTCTCTCTCTCTCTCTCTCTCTCTCTCTCTCTCTCTCTCTCTCTCTCTCTCTCTCACACACACACACACACATACTCTTGCAAGAAGTTTTATCATATCGTTCAGCCATTAAAACAAACTGACAATAAGAGGGGAATTTAAATCCAAGCGATATTAAATTGACCTTCGAAGTCTTTTCGGGTTGTTGCTCAAGTCTATATAACGGAAAGACGTCCTCTTGGCAAAATGAAAAATAAAAATATTATTTAGACTAAAACGAGTTTCTGGGAATCATTAATAACTTAATTCAACTGAAAAAAAACGAGAAAAGAACAACAACAAAAAAGGATTAAACGAATGAATACTATATTATAAACATAACACCAAAGTAATAGCTTTGCAAAAAAAAGTCCAATACAAAAATTCAAGACTTCGAATTTCAAATAGATGTAGACTTCCGAAAGAAGCGGTGGTATCATACAAAGCCAAAATATACCCTGAATGTATTTCTAAATCCGTCAATTTAATAGTAACAACTGCAAAAAGGTGACCATGACTAAAATTATGGAAAAAAATCTCAGATACCAAAGTATAAATCTTAAGAATGTCCAGGATATATATATAAATCTGATAAAAACTGGACAAACACGGACCTCTGGAAACCAAGAGGTGGGATCATGTGTCATGGAGGAGTAAGCATCCCCTGTTGAACGGTCACACCGGCCGTGAGTGCAGTCAAATTCAAATGAAATAAGTGAGGAACAAATCCTCGTCATAATTGGTACAGACGTCTCAACAACCGCTATCGAACAGGTAACTCAACATTTCACTTAAAAATGATAAAATAGGAACAAAACTAGTTATCTTCAAAAAAATTGAAGATCGGAGATCCATTTGTTTTCTTGTCCGTTTGAAACAATTCGTCAAACAACTTGTCTTTTCGGCCAAATTTTGGTTTATTTCTTTATGTCACTGATACATAAAACGAAACTTACTCTGACCAGCATTCGGAATGCTTGGCCTAATTTTTTTTTCATGTTTGCTTCACAAATCTTGAATGACTGGATGCTCCTAAGCCACGGTTACCGACGACGAACAAATTTTGGATTGTTTTCTGTAGCAAACAGCTTAACGTGGCTCTGCGGCTTAGTGGTCATCTCACAAAGATATTACAAAGATTTCAACTCTGGATCCGTTTAGTTTAAGACGCTCTTTCACAGAAATTCATGATTTTTTTGGGGGGATGGGGTTATTATTAGGTCATTCACCCATAAAGACACATTTGGACTGACCTACATCATTGCTTCCCATGGGCAGATGAGTTACAGCGGTCAACAGTAAAGAAAATGTCTACTTGTCCTGCAGGACAAGTCGTATTTAAATCTACTGGTCCGAATGCAAAAATGATTTGTCCGGAAATCAAGTGTAACATTCAAAGATATTATTTTGTGTTTCAACAAGTATAATCTTTATTGAATTAGTTTTTCCCTTCATCAATTTCACTTGTCCTTTTGGACAAGTGAGAAGTAACATCTACTTGTTCGAACGCAAAATTGACTTGTCCCGGACAAACCTTAATGTTGAACCCTGGAGTTAATATACAGTAAAGGTAAACCACTGAGGGAGTCAGCAAAATTCTGGTTCCCCGAGACCAGAATCTTCGCCCTCGGGAAAATGATTCTGATCTTGGGGAACTCGAACCTTGTCTACTACCTCAATGGTATTTTTTATCTGCTTTATTATACCGAAACTAATATCAATCACAGGATGAAGCTTCAATAGTATCTAAATTCATGTTCAACTATAACAGGGATCAAAACTATTGTCAGTGTACATGTAACGGTTGTTCTACGTGGGATTAGTTTGTGGACAAGCGGTTTTAATTTCTGTGTTAAGCGAATGAACTTGTTTTCTTAGCGGATCAATAATTGAACGATCAACCTACAATGGCGCTGATTTGCTGACACAGAACTCACGGAGAGTTAGTCTCTCAACTAACGCACCCTTTTGCTGGAAAATACTGAATTAGTTAGTTTTAATTATACACTTTTATATAAATTTCTGTTTACTAAAAAATATCATTCACTGTATTGTTTAAAAACTGAATGCTTTCCCAATTAGGATACACAGGCTAATCTGTGATATACAGTCTATGACGTTTTATTATCTGTCCGAGCTATACAACCATAAATGCTCGCTCTCTCTCTCTCTCTCTCTCTCTCTCTCTCTCTCTCTCTCTCTCTCTCTCTCTCTCTCTCTCTCTCTCTCTCTCTCTCTCTGTGAGAATGGGTACTCGGCGAGAATTGGTCCCCTGCAAGTATGATCTACGACGTTAAAGTGAGTTCCTGACAAATTTCAATGTGTAAAAACCATCAAGTAAGTACTCCAAAATAATCCATAAGTTTAAGCCAAAAAAATATATTGACCATACAACAACATTCTGTGAAAGAGTTTATTTCTGTCAAGTACATGTAATATATTTTCAGATGGAATTTTAGACTGAAGTCCCACAATACTCTTGGAGTAGATGAAAAATCTGCAACAAAATTTGTTGACGCTTCCAAACAATCTCTTACACAGACTTGTCAATCCTTGCACTCCTCAACATTCTCTGTCAAAGTCTGGACTATTGCCAGTTTCTGGCAAAATATATACTAGTAAATCTCCTAAAGATTTCGCTCTTTATAAGGTATCGGTCTTATTGGATATATATTTTAGTGCTGACATATATACTATTTGAGGTGAAAATACTTTTTAAAAATGGATATAAATATAGGGACTATATTTTTGCAAACAGTTTCCTTACACTGTGTAATTTGGTTTTTATATACATCCTGTGGAAATCTCTTACACAGAGTTGTCGGTCCGTACACTCCTCAACAATATCTGTCAACGTCTCGACTTTTGCCAGCTTCTGGCAAAATATATAAATCTACTATAGATTTTGCTCTTTATAAGATATCGGTCTTTTTTTGCATATATTTTAGTGTTGACATAGAAAAAATACTATTTGAGGTGAAAATACTTTTTAGAAATGGATATAGATAAAGGGATTATATTTTGGCGAAGAGTTTTTTATACTCTGTGTAATTTGGTTATTATATACATTCTGTGGGTTACATGACCAAGTGTTTTGGGACGTTGACAGAGAGATTGTTGAGGAGTGCAAGGACCGACAACTCTGTAAGAGATTTCCTTCTAAATTGGGGACCTCCGTGATTAAGTGTTTAGAGCATCGAGCTTTAAACCATGAGGTTTCTCAGCGCTATATAGCGCGTGTTCGAGTCCCATGGTAAGCTGACTTTGTAAGAAAGTTTGTCAGTTAACTTGTCGAAAGTCCGTGGTCGTCTACCGCAGTCATTGTAATCGGGTTCTCTCCTCCACCATTAAAAATGTGGCCACCATATAACTGAAATATACATGTATTGTTGAGTGTGGCGTGAAACATATTTAAACGAATTGAAAACACCTTCATATTGTTAGTCGTAAACAATAAAAATCAACGAAGACAAACAAAAACTTAAGATTGAAAAACAATTTACAAGCAAACAATACCGAGATGATTCCTACGACTTTTTATTATAAAAATGTCAATGACGACCGGAATGACTCTGGCGGATCCGTAATTTCAGACAGGAAGTGTGTATTTCTAACTTTCTACAATTGGCGGAACCCAAAAGTTATATTTTAATATTTACTTCCTTATTTTGTTCACTGATACACGACTCTAAAGATGACCTAGCTATTAAATATTTCCTCATTGAACTGAATCAGTGCAACTGTAGCCTATGGAATATGAAAAACACGTACATTTTGGGGTTACAGTGAACAATATAGGCATACAATACATACATACATAGTAAGACAAACCTGAACACATCGAAATGAGAATTTGCTCATTCTTTCCACGGCTTTTATAAACAAGACAGAAACTTTAAATTTGGAAAAAAGACAAAAGATTATTTATAATACGCCATGATAAAATGTGCAAATTTTGTCAAAGGGAGAAAAATGTTTTAAAAATCATGAAATTCGATAAAAAATTGTATAGACACCTGGGTGAAAACACTCCTACTCCTACGGGCTATATATTATCTTGTACATGGTCTGTGTACATACATAATAATATAATGACCAACTTAGGGGAAAACGATGATAGATATTGCTTTTGAATACTATGTAGTGTGTTACGCCACGCTCAACAATAACTTTTTTGCAATTTCTCAGTTACATGGTGGCGACCAGTCTGCAATGGTGGAGAAAACCCATGTACAGTTTACATAGACTACCATGGAAAAGACCAACGGCCTTCCGCGAGTAAACTGGCAAACTTTCTCACAAAAAAAATCCGCTTAGGTTCCAGTGGGACTCCGAAACCCGTGCTGACCACAATTGAAATGAGAGACTTCTTGATTTAAGGTCTGATCTTCGAACCACTCGACCACGGAATTTCAACGGATATGCATTCATTTCCAAGGCCACCAAAATTAGATGAAGAAATCATAACGATGTATTTAGCAATACAAGGAGGGATAGCAAATAGGATGTCGCTCAGTCGGAGAAACATTTCGGCCTCTGTTGAATTAAGATAATGACGTAAACAAATCAATAAGTAAATAAAATCAACATAAGTATACTTCTTGCCGTTGGTACGATCATCCTTTACACTTGACTTAATGGCTTTGCCGTTTTCATCGCTTTAATACCCACTTGTCGCACAAAGGATTTTTGAAAATAGCTTAAATTGGTTAGAATATGGATTGGAGCGTAAACCGGATGGACAACACGTGGTGAGTGATTTACTCTTAAGCTTGTATTCAACAAGTCATGACGAAGCTCATTATTTTGATGTCGATGTATACAGCGATACACAGATACAGGTATACACTTCAATGTATACAGCGATACTCAGACACCGGTATATCATTCAATGTATACAGCGATACACAGATACAGGTATACCCTTCAATGTATACAGCGATACACAGATACAGGTACACCCTTCAATGTATACAGCGATACACAGATACAGGTATACCCTCCAGTGTATACAGCGATACACATACAGGTATACCCTCCAATGTATACAGCGATACACAGATACAGGTATACCCTTCAACGTATACAGCGATACACAGATACAGGTATACCCTTCAATGTATATAGCGATACTCAGACACCGGTATATCATTCAATGTATACAGCGATACACAGATACAGGTATACCCTCCAATGTATACAGCGATACACAGATACAGGTATACCCTCCAGTGTATACAGCGATACACATACAGGTATACCCTTCAATGTATACAGCGATACACAGATACAGGTATACCCTTCAATGTTTACAGCGATACACAGATACAGGTATACCCTTCAATGTATACAGCGATACTCAGACACCGGTATATCATTCAATGTATACAGCGATACACAGATACAGGTATACCCTCCAATGTATACAGCGATACACAGATACAGGTATACCCTCCAATGTATACTGCGATACACAGATACAGGTATACCCTCCAATGTATACAGTAGGATATGGCTTATCTCCCCTTATGAGTAATTGCATGAAACCAAGTAGAATCCCATTGCCTACAGAAGATGGTAAATTTGGTTGATGTTTGATTTGCATTTTTGCCATATATAAATTCTAAAATACCTGTTCACGTGCAAAAGTTATGAACAAATACAGGTCTTCCAAGGTAAAGTGGCACATCCGGACTTTGTCGAAAACCAAAACAATACGGTCTATTTTCCAAAAATAGGTTGTACAGATCAAATGTATTGCCTTCCACGGACTCCATGCATTACCGAATCTGTGATATTTTTGTGTCAACATGTAGCCTGGTATCCCTGTTATGATTTAATTTAGACTCGTTGTGTTTGTAAACATATGCCCAATTACCTTGGTATGCCTATATGTGATTTAAAATTAAAAAAAACGTTTTAAAGTACTTAAACAATGACATACGACAAAATAGGCCAAATATACACGTGGAGTGAATTAAAACTCTCTTTAACAAAAAGTACATCTAACTTCCTAAACCAAGCTCATTGCAATCAAGTCTTTTCATCCACCATTCAAAATTGGTCGCCATTGTATAACTGTTGGGTTTGGCAAAAAAAAAGAAGAAAAAAGCATACATCTCCAAAATCGCGACAAATTTAACACTAGATTTTGTATTTTTCTGACAATTTTGTTTATTTTTAAAAGCACTTTGAATATGATAGTTTTTTCTGGTGTTTGGGGAAATTGTCTCTCATTTCAGTACTCACAGAGGATGGCTCTGTTAATTACTTCCTTAATTATGTGATATGTCATTGAGGTCCATCATAACGAGAGTTTTGGTGAACTGACACTTGAGCATAGAATATAGTATCTTATTGAGCAACTAATTAGATCCGGGTTCGTTGACAAGCATCTTTTTGTGAGTAATTTCTCTGAAATAGGGTTCTAATCTATGTAGGCCTACCCCACCATGAAAAACGAGAGTTTGAATTATTTCCTTGTTCAAAATTTAAACGTCTGCAGCTATGGACTTGCTTAAATAAGTCGGTCTATTGGTAATTTGTTAGCCTTCCAGGAAAATATTGACGAAAAAATATAAATCTACTTGTTTGTCAGTTGATACAGCGCTCGGCGTTCGTGGTAAAGAACAAGGCCTACTTTTACAAAATTCAACTGGACCATCCAGCATCATTCTCAATGAAAACAATAGCTCTTAAAACTCAGTCTTAGTCACACAAACAAACAAGTGTTGCGGGCACGATATAGTTATCTCGATAAGCTAGGAGATTTTCCGGTGTACCGCTCTCGTTTCCTTTCGTCTGTATTGTGTAGATAAGTGTTCAACTTCCCCTTGCTGTAACACGCACTACACACAAACACACACACAAAATTCAGCCTCAACTTCATTTACCATAGTGCAATCATTTGGCCTCAATATAACGTCATGTTTTTGAAGGGCTGAGATCTCTATTCGCTTCCTTTTTGGTGTTCAATTTCTTTTTACGTGACAGCGATGGTAAGTACTTGCTTTTTACTACTTTTTATTTTCAGATGGCAAACTTCATGATGAGGACAAGAGTAAATTCAAATTTATACTGCTGTAGTACACTTAAACAATTTCCCCAACGTAAACAATTTCCCGTGAGCGGGGAAATGGAAACGTGAGAGGAAAGTAAGTTTAGGAAATTAGGAGTTGAAAATCTCCGTTCGGGACCGGTTATCGAGGATATCCTTCATTAGAGAGAATTATTCCGGTATTGGAACACGGAGTAGAATAAGACCATTTATTCAGATTAACATGTATAAATAAATAGGTATAGTTAATTGTAATTCAATTTCCTTGATGTGTTGTGTGTAAATGGTACATT
Source organism: Atrina japonica (assembly GCA_030159075.1). Classification (NCBI taxonomy): domain Eukaryota; kingdom Metazoa; phylum Mollusca; class Bivalvia; order Pterioida; family Pinnidae; genus Atrina; species Atrina japonica. The sequence continues at coordinate 2,650,362 of BROG01000007.1, forward strand.
TAATTAGTCATGTAATGGGATGTATGGAGGTATAGTATATCTTAGTCTTTTCGTTTATCGATTTTAGGAACAATATGCTGGATGCCATACGTCTCCTCCTCCCAGGTCTAGGTCTGCGGAGACCGAGAGAACGGAAAAGGCGGATTCTGTGCTACAACCTGATCGAGACCAGTGTTTATCAGTCCCACCTTACTTTCAACAGAACAACAAAGAAAACGAAAATGGTTATAGATCAGCCTCTGTGACAGAATGTTCTGATATTACATCGGGGCAGACAGAATGTCCCCAAATACAAACACTTGTCCATCAAGATCCTAGCAACAGAAATGAATGTCCATCTGTACCACCGGCGGAGGCTAGTTCTAATGATCAGAGACTATCGCCTAACGCTACAGTGGAAACTAACAACAATCTTGGAAGTAACACTGCCATCAATATGGCTAGTACTGAAAACAATATTACCTCAAATACTGTTACCGAATGCAATCTTAATACAAACGATCAGAATGTCAACACCGCCCTGAATAATGATGTTAACATAAGCATGGCTCAAAATTCTCTTAATGGGGGAACATCCGTTACTGTACCTAGTAACGCCATTGTTGGCGACTATGCCCCTCGAAGTATTAAATCTGAACCGGGAACGATGTCGGACACTTCATGTTCTATGCAGTGGGCAGGTTCGTACATGGCCCCTCCATTGGACTCTGCAGATTTAACGCCGATGCAACAGTACCCCTACGCGAACTACAGTCGCCCCGCTTTTGATACATCGAACTCACACCTGACTTCCCCCTTTGATACATCCGTTAGATACCCAGTACAAGATGTGGTGTCAAACATTGGTAGTGGTGACCCTATGCTTCCTAGACTTTCTGATATTGATGAACCATTTGATACCTCAGGTGGCGCCCTTGCTCCCTATACAAATAGTTTGAAAGGACAGTCTCAATACACTGTGTTTAAACAACAACATATACAACAACTGCAACAAAATAACCAACTACAGTCGACAATATTTTCCCCACAGGACAATTTGAAATCGTCTGTCACGAATGTAGATTATAAACAAATAAACTGTTATGATAATGCTGGAAAAGACTGTTCCGTATCTAAAGGAACCGGAGAGCCTTTTAATTTGATCTGTAGACCAAAAGTCGAAACGGATCCGGACAGCATCGCTCAGACTCAACAGAAAAAAGTTATAGTTCCAGCAGGTTAGTTATTCTACCTACTTTTTTGAAACCGGTTTTGGGGACATTAAAGGTTGGCCACGCATATATTATATACATTTAGGGTTTAGATTAATAATTAAAATTTATGAAAAACCCGTTTCGCCCCACCTCCATTTTTGAGATGGGGAAAAAGTTTGCTGTGTAATCATAATCCTAACGCATACAATCTACAAGGACACCATTTTCACTTTCCCATTTCTACCAAAAAAAAAAATCTCATTTTCCCAATTTTATCATTTTAAAATCATTGTTTTCCTTGAAACAAAAGCGCCATTCTTCTTTTCCTGTTTTTCGATGTTTTTAAATAACATTTTAAATTTCTTGAGGAAAATCTTAATATCGCAACATGACGCCAAACAATGACTGTGTTTCTGGGGTTTTTTTTCGTGCTTCTATCCAATCAGTTATCTGCATTTCTTTTAAGTCAAGAAAGGACGATTTTTTATGTGTCAAAGCATATTTATATTTGAAACATAATTTAATGCTCATATTTAAAACTTTTGTTTTTTTCCTGCGTTTTAACATAAATGCAGCACCCCGGTGGTCCCTTCCTTGATACATTGTAACCCGGTTCTATCATACACCATTAAAATCTGGCTGACACCATTTAACTGAAAAATTGTTGAGTTTGGCACAAAAAAAAACATAAATGAATATTTTTAAATAAACAGAAACCATTTGGAAAAATTTATTTATATTCCCCTGTGTATACCTACATATAAACACTAATTATATGCACCTGGATATGAATAATTCATAGGTGTCTTCTGTTATAATTAAATCATCAATTGATGTCGCCACTTTACTACAAGATGGGGAGAGAGAGGGTGGGGGAGAGTGAAAGAGAGATAGAGAGAAAATGCTTATATATTTTCTATTATTTGTATAAATATGTCCTTATAATTATCATATTTTGAGTAAAAATATTATTGATATTTTGCTCTGAATCCATACAAGTGAATTATTTAGATAATAAAGTTACAGAAACCAGTGTTAAAAATAAACTTTCCATTAAGTGAAATTGAAAGTGAAGGATTTCAATACTTCATTTAGATTGGGAATAATTCTTTAATTTCTGTTTATTTACAAATAACTGTTAGTACCTTTGTTGATGAATGATATATCTTAAGCTGATCAGCAAAATTCCAAATGAAGTTCGCATTTGGAAAGTTAAAATATTGGAAACATTTACGGTATTTATTTGCATATTTGATCATTATTTTTTTTTTCTTTTAATAAAATTAGTCCATAACTGTTTTCCATTGATCTCCCTTTGATTTATTTGAAATATATATCATTACATTATATCATATAAATTACACACACACACACACACACACACAAATATATATATGTATATATATATATATATATATATATATATATATATATATATATATTAAAATTTACATTTTTATAACTTTCATTCCCTTAAATTGTAAATTTTTAATGTAACATGTCTATAGAATTGTACAAAAATTTACTTATTACCCTTCAGTTGGTGTTAGATTTATAAAAAATAGTTGAGAAATTACTTTGCAAAAATTTTGAAAATTCTTTTTTACTTTGAAGTTAATGAGAAAATCGGAAATAACGAATATTTCGGTCAATCACGAAACGTTATATCAGATACTAAGCATGAATTATTATGCTGCAAAGTTTGAAACAGGATGCAAAATAATTCTGGAAAAAATATTTTGTAAGCAATATTCTGCAGGTGATAAATTGATAATTTAAAAGTGAGCACAAGACTACTCTTAGATTTTTAATTTAAAAGTTAGCAAATAACAATATGTAAATTATCAGAGATTCCGCTAGTATATGTGTGCTCGCGGTGGTTTGTGGAGATTGGCAGTGTTATGCGGTGGCGGTCGAACAGTGATGATACAAAGTCTTCGGTGTCGTATCTTGATACCAGCAGCTGATTTCAGGATTTTTTGTGCCGGTGGTGATCGGTGATACAAATTTTGGTCTTGATTTCAGGGTTTTGCACTCGTATACTAAATTATACTTAAGTTTTATCTGGTTTCAACAACTAAATCCGAATGCCTTGGTCTTAATTTGCCAATGACCGTTTCAAATTGTCAAATTGTAATTGATTTCAATTTTTCGTTTAAAAAATGTGGGTCACAGAGAAAAACTAGATTTACAGAAGAGTCCAAAACAAATGCCCAAGACGAACGTAACCCATTAATGTGATTTGGCATGCCATAATACTCAAAAGATTTATAGACTGTTTTTTTTTGTCTTCTATTTCAAATCTGTTTTCTTTTGTATTTTCAAATCGCCCTGCGTCCGTGGTCCGTCCGTGGTCCACCCGCCCTAAACAATTTTTGTTACCGCTATTTCTCAGAAAGTGTTGAAGGGATCTCCTTGAACTTTGACATCGAGGTTCCCCTTGAGGTATGGTCAACAGGCGGCCATCTTGGATTTTGACCATAGGAAGATTGTTATTGCTATTTCTCAGAAAGGACTAAAGGGATCTCCTTGGATTTAAACATGAAGGCCGTTTGAGGTCTAGTTGGGCATATGACATTTTCAGAGAGATCGGAATCCAATGTGGTCGACAGGCGGCCAACTTGGATTTTGACCATATGAAGTTTGTTATTGCTATTTCTCAGAAAGGACTGAAGGGATATACTTGAATTTAAACATAAAGGTTCCGTTCGAGGTCTAGTTGTGCATATGACATTTTCAGAGAGACTGGATTCCAATATGGCTGACAGGCGGCCATCTTGAATTTTGACAATGGAAGTATGTTACCCCTATTTCTCAGTAAGAACTGAAGGGATCTTGTTTAAATTTGACATGAAGTTTCTCTTTGAGTTCTAGTTGGTATTACATTTTCAGAGAGATCAAAATCCAAGATGGACACCTGTCGGTCATGTTGAATTCCATTCTCTCTGAAAATGTAATATTTTCAGTTCAAGTTCAGTTTCGGTATAATCTTGTGAAAAAAAGGTATTTCACAGAAATATGGATTTAAGTTCAAATTCAATTTTGAGACACAAAATAAGAGAAAAGAACAATCTGTCATAGATCAGACACAGAACATTCCATGGTGGGCGCCAAGATCCCTAGGATCTCTTGTTTTGTTTTTTGTTTTGGGGGTTTTTTTTTTTGGGGGGGGGGGGTGCTGTTTTGACTCGGACAGGAATGGGTACTTTTTCCTGAAATTTTGCTATTATACTAATGTTGAAAGTCCTCCTCTGATGCGTCAAGCGATGAACCCTTTAATCACTTCAACAAATATATTTTGTCAGGATTTCCTCAGTTTTGATGTTTCTGGTTGGTCTATACCCATCCATCCAGTAATTTACAAATAATATCCGTGACGGTATAAGTACCTGGATTGGTTTAGTTTTACTTTTTCATAGCCGCCCACTCATTTAAAAATTTGAAAGTCAAAGTATTGGGTAAGTGAAATAGTGTTTATGGCGTTTACGCATTTGAATAAACGGGGGTTGAGGAAGTAACTTCCAATTGTAAATTTGTTAAATGTTAAATTACATATATCATTAGATCATTCCCGGATAATTTAAAAGTAAAGATATATTTGAGTGTAATTAATGTTTTGTGATGTTTTGTTTTTGTGAATTTTGTTGGTGGTGTCGTTGGTGCTGTTGTTGTTGTTGTTATTGTTGTTGATGATGATGATGACGATGACGACGACAACGATGATAAAAATCTTTAAACATTGTTTCAAAACCAGGTGTAGAAGACTTGATGAATCGGATGGATTTGTTTTTTTATGTTTCTACTATATATTTTAAAACCACGGTCTTGTTAGTGTTAAAAGAGACAAAAACTTGAATAAATTTAAGGAAAGTTTATCTGAAGCGTAGCCTTCATCTTTGTTCGTAGAAAACCACATGATCAAACGTTGCCTCCGGAAAAAAAGATAAACTGTTGAATTTGTAGATACGCAATCACCAGATTACAGATAGATTTCGAATTTCATTTTGGACCGGTTTTTAAGGGTCTGAGTTATTGTCCTTAGAGCTGAAACTTTTTCCTGTTTCAGTTATGTTTTATTTTTTTTAATTTACCATTTTGTTTTTCATCTTAATAACATAAAATTTCTGCAGGATTTAGAGGTATGAATGCATTTTTTTTTTACAATTGATAAAGGTTAACCATTTCTGTTTGGATTAACACACACACACACACTTTATCACAAAATACAACAACATAGAAATTGTAAATATATGGTAGTGGTCAGTTGTATGAAATATGTGAATTATCCGAAGCATTCACATAAATACGATTATCATTGTATTTCGTTATGAGTTACATTCAGTGATTGTATTACATGCACATGCATGATCAGTTACATTACATATTTCTATATTATACCACTTTCTCTTTAGAAAATATAAATACATGTATATAAATATTAAATTGGAGCTCAATTTAGTGATGAAGTCTAACTTTGGTATTATGCTTGTGATATTTACATCGTATTACGTAATCAGTACTGAAGATACATAGAAACATAATACCAAAGTTATGAATTCGCGAGAGAACAAAAACTGCCCAAAATAAATACTCAAGACGGTCGTTTCTATCAATAAGACTTCATCTATAAAATATGAAATATATTTTTAGTTCCAAACATGAAAGTGGTATCAGACAAGGCCAAAGACTAAACGTAGATGTATTTCTCTTAACATCTATTTTTCTATCGAAAAGTCTCCATCTATAAAATAAGAAATAGATTTTTGGTTCCAAACATGAAAGTGGTATCAGACAAGGCCAAATACTAAACGTAGATGTGTTTCTCTTTACATCTATTTTTCTATCAATAAGACTTCATCTTTAAAATATAAAATAGATTTTTGGTTCCGAATATGAAAGAGGTATCAGACAAGGCCAAATACTAAACGTAGATGTATTTCTCTAAACATCTATTTTTCTATTGTCCTCCTAACAAAATTTTATTATTTATCTTTAGAATAAAATTATATAAGACTTCATCTATAAAATATGAAATAGATTTTTGGTTCCGAACATGAAAGTGGTATCAGACAAGGCCAAATACTAAAACGTAGATGTATTTCTCTTTACATATATGTTTCTACCAATAAGACCGATCAATTGAAATAGATTTATAGTTCCGAACGTCTGTTTCACTTCATCCGTTGAGCTCGAATGTGAAATAGATTTATAGTTCCGAACGGCAAATGTGAATCAGACAAGGCCAAATCACTAAACATCTGTCTAAAAGTAACCACTGTGAAAAGATGAATTATATATAAGCTTTTGATGAGTTTAGAATTAAAAGAAACAACTTTAACATCTCTAGCAAAGTGTTATATAAATATTTCATCTTTTACCTGCCACTACACAGTCTATAATACAGATCCATACCATATCAATACATACAATACAAATCATATAAACTGATTGTTCAATATCCCCGGAAAAATTTGAAAATTAATATAAGTTCACAGACAAGGGTAGGATAGTCGGACTTAGAATCGACCTTCTACAATATGTACTGACTTTTTTTCTCACGTTTGGCATTGGGAGTAAAACCACAAATAATGAATTCAGCAAACAATAAATATTTACGTACATTGTACAAAGTCCTGACAGAATATATCAGGTCAAAACAAAATAATGAAACGGGATGGAGATGCAAACGACTTAAAATATTATTTCTACCATAAAAGTGATGGTAATGTTTTCTGTCAGGATTTATCTAACTGTTACCGAATCATATTTTACTTAAATTAGTTAATTAGTTTCTATTCTGTAATTTTGGATCTATACGATACCGTTTCTTTGTTATATTAATTGCTTTGTTCTTTCTTGGTGAATATGATACAACACTTAGACGAATGTTACGCGAATGATTAATTACATAAAAATTATATATATATATATATATATATATATATATATATATATATATATATATATATATATTTAGAGAGAGAGATTTTCTCCATTCTTTTCCAATCAAATAATAAGTCCTCCCGTGGCAATAATGATCGATATGCATAATCGTTCTGTCTGTCAGTTGAACTTAAACTTGGGATAGATACACAGCTGATGGCGATATATAATATTTATTGTTTCAAAACTAAAACAAACAGAATTTGTCGGTCCGGATATTTCGGTTAAACTAAACAAGAGAGTATCCTGTGATGACATGGAATTCATCCCAGATTTAAGTTATTATCCTTATCACGTTGTAACAGGGACAGTTCTCAAGTGTCCGCTTCTACTTATAAATGAAAACTAGTATGGCGGACTTGAAATTACAAAATGTATTGAATATATATATATATATATATATATATATATATATATATATATATATATATATATATATATATATATATATATATATATATATATATATATACACACACACACAATGGAACCTCGCTATTCAGTCACCCTATTGTAGCTAACCGAATGAGTCAAAGTGGTCTGATTAGCCAGGTGGCCTCTCTTAAAGGGGGGTACAGACTTAATGAATATTTATTGAAAAAAAAAATATCAATTCAAGAGACTGAATATTTATGGATTTTTAAATGTGAGGTGGTCTGTTATTGAACATCAGTCCATTTAATTTGTTACCTTAAAGTTTTACAATTCAGGAAAATGATGAAAACTAGATCTTTATCTATTGAATAGTTTTCAATTCCCATAAATTATAAACTTGAATGTAATACATTTTGCAACCATATCGTAATGAACACTAAGAACCACTGTTATATACCTGCTTGATGATAAGTTATGGGTCCGAAGTCATCAAATTTACTCAGTTCTATACTAACGTTTCATAAAACACGCAAGAATTTATGCTGCAATTGGACAAGTTTGTATACTGATAGCATACAATTGTAAATAAATCTGGAAACAATTGCTCATCTGAAGAAAACTTCAGAAATATTAAATATTTGTTTGAGTACATTGTCATTGAACACCCACCCAGTAAATTCAAACTTTACAACATGAAAATATATTTAAAAAGTTTAGCACCGTACTTAATCAACGTATTTATTATTATTATTATTATTATTATAATTATTTTTTTTTTTTTTATTTATTTTTTTTTTTTTTACAGGAAAATAATTTGTAAGCGTGCCCCGAATTTTTCTTGTGAATGATGAAAAATGATGAAAAATAGTAAAGCGTTTCACTTTAAGTTTAAATCCAGAAGTTTTATAAACAACTATATAGTCAAAATGATTTGATAAAAGTTGAGTTTTAGAACTGAGTAAATTTAGTGACTTAATGATATGGGTAATACTTTGCACACTTATGATGAATTTGGTTAACAGGGATTTTCTTGCCTCCTAATTTCTCGGTCCAAGGTCCGAAAAATTTGGAAAATATAAAACATTTGAACTAGAGCAGAAAATTTTGATTTGGGACATTTGCTTGAAAACACTTTATTCTTTATTTTGAAATTCCACATCGGGAATTTTTACATATATTTTGTGGGAATTAAGTCGTTTTTGCATTGGGAGTGGGTCCTGTAAACTGGACCCTAAAATGGCCTACGAAAATCCATGTTAAATGTACTTTTACTATACATTGTACATTATATTAACCTAATCTATGGTTTATATCAAGCCAATACTAACACATTTCTCGCGACACCTTCCTCTCGACGTTGTTGACTAACAATACCTTATTGATTTCCAATATCATATGGAAAATAATCACTTAACGTCTTCCGTCAATATCGGACACTCAGTTTCCCTCTAGTATCCGCACACTTTTCATTTTCTCACAGTCTAGTTTTTGTCAGACATCATCTCCGCTGAAACGTTTGTGATAATGATTTTAAATAGTGTTTTACGCCACACTCGAGCCGACCTGTCTCAGTCGACTCTTGATCGTGAAGTCGTGGGTTCGAGTCCAGCCTGCGGCAGATTGTTTTCCTGTCCTTCGGATGAGACAGTAAAAACCGAGGTCTCATGTCACAGTAGGTGTGGGCTCGTTAAAGAACCCTCGCTGCTCAATGGCCATAAGTGCCGAGCATAGGCCAAAATTTGAAGCCTTTCACCGGCAGTTGGTGACGTCTCCATATGAGTGAAAGATTCTTGAGCGGGACACCCCCCCCCCCCGGGTTGTGAATCGAGCGCTCTACCGCGGAGCCACGACGGTTCTTTGTTCCACCAAATAAATTGATTTGATCTATATGGAGACATCACTAAATCTACATGTAACTATGTTTAAATAGATATTTAAACTTTAGATTTAATATATATGACTATATATATATATATATATATATATATATATATATATATATATATATATATATATATATATATATATATATATACCATATATGGAAAATTGGAATGAATCCTTTTATTAGCACGGATATAAATTTAGAATAGCTATTTTAGGACAGAGAATTTGTCCTACTACATGTATATAGCATAGAAATGGATCAGATCACACGAACTTCAACAGGATAAAATATTTCCTAAATGAGGATCTATGCGCTATATACATTTAATCTGTTCTCTTTCAAGAAACTTGATTGTAATATTAATACGCGTGTAGATTCATTTTGTGCAAATACGGCAGACCTATATAATATATAATTCTTTGATTAATTCAGACCGACGTACTACTAGTATTTCATAATTCAGACCTGTGTACTTTTTATAATCGTTAAGATGTACGGACTGTTTATAATTCGGACCTACATATATGTACTATCTATTTTTTCCAGACATATGTACTATTTATTATTAGGGCCTATGTAATGTTTATAAATACCATAAACAAAATATCAAAGTTATAAATGTACTGATTATAATTCAGACCTATGTACCGTTTATAATTCAGACCTGTGCACCGTTTATAATTCAGACCTATGTACCGTTTATAATTCAGACCTGTGTACTGTTTATAATTCAGGCCTGTGTACCATTTGTGATTCAGACCTGTGTACCGTTTATAATCAGACCTATGTACTGTTTATGATTCGGACCTGTGTACTATTTATAATTCAGACCTGTGTACCATTTGTGATTCAGACCTGTGCACCTTTTATAATTCAGACCTATGTACCGTTTATAATTCAGACCTGTGTACCATTTGTGATTCAGACCTATGTACTGTTTATAATTCAGACTTATGTACTGTTTATAGTTCAGACCTATGTACTGTTTATAATTCAGACCTGTGTACCATTTATAATTCAGACCTATGTACTGTTTATAATTCAGACCTATGTACTGTTTATAATTCAGACTTATGTACTGTTTATAGTTCAGACCTATGTACTGTTTATAATTCAGACTTATGTACTGTTTATAATTCAGACCTATGTCCTGTTTATAATTCAGACATGTGTACCATTTGTAATTCAGATCTATGTACTGTTTATAATTCAAACCTATGTACTGTTTATAATTTAGACCTATGTACTGTTTATGATTCGGACCTATATGCACACTTTATGATAGATAGATAGTTAGTAGTTAGAAAGTAAGTACTGAGTAACTGACGTATTACACAAAATACTGCAAGTAGCCATTGTTAGATTCAAATTAAATGCTTTGTCCGTTGAAATAAGACGATCAAATAAGTTAGGGTTCTGTTTCATTTACTTTAACAGCGGGTCATTGATTGTTGACCAACAACGCGATGGCGAAAATAATAACACCTGAGATTTAAATATCATTGTCCAGTAAGGTCTTAAATGTACGGACATTTCAACACGCTACTGTGTATACTTAATATAAACAGCAGATGCTAATAGGTTATCAAAATGACAATTGAACCAACACGTGCCAATGTAAACACATTATTTGACATTTTAGCACCAAGCTACCGACTCATTTTTAAAGGTTAATTATATTGTACACCCCTGTTGACTTTTTTCGCAGTTTTGTCCTCTTTTTATCCACGTTGGTTTTTTTGTCATGTGTCGAGAAAACCCATGCTGGGCAATAAAATGACATTTAACAAACTGCATGTGCCATATGACTGTATGAATGTAAAATAAAAAGAGAAAATTAAAATAGTTTGTCGGATTGATTTCGCTGTTTTATTAATGCAAAAAAAAAAAAAAAAATTAGAGGGCATTTTATATATATATATATATATATATATATATATATATATATATATATATATATATATATATATATATATATATACATATATATATATATATATATATATATAAATATAATTATTATTATTATTATATTATTATTAAAATTAAAATTATTATTATTATTTTTCTATCATCAGATAGATAGAAACACAAATAAATAAATAGACCTGAAATAAATAAATCAATAATACAAAAAATAAAATAAAGAAATAAATTCATAGATTGATTATATATTGAAATATACACTATACAAATGAACTATTCAATGAATTGATTTATTGAAATGATACAAAATCCCACAGGTATATTTTCTTACAAACTCCAATACTATGATGATCCACTGAGGAATGACAGGATTAGCATAACATGCATGGTACCATACATAGTTTTTATGTTGAGACATTTAAACTTAAAGACACACTCAAAATAACTAAAAAATATTTCCATGATTGAATGAGATATAGGAGAGTAAGAATTTGAAAAATTGATGAGTATTACTTAATTTGTGATACAATAAATAAAAATAAGAATTGTAAATAAATGTTTTGTCTAATAAAAAGTAAAAAATGCTTTTTTCATAATTTATATATTAATCATGTAAAATTTCTATGGAATATTGATAATTATTTTAAATTCATATTTTTCTTTATAATGACAGATCCACATAATTGGACAGTAGACGATGTACAGCAATGGCTGGATTGGGCTCGGACCGAGTTTAAATTACGAGAACTGGATCGGGCTCGGTTTATGCAGATTGACGGACGACAATTGTGTGAACTATCTAAAGATAATTTTGTTCAACTATTCGGATATCAAAATGCTGAATACCTTTTTCAACATCTTACATTCTTACGTCAAGGTATGACAAAATATAATAAAATAATGCTTCATGTATTGTAAGAGTTGTCGTCCTTAGAATCATTTTCATTTTTATTAAACGAATGATAAAACACGAACCAATTACAATTTTAATTTATCTTAACCGAATTATCTATTTATGTATTCTGAGTTGTTGAAAACGGGTTAATTGCCTTCTTCCAAGAATGTAATCAAGGGGCTACTCTCGTCCAATATACACTTATGAATGCGGATAATTTTTTGGCGTGCGATGGCAACATTTTGATAAATTAAGTAGTCAGTCCTGTCGACGTACGACTTCATTTTGTCGACTATCAATTTCATATAAATTAACATACATTACTCGCATTTTGACACAAAAAGTCGATTATCCACATCAGTAGGTTTCATCCTAATAAAGACAGAAAATCTGGACGTATATAATCAGAATCGTCTGTTTTTCTACAGGCTGAAGTACGGGGTCTGTACCGATTATGACGAGATTCATTCCTTAATTGTTTCATTTGATTTTAACTGTGGACTCACGGCGGGTGTGACCGGTCGACAGGGGATGCTTGCTACTCCATGATACCTGATCCCACCTCTGGATTTTCAGAGGTCCATGTGTCCAGATTTCACTTGATTTGTATATTGTCTCATAAACCTCCTTTGGATTAATACTTTTATCATGTTGTAAATTTTGAATTTACTGGGTGGGTGTAAATACAAAATTTACAAGTTGTCTTTTATTTACACCCACCCAGTAAATTCAAAGTTTACATCATGACATTTTGATGATCTGTGATTTTGATAATGATTGTATGTGAATGATTTTTCTCTCTCATGTAAACCAAGTGTAAGTAATGGTTATTTCTATGTACGGCCATGGACGAGTGTTTTAAACCATGTGGTCTCTCACCTCTAGCCAAGCTCCGGTTCGAGCCCCATTGAAAGATAAGCTGATTTTGTGAACAAAAAATTGCCACCCTACTTGCAGAAGACCGGTGGTATGTCACCGGGTACATTGTAACAAGGTTCTCTCCTCCACCACTAAAAGTGACCACCACCAATATGACTGAAAAATTTTTGAGTGTGGCTTAAAAAACTATTTACACAAACGAATAAACAAAAATCCGTGTACGGCAGAAAAATACAGAAATATGGAAATTTGAAACTGGTGGTTTTGATATACTTTATTTGAATATGTATCTTCACGCGCGTAAGTTGATTACCTTCACGTACATCACTTGATTACCTCCACGTGCATCACTTAATTATTTTCACGTGCATCGCTTGATCACGTCTTTGGAAATTTAGATCTGTAATTCAAATTGATGCATACATAATTGTACAGGCTCTAAGAAATTGATAAAATAAAGAAGTAGCAGTTCTCTAAACTAAGTATTTGTCAACAAGATATTTTATGTTTTCTTTTCTCTATCCCCTAGGCGCCGGACAAACCTCACCCTCCAGCTCCACCCCTACTTCGTCGGTGACATCTTATGCTCACAACAGTGGCGGGAGTTATATGGCAAAGCAGACGAATGGTAAGGCATTGATTTCACATATTCTATTGTCCAGGGCCCCGAAGTCACCAAATTTACTCAATACTTAAGCTCAACTTTCATTTCATTATTTTGACTATAAAATTGATTGTTTATAAAACTTTTGGATTTTAGTGATTAGGAAACATATTGTGATTTTTAATCATTTACATGTAAATTTTTGCGTCACACTTATGATTTTCCTGTATAAGAACTAATGAATATGTTGAGTACGGTACTCAAAATTTGAGTAGTACTCAAACATTTTTTTTAATATTTCCTAAGTTTTCTTTAAATGAGCAATAATTTTTATCATTATTTATGCCATCAATATACAAACGTGTCCAGTTACAGAATAAACTTTGCATGTTTTTACCTTAAAATCGTGTAAAGTTAGCTGAGCTGACTAAATTTGGTGACTTCGGACCCAGGTTGAATACCAGCAGAATTATTGCTCTAAGATATGTTCAAATCTGGTTGTTGAAATACTTTTAAACTTGCTACAAATTGAATGTATGGTTGACATTTTCTTTGATTTCGATAGAATATAAAAATATTTATTTATTGTTTTTTTAATTTGATAATTTTGACTATATAATAAAACCAAGTAATAAATTAAGTTTTAAAATTTTTCATCCAGTAATAAGTTAACTCAACATCTATTTATCTGTTCAGTTTCTGATTGGTTTTGCTTTCACTTTTTTAGTTACTGGACTTGAACAAGTCTTAGAACATATAAATATATAACCAATGTTTAAAAAAAATGTATAGATGACTGAATCTACAGGAAATATCCTGGATTTCAACGTAAATTCTGGTTTAAAAGTAGAATTTATTGACTTTGTACTTTTTATGTCCTCATTTCCGGATTATTCACTGTTGTAGCGTGAAAATCATCACGTAAACTTGACAAAACATAAATTTTGTTTTGTGTCATGAACTTACAGTATTGTATTTTTACTGGCCATAAGTTTACAACTTATTTATTTACTGCTATCTGCGTATATATACATATAAAAACTCAAGAATATACATGTACATGTATGTAAATACACGAGGTGTAATAAAGGATTGTTTTCCATGATTTCAAAATTTATCTTTGAATCTGTGGATACGAAATTAGTTCTGTATAATTGACTTTTCGGGGGAGGATTTCATATGACGTAACAGCTGAACAGCTGTGTGTCAAGCATTGAATATAAATGCAACCGGTCTGCATACTTGCATTAAAGGAAATAACAGTCGGTATGTAAATATTACCCGATCTATAATATGTATATCAAGGTGACAGCAAAGATAATATATTGAAATGGTATGAAATGATGTAATGGTCTTTTTACAGTAGGTACTCTGCCGGAATGCCTTTAAGTTCAGCGCTTATCTAAGACATAATCACATCCAATGCTTAGGTGTCACAGCCCGATTCGAATTAGAGACTTCTAGTTCGTAGTCAAACCAATAAATCATTGCGAGCGGTAAAAATGTATTGAAAATAATATGTATGTAATAGCAGAGGCATATACAACATGTGATATATATATATACATATATATATATATATATATATATATATATATATATATATATATATATATATATATATATATATATATATATATATATATATAGTGTGTGTGTGTGTGTGTGTGTGTTTGTGTATGTGTGTTCATACGAATTACCAATATCAGTTTCACAATTTTCATTATCGTAGATACCATTGCAGCATTGAATTACTGCACTATAAAAATATGGATTGGTGCATTAGAATTTAGTAACTATAATCTTGTATTTAAATTTCAAACAAGTTGTAATTTGTTATGTAAACTGATGTCCGGATGCCTTGTACAAGGATATCAGTTTCGTGACAGTAAACACTTGGAGTATTATTCTCGTTGTCAAGTATTTACATAGCCCACTTCAGCTTCTGAACAACAATGGACACACCACTTCTTAGAGTTTGGTCAAATGTATCCGAAAGCTATTTATTATGTTTGCCTCCCTGTTTGAAAAGTTTGCCGTTGTGCTAATCGCGTTCAATCAGATTAAATTTGTCATCATTAAAAAGACTCCACCGCCGAAGTACTGCTGACAACTCTAATAATTGCACACGTTCTTTACCCCAACGGCCACCGACCGGTTTTCGGCAATACAGACCTTTCGCGTCGTTAAAGACTTTGCGTTATTTACCCAATGCTTTATCACAGAACGTCTAAATAAAAAGGTTTAAACATCTTTATTCTTCACAAATAATTTCTATTTATTTTTCTCATTGTGGTCTCTTTTATTTACTTTCACAGTTTTTATTTTGAGCGGGAAATTCATGATTGTGTACATTTCTTCAAACACTTCAAATAAAAAAAAAATAAAATCAGAAATGTAAAGACCGAATAAAAACAAGTAAATAGAATCGCTGGAAATATGAAGATTAATACTACTTTATCTGTTCCTCTCATCTTTGCCGAGTACAAACCTAAACCGGAACTGGAACGGACATTACAATATCGTGATTATCATTGTAGCATTGAAACGCGGAATTTGTACAAGGAAATTATTTAACGCTCCCTATTCTTATAGATTACATCTACCATGTGTACATTTCACACCAAAGATGATTTTGTAGTCTCGATAAGGAATAACAAGCAAGAACAGTCGAGGTAGAAAAGAAAACCCCGCTATAAATGACATACGCGTGTTATGTATATATGAGTAATTACTGACTTCATTGATGGCACATCAGCGTTATTTGGTGTCGAAAAAGCGATGGGAATAAAGAAAATATCTAAATAAAGGCATACAAAGTTTGAATAAAACCTATCTCCAATCATGTGATTTCAACCTCCAGTAATTTTTAACACCCCCCCCCCCTTAACCAAAATTCCTATAGAAAATCAGTATTGAATTAAGTTTAAATAGTTAATGGTAATATAAACATAATTTTATTTTCTATCCTACTGGAAACATTTTTATTTTGATCATATTGAAAACATTTTAAATATGCGTCCAGCGATTATTGATAAAAGCAATTGATTACACATAAAAGGAACATTTTTATCTGAACAAATTTAATTCTGTTAGTATTTGTAATAAAACTGATTCTTATGTTTTACTTTGAATTTACTGGGGGCGGATACCAAAATTAAGTAATGTTTTTATTTTTGTATTTACCAATCCCTAGTAAATTAGTAAAACTTAAAAACATAACACTTATATGACACATCTTGTAAACGAGACTTAAATATTTACAAATACAATGTACTTGAAATATATTCATAGTAATTTCTTATTTGTGATTATATTGTCATGTACTCATTAAAAAAAATGAAAAAATAGTATATATATATATATATATATATATATATGTGTGTGTGTGTGTGTGTGTGTGTATATATATATATATATATATATATATATATATATTCAATGTATATATATTGTTCTCTCTTACTCACGGGTGACAATTTCATCGGTTGCTGTTATACTTTATACCACACTCCACGATGAGAAAATATATCATTTAAAAACTGACGAACACCAAAGCTATAGTTCTGCATGGGAGGAAATTTTAGATGCCTAAAATTCTAATTTCTTCTCTAATTTACATAAATCAATTTCATCTCTACTGCATAATTCCAAGGATATTCATATCAACTTTTTGCATTTTGCGCTGATGTTTGATCAATCATAATTCTTTTTCAGACTGAAATTTATTAGCTATTCGAAAACTATAAACTGTGATGAATTCAACGCTTAAAACTATGATAGAATTCAATGATGATAAAAAGGAAAAGGCATTATATATTTCAGTCTCGTCTTACTGTTATCGGCTTTCTTTACATGTGATTTTACAGTTATAGGAAAAAGGTAAATATTACCTTTGTACTGTATCAAAAATCAATGAGGGGTCAATATGATATAAACTGTTCGCGCAAGACGTTAATTGAAATTCGTCATTTAGATCAAATTGTTCTTTTAACTGGTGCGTAATTTATCACTGAAATTGATTGAGTCGCAAGTGAAATCAGATTCAGATTTGTTGAAAGCAAAAGATAAACAATGATTCCGAAACCGCGCTATTGTAAATATTGGTAAACAGGCATTGTCGTTTACAATTTTATGTCATCAGATTGAATAGAAACCGTTTTGAAATATTGGCGACAAATTAACACTTTAACACCATCAAGTTATCGTACCAATATCTAACTAAATAGATGTCGATAGCCTCTTTAAAAGCGCTCACTGTTCACTTTAAATCAACATTTACAAAACCGAGCAGGTGGAAAATGGGCGTTTGCCTTATTACTCTTATTGTTGTATAAATGATAAAAAGGTGTATCGGGTTTTTCCCATGAATATCCGGAGTTTTGAGGGAAATTTTACCAAATATTACGGTAATAATCAGTGAAATGACACACTGATGAAAACATTTACGGAGAAAAAAGGTTATTATTGAAGTATAGGAACTTTGTATGCTTATGAAAATTTAAATTAGTTCATTAGTAACGGATTTTATGGTAAATATTTGAGCCATTTTAACAATAAAATATCATATCCCCAAGAGAACGGAAACTCTCTCTCTCTCTCTCTCTCTCTCTCTCTCTCTCTCTCTCTCTCTCTCTCTCTCTCTCTCTCTCTCTCTCTCTCTCTCTCTCATAATAATGTCATATTCCCAGATTTTTCAATTTCTTACCAGATAGTATTAAAGAAGTTATAAAATTGAAATCACACAAATGACAATAGGCTAATAAAGATGCTATACACGTAGGTCTCAGTAAGCGACAATTTGCCTATTCTCCGAAAGAAAACCTCAAAACTGGTAATAACAATTGCCCTTTCACAAAATTTCACAAACTTCCATTTATTTTCTCCTATCATACAATGTTTCTATTAACGGTGAGAAAAATATTGTACTAATTACTGTAAGCATTGGGTTCCCATTTAAGACGCACAGGGAAGAAGAACTTTGAGTGTCTAGTCGCTTGAAGTTCAAATAGAAAAATGGCTATGTGTACACCCTTCAGTTATTTATAAGACTTATTTATATAAGTCGATGTGGTTATGTTCAACACATAAAATGCCAAAATAAAGAACAAAACAAAAACAATAAATATCAACTGCCCCCCAAGAAAACAAAACAACCCCCCCAACCCCCCCAAAAAAACCAAAACAAAACAAAACCTACTACCTGGCAATCTGCCAGAAAATTTCATCAACTCATCGACCCCTAAAGCCTCATTTGGTTTCAATCATTTCAAAAAATGGTACGGTCCACAATCATAATTCAGTGGTGTATGATTTGAAATAAAAATTTACAATTATATTACGTGTAATTTTAACTCGCTCACTACCGAAAAAGGACAGTAGATTAATCTATTTATTGACTTGGATGAGTTTAAGTGTGGCCACAGGGCTTGATGATTTAAGGTATAGTTTAGTAAGTTTACATACAATGTAGCGATATATGTTAGGTATGTCTTTATATTTGAGCTATTTTGTTGATATTTGGACAGTGTCTTTGTTTGCTGTTTTACACATAGCGTGTAGCTGCTATTCATTTTCATTGTCATGACCCTAAACACTGTAATTGTTCGGAAGATGTGATCGTTTTGCAATTAAATTGTCTATTATAAGGAAATAATTTCATTTGATAACTTCCTTCGACTTAAAATGTTCATCTCCACAGCGTTTCGTGTGATACTTGGTTTAATTACGATTTGCTTTCCTATAAGTCAATTTGCAATCCTATAGTTTATATAAGAGTGAGGGCATATAGAACTCTGAGGGGAAAACGATTACAAAAATATTGTAAACATTAGTACCACGTGCCGTATCCGGAATTATGTTACCTCATTTACATGGAATCGATCATGGTTCCTCAAAGAAGGCAGGAACACATTGGTCGATTGTAACTTCCGGACAATCATTTGATTGGCTAGCTAGTGTCAATCTCAGTTCTTTTCAAGAAAATATAAACTCAAACACTTTAACATGACAATAATCGTTATATGAGACACCTGCCACCTAAACTGGAAATAACACTGATGAAGTTAGACAGTTTGCGATTACGTATTGTAAAATTACCCCGAGTGTTTGAATACAGAATTTGTGGGGGACTGTTATATGAAAAAAAAAACAACATATATATTGTGCGAAAGATTTTCATTTAGTTTGAAAAAAAAATCATGCTAAAATCTAGATTTATGTATTAGCATAAATAAAGAGACACAGATGAGAAAATTATAAAAAGGATAAAAGAAATACATTCTTTATATATACATTCAGTATATATCAAAATATCGGATATTTACCATCCCTATGACTTTTATCATTCTGGTGGGTAATGTGCAATGTTACGGGGCTTAGAAGAAAAATCTGGCGTGAAGACGTGGACAACTTTGGTGAGACAAACCAGGAATTTTACCTGATATCGGATGATCAGAATTACAGTGACAGATATTATATGACCGATCAATCGGTTAATTGGAATAGGCATTGGGCTAAACTACAGATGCATGCTCTTAAACAGGTTGATTATTTGAGGCAATGTTCGTTTGCAGGATATTCCGGCTTTATGATATCAGGTAAAGGAACCAGCGAGATTAATTATATTTAAGACTTGAGACTAAGTCATTCCTTGGTAGATCAGTTGACATGCAAATATTACTACTGGCTAATCTTTTCTCAGATTTCCCTAGAATCAGACGAGATTCATTGTATTGGATTTAGTATGTAAATTCTTTAATGACGGAGTGACATCTGCGACAATGTTTCTTTTTCATTGAATACTTTTGTATTACTTATGGTATTTACTGATGGCAATGATTTGTATTATTCTTATATCTTTATTTATTGATCTTTACTTAATTATCTATTTATTAAATTTATTTATTCATATATTATTTTATTTATAAATGCTGTTTATTTCTTATGATATTTATCTTTTCAAACTCCACATAAACGTAATGTTCTGTCACTGTATGGTGATTGTATATGAAATAGAAATGAGAGTATTTTGTGTACAAATTCTAAAATTTTGTTTCCTTTCAGATCCCGGATTTTCCAAAGGATCATGGCCATCACAAACAAATCCTAATACTCAAGGTATGTCTATAAGAACGAACTTTAATATTATATAACTTTGGTATTATGTTTATAATATATATATATGATATATATTCTTGTTGTCAAAATTAAGTATTTTTACACTTGCAAGCCCTTAACACTTGTCAGGTATAAAATACATTATTCTTTCATATTTTATCAGAATCAATCTATTTATTTTCTATCTCTGGCATTAGATGAGTATTATATTGAGGAAAAGGTCGATTCCCAAACTGAATATGAAAATGTAAAAAGGACGTCAGCTGTCCTCTGAAAATACAAAAAGTGTGAAATTGAGGTGCATTAGATGCATCCCATGTATGATCTCATGTTTAAATTACCACTCACCTTGTAAAATAAAAAAAAAATAAAACATTACACATAATTTCATATGAGGTTTATTTCTTTGTATGAAAAATGAGTGCGAAAACGGTTTTCAAACACTCAGCATGTTTATACGACAGATTTGTTATGTTTACCAGTAAACTACCTGTAAAACAAACAGGACATGTACAAGCTTTAGCAGCAAAGTATTTATATATAATGTATCAGAGTCAATTCCAAATCTCTTGGTAATAAATATATAAATAATACTAGGTCAGTTACAAAAACAATCAATTTGCTACAGGATTCTGATTTTAGTTCCTCTTTTTATCACTTTCACCCTTACAACGCCAAAAATCGGTTTCATATAGAACAAAGTTTAATTTTAATTCCCCCCAAAGTTGTAGTGGGAGATCTTCCTAGGTAGTTTAGTGTTTAGGATATTCCTATCGAGCACCTGTACTTCTGTTACCTTGATATGGGAAATTTTATATGGGTCACTATCATGATGATGATAATGTACAAAAACTTAACTACAGTAACATGGAATAAAAAATACATGTTTATCAATTTCCTAGTGCGCAGTATTTCTAGCACTATATTACACATTGTACTTGGTTATTTTGTTTGATTGACAACACGATCAAGTTACCATTATTTTTTTTTATGAAATGCAGAGAGAGAGAGAGAGAGAGAGAGAGAGAGAGAGAGAGAGAGAGAGAGAGAGAGAGAGAGAGAGAGAGAGAGAGAGAGAGGTGGATTCTAGTCCCTAATGTTCAACGTTGGGCCATTGAGAGCGAGTTATGAGTACGTAATTACCTTTCGGATTTGACCGGTTGTGATAAGTTCTATATACATGGTATATATTTGTATTTCGCGATGTCATCTTCCTTACAAATGGATAACTCTCAAATTGACAATACTAACTCTTCTCCTGTCCTTGAACTTGCTGTGTCTGAAACAAATGAATGACAATATCTCGCTTGTCTGATGAACTAATGTCGAAATGATTAGAAGACCTCGACAAGATTTCTACAATGATTATAATTAGCTATATTAATCAAAAGAAGTCTTAGTAACACGTGATTGGTTGACACGGGAAATCGCTATATAATATTAGTACGGGCTTCCATTTATTGCCATGTTAACTTTCCCTGTTATCATTTAAATGTTAAATTCAAACATATGTATGTCTTCACAATCAGTATCTCATAGATTACATTTCTAGATGTTTGTATGACTTGTGTTCAATTTAATTGTTGTTTTGTTTTGTTCAATTCATTTTCCGTTATTTGTTTTAACTTTTTCAATACATGCTTTTACAATGCTTTAATTTTGAATGAATTTCCTGCTTTGAAATTTGAAAAAAGGAAAAATAAAACAAGGCTCGTCATGATTTTTAGACATTCAGGAAGTTAGGAAATTGGAAAGTTGACAGGATTGCTAAGTAAACTCATGTAAATTCACGTGATGTCACGTGATAAAAATAAACCCAACAATATTGCGATCTTGTGGGATATGAAAATAATTACTACATCACTATCGTGGCATTTTGAGATAGGAAAAAAACTATCGTAACATTGTGAGAAAGGGGCAATAAGATATCCCTTTATCGTTAGGCTTTGAGAAAGGAAAAAAACAACAACAATTAGCTCTCTATCGTAACGTTGCGAGAAAGGGATAATAAACTACACCTTTAATGTAACGCTGGAGAATAGAAAACAATAAACTGTCCCTGTATCGTAACGTTTGAAAATAGGAAACAATAAACTGCCCCTCTATCGTACAGTTGGATCATAGGAAACAATAAATTGTCCCTCTATCATAACGTCGGATAATAAGAAACAATAAACTCTCACTCTATGGTAATGTTGGAGAATAGGAAACAATAAACTGTCCCTCTATCGTATCGTTGGATAATTGGAAACAATAAACTACCCCTCTACCGTAACGTAGTGAAATATGGAAATAAATTACCTCATTATTGTGACGTTTTGAGATAGTAAATACATTACCACACTATCGTAGCGTTTTTAAATAGGAATATTAATTACCCATTTTTGTAACAATGTGAGATAGAGAAATTAAATATCCCACTATCGTTACGTAGTGAGATACAGAAATAAACCACCAACCATCATGCCGTTCTGAGATAGAAATAATTACCATCAATTTCTTTTATTTAGATAGAAAAATAAAAACCCGATATCGTTGCTATCCTTACGATGCAATTTACTATCAAGCTATAGTTAGGTTACGAGTTAGATAAAATAATCTACGCCACTATCGTGGGGTCATGGGTTGGGGAAATACGAAACTTACAACATAATTCATCCACCCAGTAAACTCAAAACATGACATATAAAACATAAAAAAGAAATGACATGTATTTTCACCTGTACTCCATCACTGACAAGAGCGTATATTAAGAATTATCAGTTAAATCTACACGGAAAAAAACTTTTAAGACTAATCTTTAAAAGTTGTAATGACGGTGCTGATGATGTAAGATGGATCAATGACTCCAAGATAGGTAAATTATTCCACGATCGGATGTTAGAAGAAGATAGTCTTAAAGATAATTGATTGTATTTCCTAATCATCCGATCAATTTCAGTTTTTATAAAAATCACCATTCATTATGGGTGGGTCGCTACAGAAGTAAAAATTCATTTTAGGTGGTATTACCAGGCCGACCTAGCGGTGAAGCATCTTGGTTTTAAAGATTTTAAAGTCAAAATGTGTCACGAGGACATTCAAAATGAAATGGAGAAACACCACTGTAACGCGAGCTCTGAGCATTAATTGTAACACAAAATACGAAACAGGGGATATATTAGATGGTAATATTAGAAACAGGTGCTCTTTGTACCCACGTTAGCATGAACACTCAGCATGACAAGGGTGATTTGTTGCTGTCGGGAACGACGCTCGTGATATATTTATCCGAAAACAAAGTCCTGACAATGAAGTCCCCGTAAAGTATTTAATAGCCGTGAACATTATGAACAAGAGTATCTACTATATGTAGCGTCTCGCGGATTATGTTTCGCTCGTGCAGCGTCACGTGCCCTGTAAAAGTTGTCTGCTCCTAACTGATTAACATGCAAGAGGTTAGGAGTCGCAATTACTTGTAGGACATTTAAGTGACCATTGTCCATTTGAGGGTCATTAGCCATTCGTACTTGCCTGCCATGCACGTAATGAGGCGTTTATTTGACTTGAAAGCTAGCAAACAACAAACGGGTGTGTGATTCGGGTTCGGAACACACTTAAATTGCCATAATAGTTCATGTTAATCCGAGCTGAAAATCTAGTGACTGCGGACGCTGAAGGACATTTGTCATCATTTATTTGTCAGACGACAACATAACTGTGTAAATAATGAATATTGAAAAGGGAAATACAAAAGCTATTTCCAACAAATAAATGTCAACAATATACCTGAATCAAAGTCTATCTACATTTTGTACTTTGCAATAGTACCAATAACAGAAATAACAACAATAATGATAATGTACTATGTAAAGTTTCTGAATTACGGAGGTACTTTTACCTTTAATATTATTTAGTATTTTTTGTAGACTTAAATCCTAAATTGGATAATGAATTTTCTATGGGATGAATAATTTCCCTGCTGGCATACCAACAGTTGACACATGTAGTTTGTGTACGATATAAACCAATGGAAATGGCAGTTTTTATCTATTTTCTGATCTATGTTCATTATTCACCACCACCATCATCATCATCATCATCATCATCATTATCATGAACATCATCATCATCGATAACCTGTTTTAAAAATACAGACATCGATCTCATTCTACTTTTGTACATATTTTTTTGATTTTAGTATTCAAATAATAAACCCCCAAAATGTTTAAAACAGTCAATCAATCACTCCAATGGACATTAAAAATGTAAGGAGATACTTTAAATTTAAAATTCAAGGTTCTCTACTATGTGCGTAGTTAGGCACGTTCATATCCGTCGCATAATTGTAGTTTCTATAGCCCATATCGACATCGTTAATCTTACTATTTGCGCAGAATTTCAATATCATACTATTAGGTATTGAATTCCCAGTAATAAATAATGTCTCTGAAGAAGAAGTGATTCTGTCCTCTTGGGACAAAATGAAATCATTAAAGAGGGTAATTAAGCAGGGTATCTCCGATTTTCCAACTCTGATCTGTAGGGAAAATAAGCATTTTCTGTAATGTAATTTTTAGTTAACTTGGGACTATCACCGGTAAATAGCTACTTGGATCCATCCATGCACTTGCTAAATTCGTTCCTGGAGAAATCGTCACGCGCCGGAAATTGCTAAAGCCTCGCGGGTGTTGACACGGTAGATGGTAAATTGAACTCTAACGTCCTGATATAACAGGATCTCGTGGTTAGTTAACGCACTATCTCAGATAATTGCCTGAGCTAACACGCCTTCGATCTGTACACTCTAACTATCCATATACCATACACATATTAGGGTTAGCAAAATATGCAAATTAGAAAGACAATGTTTTTTTATATTTCATAAAATCTAGTTGTACAATATTAATTTTGATAACATTTTTCCTGTAATTGAATATTACTTTTAATAGTCATCTTATGACCTGAATCATTTCATAAATAATCTAATTCCAGATCCGTATCAGCTATTTGGACACATATCAGGCCGTCTGTCCAGTTCAGGTAAACACCATTTTTATTTTTTATGCTTCATTGAACAGACATGAGCAAACGAAGACCCATGTACATATCAATGTAGTGATTTGAATAATTATTTCTGATGTGTTAAAATTCTGTAAAATAATATAAAAAACAAATACATGTATTTCATTTTGCAAAATAGTAATTGTAAAAAAAAATTCCGTTTTCCTACGTAGAATATCTTTTAAAGCTTCAAAAATTTCAAATGAATTTTAAGCATTTCATTGCATGCAATAGAGTGAATGTGAATATTTATGTTTATATATGACAGTAGTTTAAATGTCATTTAAAATACTGTATAAAGGATTATTTTTCGCCCCGTGTTATTTTCGCCCTAATACACTTGCAAATGGTTTCGCCCCGTTTTAAATTCACCCAGACTTTTATTATTAAAAATATATGAATTTACCATTATGAATGATGGTAACGATGAGGGCGAAAGGGGGCGAAAATAAAACGGGGGCGAAATTTTCCCTGTATACTGTAATTGATTTTTGAATGAAATAAAAAAAGAAGAAAACAAGGACGGTTTTTCAAGAAATCTTCCCACAACCTGTCCTTATAGAAGCAAAACATAATTGTAAGTGTCCACTTTCTATGATACATTTTCAACATTTCAAATTTCTTACCTCTAGACAGTATTATTTATTACGATTTTTTTGTGGATAGGAAGTGGTCAAATACAGCTGTGGCAGTTTCTTCTGGAACTACTGTCCGATCGAAGAAATTCTAACTGCATTACATGGGAGGGTAGCAACGGGGAATTCAAGCTCGTTGATCCGGATGAAGTAGCTCGGAGATGGGGTGAAAGAAAATCCAAGCCAAATATGAATTACGACAAGTTAAGCAGAGCATTGCGATACTATTACGACAAAAACATAATGACCAAAGTTCATGGTAAACGATATGCTTACAAATTTGACTTTGTCGGTCTGACACAAGCCATGCAACCTACAGCCCCCGATACCAGTTCGTACAGGTATCAGCCGGAGATGTTTGGTATGTCCGGGTACCCGTCACCACGACTAAATTATCTGTCGACGCCAATACCGACAACAACAGCCACAAGCTTTTTCAGCCCTCCGACCACCTATTGGCCTTCAACTGCAAATAATATATTTCCTAATATTTCAAACCATATGATGTCTGCTCATCCGGGACATTTGCCGACTCATATGGGATCATTCTATTCATGAATGTGCCAAACTATTCCACGGAAGTTTTCAACGAATTCTGTGAAAATGTGATGACTTGAATCTCACACGATGGCAGCAACAATGGAGTAGAAAAATGGCAGGTGACTCAATGTAGTGTTGGATGGAGAACGTATGTAAGATAGAGCAGTGGGCGAAGCTGAAATTATTGTTTAATTTATTTGTGTAAATGTACATTGTCAGTACAATTATTATAAAAATGTTTTTATATCAGCCATTAAATAATCGCGTTTGTGCTATGCGAACTGCTCAAAGAGTGTCGGGATTTCTGGGTAAGGAATGCCAATCGAACACGACGGTTGTAGTAAGAGATTTCGAAGTTCTCACTGTACGTAACATTTCATCATATCTTTATGATGCATCATCTGACGTAGGAGTGGAAGCACATAGTTCCTCAATTTTAGGGGACACTTAAGAGAACGCACAACATATTTACTGCCTTTTTAATCATTGTATGGACATCGTTGCGTTCGAAATGCACATGTATATGTGTGACCAGTTGCAGAATTATTGTTTTAAACTGCACATTTGATTTTACATTCCGCACCGATAAATAATTTTGATATTACTTCTCCGACACATTCCTTCTGTATTTGTTGGCAATTTTATTGACGAGATCTCATTTGTTGTTGATTTTGGATAATGCAGACAAAGATTATATAAAATGTCACTTTGAATTAAAAAAATATATTAAACTTTCCAAAGCTTTATATTTCAGTTTAATTTTTGTTTTTTAGTCAATTCTGTAAATCATTTTGTGTGAAGTATTAAGAGTGCATTCGATTACAACGCCTATATGGACAATAGTACGGTGTCTAAGCATGCGTACTGAAAAAAAAATTATCGAAGCAAATGGGTCAGTATGAGCCAAGTCACATAACTTGGCGAGGCGGAGTAACCATTTGATTATCATATGGTCGGTTCTACTCACTTTTCGTTTAAGTCAGACTTCACAGGAAAAACGTTTTATTTCCAGCGGATAAAAGTGGTGACACATAGGAACGATTACTATTGCCAATGCAATTCTTATGTGTGACCTAAAATTTAAATCCGTCCAGGCAGAGAAAGGGGTTCACAAGACTCCGCCCGCCAGGTTATATGGAATTGTCTATATATCTGAAGTAAACAATTTAGCAGAAATCATATTTAGTGTTCGTTTTCGCTGTTCGTCATTTTAAAATTCTGCAAAATTTGGAGGATATACTCTCGAACCTCATGACAAAAACATGATTTAATTGACCTATCGCCAAATACCCGACACGGCACCTATTGGCAAACTTTTCCATTATGACGTGACAATTAAATGGCCCGTCAAGCACTTGTGTGATTATGACATCACATTCGAGTGACGTCAAAAAAGCACATGAACAGCCATGTGTCAGACACTTGGCGATACGTCAATTAGCTCATTCCTTTCGTGAGTGCCTAATACAGAAGGATCTCCCTTCTAAGACCACCTTCCTTACTGACTAAAAGTAGTCTGTTCACTGTTAGTGAGACTTTTCATCAAATATTTATTAATAAATTTTCTTCAAGAGACTGAATATTTGCGGTCTTGAATACTGGGTGGTATCCCAATTATTGTGTTCTTCTTTAAGCGGCGAGGTTCCACTGTATTATGACACTTAATTGCTTTTTACTCGCGTGGTCAACCAGTCGCAATAGACATTGCGGTCTGAAAAGAAAACTGAAAGTAATGTGCGACCTGAGATGGATACATAAGATGCCAGCATTATATTAAATTGTATACATCCAGTCATTGATTAGTATACTCCTTCAGAGATAAAGTCAACAAATGTATTTTAATACTCCAGCTCAACTAATTTTTTTGGATTTTACGGTAAAAATACATGAATTCTTTTTGCAACTGTCAATCATTTTTGTATAATATTGCATAGAATTAATTGTAAAAATAAATGATGAAAAATACTGATCATTTGGAGTAAACTTTTGAGTACTATACATTTTTTATAAAAAAAAAAATCATAATTTTAAATTTGACCCACTGTTCTGATGTGAATGAAAAGCTATAATAATGTGTTTCCTAGTCAGGCAGATGCAAAATATCCACAAACAACTACAATATATATGGTCATGCTGTATTGAGTAACTTTGGTGACTTCGGGCTCAGATAGGACTAACTGTGACTTTGGGTACTACTAGTTTAATGCAAATTGAAATTTATCAATGTCTAAATTACCAAAAATACTCTTTCCTCCATATTACCTAATTTCATTAGGTAGATCACATTTCCTTTGGATTATCAGTCTTACAGTTTTTGCATATTTTCTGTTTATTTTTTACTCTATATATTATCAGCAAATCTCTGATACTATCAACTCTAAATGCTGTAATGTTTATGCTATACCTGTATTTTGGTGTACATATCAGACTACACAATACAGGAACCTGGTGCATTTAAATGTGATGAGAAAAATGCAGGATACATAACACCCAAAACTCAATAATTACTGGAAAAAAAGGAAAACAAATAAAATGTCATTATTTCGTGCGCAGTATCACGTTGGTTCATTTTGTCCCTACTGATCAATCAATTCTAATATATTTCTGGTCATGTTTCGTTAATGTGTCCTATTTCCTGTCGGCTGACTCAAAGGTTTTGTTTTAAACCAAATCACAATGAAATACTTGCAAGAATTTCATGTTACTAAAAAACAAGAAAACGAAATGCATTTCCGGCAATTTACGTGCGTTCAATATTTCGTTTTCCTGATGTTTTGTCCAAACCATATTTCCGACGGATAGTTAAACAACCACTGTATCACAAATCATCCATGTTATTAACAATAACCGCGGGGAAATAAATGATAAACTATGGCGGGAAGTTAAACATGAATATTGGGGGAAAAGTCAATGCTAGTAATAAAACACCTACATTTATTTGGTGTAATTGTTTTCACTTCTCATCATGTCGATATCAGCACTATGGAAAATGCAAACGGTTTACAAGTATTACTCATCCAAAAGATATTACATGTTTATGGAAGTCAAACTGTTTAACAGTAATAATCGCCATTAGGTATTTACAAAAATGTGTAATTCGGCCAAGCATGACCCTCTAGAAAATCCATAGGTGCAATTAGGTGTCATGGAGGTATCAACACACGATGCCGACCCGTCATACCTACTGTGCTTCTACAACAGGGGATATAACTCCTGTTCACAGTCGCTATAAACCACAACCACTATCGGACAAGTAATCCAACATTTCAGATAACGTGATACATAATAAAATGATTTTTATATCCAGTTTCTGTCGGAAACCAAAACAATATATTTGTCTATTTTCAAAAGAATAGGAGAGTACAGGTCGAACATTTCCTTTTCTTTAATCCCAATTTTTTTTAGAACTATAACAATATCGACCATAGAATTTACAAATTGTTGACTTCCAACGTGAACAGCAACTTATTACCTTGATGCTTTCCTCTGTATATGAAATGGTCATATTTTAAACAGGGTCGATCTTATCAGACGGTCGGTATAATAGCTTTGTTTGCGATTACTTCGTGTCACAAAATGAAATGTTGAGTTACCTGTTCGATAGCGGTTGTTGAGTCGTCTGCACCAATTCCTCACCTATTTCATTTCAATTTGACCGTGGACGGCGGGTGTGACCGATCAACGGGGGTGCCTGGCACCCGATCTCACGTCTAGATATCATGTGGTCCGTGTCTGTACAATGTTCACCAGATTTATATATATATATATATATCCTGGACATGCTGAAAATTTACACTTCGGTATCTGAGATTTTATGTAATTGGGACGATAAGTCGTACATTTGGTCTGCCTAGTAACATTGTCATAAAAATCTTGAGAGAGAGAGAGAGAGAGAGAGAGAGAGAGAGAGAGAGAGAGAGAGAGAGAGAGAGAGAGAGAGAGAGAGAGAGAGAGAGAGAGAATTTTTACGCTCCTATGCACCCATTCGAGTTACTTTGGGATATATGTATATGATATCACAAGCCTGACAACCCAGTCCCTCTCTCACTTGCCGTTGGACTGAATAAATAGCTTAAGTGTGAAGATTTAATCCAAATCAAAATTTTAAATTAGTATTCACGTTTTCAGAAGTATACATAAAATATACAATATGTGATTGTCAGAAACCAGTAAAAGTATTTCCATAGCTCTGTGGGATATTTCTTTTGAAAATAGCTACGCAAATAGAGACTATTTTCTTTACCAATGATTAAACCGACTTCAAAATACATATATTATATTCTTACGTTATTCTGTTTTAATATATCAAAATAAATATCTTTATTGCAGGATAGTAATGAACTAGTATTGAACTTTAACCTTTACTTACCCTATCAGATGATATTTTACTTCGTTCCTATATTGGAAAATTGAAATTCGCGGAAACATATGAAGCATGTTTATCAAACCACATTCTTCGATCTGCCAGAAATTCATAACTGTGGAATGACCGACCTTAACACTTCAAATTACAATATCATACAGTGAAGAACCTGCCACAAAACTTAAAATTCAAGCACACAAACTCTACAACATATAATAAAACTAACACGTGCAACAAAATTGCAGCTAAAGCTGCTCGAAAACCTGTATAAAAATTTCAATATCTAAAAGTCTAGACCGGCAACAAAATTGCAGCATTTGTTGTAGCTTTAGCACTAGTACTTGCCACAAACGTAAGGTCATCATGCATGTACAGCATATATTCCAAAGTATGTCACCCTCGTTATCAAAGTTGAAACTCTATGTCTTTAAAGACTTGCCACAAACCTATAAAGTACAACGTTTGCAGCAAAAACGCAACGTGGTGCCCAAAACTTCCATTGTTGATCTTTAGAGGACATACATTCAAATCATATACGTTGATGCAATCTGTTCGTTGATCTTTGTAAGATAAACAAAATTGAACCCTAAACTTTAAGTTGTTCACAAAACCTCAAAAAGCAGGATATGTAGTTAAACTTTCACGATCTTTCATAAACTTTAAGGAGAAATTTGAACAATACCAATAATTAAATTAAAAAATGAAAATTTATTTTAAAGTTTTTCGTGTGCAACAATACTGAGTTCATGATCACGTCGTGCAACATTTGAAAAATAATTAATTATGAATTAATAATATGTATCCTATTTATAGACTGTGGCCACGCATTACAATCCATGATGAATACATCTTTATCCAAGATCGAACCCAATTTTCAAATCACAACGCCAATTATTTTCAGTTTTGAGCACATATTCATTACACATCAATTTATTTATTTATTTATCTTAGAAGAGTTGTTTTGACATTTATGAAAGTAAATCATAAGCTCCCCTTTTCCACTTTTCAACATGTAAAATGACCTATTTGTTTTTAAGTAAATGTTAATATATAATGGCAAATTTATCGAGGAATGATATCATTCATTGTTGCATGATTATGAATTATCGTATACTTTTAGTAATGAGTACAAGTAAAAATGCATAGTTTGTTCTCAAAATAACCCAAACAGGTCCGTATACTTTAATATTTACCAGCAGTAAGTAGCAAACGACAGATCGGAATAATTGATCTATAAATAAAAATCGACGTCACAATGACTTAACATGTCATGTCATTATTAATTGAAACGGAGAAATTGACTTATAAGGTTCCTACAAATTATGATACCAACTCTGTCCATTCCTAGGTGACTAAGCAAAATCAAAAACAAAAAGACCTTTGACAAAGTAATATTCAGAGGGTCCAGGTGAATATTCTTTCGAGGGTAGACGAATCATTGTATTGACCTCGGAAAAGTCAATGATTACTCTGTTTTAACTGACGTACAGGGAATATTTTTAAAATCTCCGTATTTACAATGTTGATGTCAGGAGTTTGATGGATGTGAAACGCAAGACAATAGTTATATCTTGATCGGATGTACGACTCTGCTTGGTTCTGATGTTATATTCACCTCTTGGAAGCACGTGAGGTGAATATAATATTTTACATAATCTTGAGATCTACTTAATAAAATAATCTGAAACACATTTATATACTCGTATAATAAATCCTGACAACAAAACCCCGGTCACAATGCACC
The DNA here is from genome assembly GCA_030159075.1 of Atrina japonica. Taxonomy (NCBI): domain Eukaryota; kingdom Metazoa; phylum Mollusca; class Bivalvia; order Pterioida; family Pinnidae; genus Atrina; species Atrina japonica. The sequence continues at coordinate 2,683,509 of BROG01000007.1, forward strand.
CGGGAAGGGGCCACCGGACTTCAGCAAACATACTGGCACTCACCTAATATATTCAGCTTGGGTTCCAACGGGACTCGCACCCGAGCTTACTAGTGGTGAGTGACTTCATGGTTTAAGGATTGATGCTCAAACCATTCGGACACGTATTACACACATCGTGTATGTAATAGAAATAATTTGAACAATATATTGAATCAGTTGTATTATCTCATATTCCAAATTGTACATGGGAATGATAAACTTATATAATAATAATAATAATTATAATAATATGTAACTTAAAATAAAATGAGATTTTCATAAGACCTGTAGGATTCAGATATTTAAGAGATGGCAAAAAGTGTGGTTAAAATTGTGACAATAAATAGATTGTAATTTAATAGGTCAGATTTCTGTTTTATCAAAGTATGGTGACAAAATGAGTAAACTTTTTATTTTTCTCTACATATTTCACAGCAATACATTTAAAAAAAAAAAAAAAAAGCATTCATGTAAAGACATCTCTTATTTATCATTTATAGAACGTATACGGTACCATAAGAAACAAAATATCGATTTCATTGTTTATTAATTTTGCTTATAGTATTCAAATTTTCTAAATATTTTAACAACAATTTTAACAGAAAATTAAATTCATTTTGTTACAATCACCGATTTACACATTTTAAAAAGAGGCATAAAAACTTTGTATCCTGCATAAATCATCAGTAACATTTGGAAATTTATAACAAAACAAACACAGAACCTTCAAATAGCTTAAAAGTGAAAATTGCATTTAATATAAGCAACAGTACCAAAGTTATAGTTAGACAAAAGAGGTCAAAATAAATGCTTAAGACGATCGTTTCTGTCAATAAAACTTCATCAAATGAGCTCAAATTTAGTTTTGAACAAAGCATACTTCCTAAAGAAAATTGAATATGAAATTACTGTAATATATTTTTTCAAGAATGTTGTTTGATGTGAAACATATGGAGAGAAAAATAGCATGGTTAGTCACTTTTGTCACTTCCTGTAACTGAATTAAAAGAAATCTTAAGCGCACATTAAATTTTAGCGATTTTCGCACAAATACATGTTTACGTTAATTTTTTATGTTTGCTTCTATAGGAAAGTAAATACAAATACTCTAGGACTTAGAAATCCACTTACTATTTTATATTTTATTTTTTTTTCCTTTACTACTTTTTTGCGGTTCAAGGCGCTAACTCTAAATTATGCGGGGCCTCTGTGGCCGTCTGGTTAGAGAATTGCGCTTTAAATCACGGAGTCTCACTTCCCGTCAGGCAGGTTCGAGTCCCACTGGAACCTAAACTGATTTTTGTGAGAAAGTTTGCCAGTTTACTTGCGGAAGGCCGGTGGTTTCTTCCCGGGTACATTGTAACCGGGTTATGCAAAAATGTCTCAGGTTGTCAGTGAATTAAACATTGATTGCGTGAAATAAAGTTATAGTGCAAGTCTTTCACTTGATAAAGTCCAAGAAAAAGTAAAAAGAAGGCCGAAAATTTGGGACTATTGAGTGTTTTACTATTTTTTCGTATAACTATACTTCCCTTTGGAGGACATTGAATTTTATTGAAACAAAATCGTTTTACAGATACAACTTCTATTGGTTATTCTATATACCATGTTATGTAATACAAGTACGAGCCCGGCTAGAACCTAAGATGATTTGTGTGAAAAAGTTTTTCAGTTTACTTGCGGAAGGCCAGTGGTCTCTTCCTGGGTACGCTGTGAAAAAAAAAAAAAAACTGGCTTATCCCCCCCCCCCCCCCCCCCCCCCCCCCCCCCCCCCCCCCCCCCCCCCCCCCCCCCCCCCCCCCCCCCCCCCCCCCCACCCCCCCCCCCCCCCCCCCCACCATATATAACTAAAAAATTGTTGAATGTGGCGTAAACTGCTATTCAAAATTCAAATGTATAGATTATTTCATATTATATATACCTGTTAGTATTTTACATTTTTAGCATTTTACTTAAAAAATAAAAGTGGAGTATTCAATATAGGTGATTGGAAGATTAGAGTTAGCTGGTTTTTATATAGATATCTTATTGCAAATTGTAATTTTACACGTAACGGAGATAAAATCTTTGAGCGACAATCCTTTTAACAATTATGCATATTAAATCACAGAACTTTTTTCTTTAACATTCATCGCAGTAAATAACAAATGTACAACAACGAGAATTGCTCATAGAAGTGACGATTTTTAATTTTGTGTTCCTGACCTCTTTGATGTACAAAGTTTTATTACTAATACCGGTCTGTTAAAATGTGAAGCAAATATCCTGATATTATGAAAGAACTTTCCTGCGATAGGAAATAGACTTCAAGTGTTTTCCGTGTCGGCAAAGGTAGTACCGATTTCTCCGGAAATGGGCTAAAATACAAACCGGGTAGTTTGGTATATAGTTATTGATTGCCAGTAAATATCGTGGTAACCGTCTAAGATCTTGGTGGGAATTAGAATTCGACCATTGTTTCTACAGGTAATGGGATTTTTATACCGCACGAACGGAACGCTCTCAAATGTAAATTGTTTCTTTTACATGGTCGCTCAAATGCATCAGCAAACAGGAATTGCAAAATGGTTGTGCAAAACAACAGCACTTCCTGAAAGGAAAATCACTTCCGGTAATCAATCGGCAGAAGTAATGATGAAATGTGAGGAAAAACTTCACAAATAATTGTATTTCACTTACGTGCTATCTGGATGTTTACCTGTATAGTAAAATGTTTTGGAGAAAGTGATTAGACTTTGTTTGATATTTTTTGCGACCTGTCGATATCTTTTAGTTATATTGAGACGCCATCATTTATAAGTAATGAGCTACAAATTTTGATCTGTGCTAAGGACTATTAGTATTGAAGCGTCTGATCTTAAACAGAAACCGGGTTAAAAGTCGAAAGAACCATGTTTTCAGTTTTTTTGCGAAGTGTTTGACGAAGGAACAAGTTCTGATTTTACATTTGACACAGGCATTTTAGGCATAATTCGGCAATGAAAATCGAACCCTGGGTTTTTCGCTTCCGAGATGAACGCTCTTTCTTAACTTTTTGAGAAACTGCATTACGGCTGTTACAATTAAAACATAATATCTGATACAATATAAGACTCTATTAGTTACTTATAACTATAATTTCACAAAGTGAAAAATTAATACATCTGTATACGATTGTTCATCATTAATATGGCACTATATCTTGAAACTGACAGCTACTAAATACTAATAAACAATTCAATCTATTTTGTTCTTATTACCATCGAGTAATATATATATCAAATTTCCTATTATTATGGCACCGTATGGTTGGACCAGACATTTGATAACACACAGAAAGAATGTATTTCATTGTCTTGAAATACATATGCCTGTCAATTTGTGACTCAGTAATAGTAGGGGAAGATAGGTTTCTACCTCATAATTAAATATAGTACTCAAATATCATTTCTAGATCTACATGTAGGTTGAAGGTAAAAAGTGTATACTTCAAAGTATTAACACAAACAGAATATGCGAATAAAATAAACGTTGTATGGTTGGGAAACAAATACCTCGGAAAAAACAGAATTGACCTATCGCCAAGTGTCTGACACATGGCTGTCCATGTGAATTTTTACGTCATTACTGTAATGTCATAATCACACAAGTATTTGGCGGGTCATTTAATTGTGTCGTCATAATGGGAAAAAATGCCAAAAGGGCGATAGATCAGATGATATCAAGGAGGGAAAATATGTTTGTTTGTTTATTGTTGTTTAACGTCCCACTCAAGAATCTTTCACTCATATGGAGACGTCACCAAATGCCGATGAAGGGCTTCAGATTTTGGCCTATGCTCGGCACTTACGGCCATTGAACACTGAGTATTCTTTAACGTGCCGACAACTACTGTGACACTGGACCTCGGTTTTTACTATCTCATCCAAAGGACAGGAAGCCAACCTGCCGCTGGCTGGACTCGACCTCACGATCGCTAGAAATGTGTAAAGTGTTAGTTGATCTATCATGATTTAGAATTTAGAATTTAGATATAGAAACATGTGTTCGACTTACACTATAATACATTATGTACTAATGAAATTTGATTCAACATACCAAATGATGGATCTTAATTTCTAAGCTCAAAAAATTGGATATCTAAAAATGTACCGGTCAACATGTTAATTGCTAGTAGAGATTTCATGTTAAAATGCAGAAATATTTCTTCAACCAAACTTATTCTTCTTGTTTTTTAATTGAAATGATTTTATTTCATTATCACAATATCTACACCGATTGATAAAAAAGAAAAAAAAGACAAGAAAAAAAAAGAACAAACTAAAAATAAAAAAAAAACAAAAACAAAAATCATGGTCCATGTTTGTTGATTTCATTCATGTTGTATTCCCCGTACAATCAGGTTTTTATGTGGAAGTTGATCTTCATTCTAAGAATATAAATGATAAACATTCGTACATAAGATTTCCTATCCTACTTATAACATATCCCGTCTTCCTTGATATTCCTTGCTGACGGAAGATGACGAACAATAGCTGTAGTGAGGAAGTCCATTTTCATTTTGACGGCCATTGCATCATCAAATCGGATGAAAGTGCTTACGACAAGATAAACAAATCCGTTTTTCTTTTAAATATAGTTAAAACGTTTTGATGACTATTATTATTAAATCAAGTATTGAAAAGATATGCAATGCAAAAAGATGTATTGTCATGGAAAGATTGGTTTACAAAATTACATGCTAAATAAATAGCTGTAGATTTCAATGTTTATTTTTTCGATTAGCTTACAATTAGATCTTTGAGTTAAAATAATTTCATCGGTTATGCCCTGATGATTAATTATTAGAATTTTGTAATATAATATATATGGTCTCGTAAATGACAAAGTGGACTTAGCCTTAGCCATTGTGTCGTCATTTCAAGAAAGGTTTAGAAAAGAATAGACGTGCAACTCTGTTGTGAGACGTATGCATTTTTATTTATTTATTCTCCTTGTCCTTATTTTACCACAAATCAGCTGTTATCTAGTGAAAAAGTTCCGGAAATATAGGAGAGAGAGAGAGAGAGAGAGAGAGAGAGAGAGAGAGAGAGAGAGAGAGAGAGAGAGAGAGAGAGAGAGAGAGAGAGAGAGAGAGAGAGAGAGAGAGCCTGTATTTCCACTGATTTAGTTATTGTTTGTCCTGTGACAATGTGCGTTTAACGAGATTGAAAAATTGTTGACTGATTTTACATTTGAGAAACTGAAAATTTCATTCAAGGATTATATATACTCAAAGGTTCGAAATGAAATGCACAATGTTAATATATCTCTTAATCTGATCCATATTTCAAACGCGATAAAATAGCATATATGGTGAATCTTGAAAGAGGATTTCGACTAAATTGTTAATAAATTGATCCCCATTTTCCCCAGTGGTTGAATGTCCAGTGGCTGTTAAGTAAATATATATATTTCTTCAGTATGATATCTAATTTTGTTTTCAACAAAATGGCGAATTTCTGTCATTTACTTGGGTATTGTTCCGTTGCCTCTAGCTCTCTTTTTTGAATTATTAGTGATATTAAAGGTACATGCAAATTGCATTGCAATTCAAATGGTCAGATATTCCCCATGTAGTCACGTGTTAGCGAAAAATAATGCTCGTGTGCGTTTGGCTAACGTGAGTATGCAGTTTAAGGTCCACACCACGGCTACACATCAATGCCGTTTTTCAGGAAATTAGCAATAATTCTTTTTTCGCGTCACTTTTCCTTTTTTACGCCTTGTTGAGTTTTTTAATATGACATTTAGGTTTAGCTGTTTAATAATAAATCAAATCTAGTGCTCGTATATATTTGATATCGAACGCTGAATGACTGATTTCAATAAATGGACCAAGAGACCCCCAGGTAAATTTCTACAGCTATTCAGAAACAAATGATGAAATAAAATTAGCAAAGCATTAGCCAGCTAATTGATTTGTGCTGTAGTAGGAGAAACTCTTCAAACCTCTCCATTTTACACCTTGAATAAAAAATACAGAAAAAAACTAAAAATCATTTCACTATTATTTGGAAAAACTTTCATTTATTCAATATTTTGAAAGACAGGTAAAATTAGAATCCAATACACGATGGCAGTCTTCAATAGGCTGGTTTCTGACATACGAGCGGTCTTTAAACAATGTTACTGATGCGTTGTAAAACCAATTGTGTCTTTACGAGCCATTGACGTACATTCTACGGAACCCATTATCTCGGTTTCATTAGCTTTCATGTTAAGTGGTTCCACTGGAAATGAACAGGGGATGCAAAACTATCTTTTAGATGCATAATTTCCTTTGTCGGAGGAAAATCACACCAATGATGTCATTAGGATGGGAAGTTATCTGGAAATGTTGACTGCCAATATTGATGGTTATAGTCATTGGCCGTCAAATATACCTTTGCGTGGAAAGGAAAGTATCCCAGAAAGGCAATTAGTAAATAAAATGGTTTCTTTGTTTATAACGGCTTTGATCAGTGTCAGTTGAGTGTTTGATGGCGGCGCATCTCCGGTAGAGTATTATATTTCCTTCGGTTTTGTACATAAAATATTTCTTCATGACAAAATCAATGCCCAAATATCCTGCACATAGTTTCGTAAGCTGAAGCAACACGCAATTGCAAGCATTTTAAGGATTTCACATTCATTGTGTCTTTAAAGTGTAAGGAAAATAACAATGTTTCCCCGCGTTCTTTGTTGTACTTGATGAGATCTTGAGAGCGATAATCGTAACTTTTGATTTGTGAGAGGCAGACTTTATGTTTGTGTTTGTTTGATTGAACGATGTTTAACGCCACACACAACAATATTTCAATTATTAGGTGACGACTAGTTTTTAATGGTGGGGGGTGGTGGCGGTGGATCCGGTTACAATGTACCCAGGAAGGAACCTCTGTCCTTCCGCATATAGATTGGCAAATGTTCTCACAAATTCCATTTAGATTCCAGTGGGACTCGAACCCGCGCTGACTAGAGATGAGAAGTTTTTGAATCCTCTAACCTCTAACCTCTCATCCACGTAGGTCACGCAATATACACTTACAATATGTAACTTAAGGTATAAAACATTTTGGTATAGAGAGAGAGAGAGAGAGAGAGAGAGAGAGAGAGAGAGAGAGAGAGAGAGAGAGAGAGAGAGAGAGAGAGAGAGAGAGAGAGAGAGAGAGAGAGAGAGAGAGAGAGAGAGAAGGAGAGAGAGAGAGAGAGAGAGAGAGAGAGAGAGAGAGAGAGACCTAACATGACAAAATAGATCATAGTTGAGATTTAAATTCGAAAGCAAAGATAGTCATTTTTACAGTGGTTACTCTTAGGCGGATTTGGCCATGAATTTAGATTTATTCTTTGGCCTTGTATTATACAACTTTCCCTTTAGATAAGCTATTTCAAACTGGAGCTCAACTGACGAAGTCTAATTGACAGAAACGATCGTCTTGGTATTATATTTATATTATTTATAGCAAACTGACATGAGTTTGGAATGATATCTGTGGGACGTATAAAACTGTTTTCCGTCACATTTAACTTTTATTGCGTTGAAAACATAATGTAAAAAGAAAGTGTCAGCTTTTGAATAAATAAAACACCATCGTTTAGAAAAAAAATAGAAAATAGACAAAACTACATAATATTTTATTTCTCTCATAAAATAATATTATTACTTTCTATACCTTCGAAATCTGTGTGTTTAAATATGGGGTTACATCACTTCCGGAATTTTCCACCTGTATGGAAACGATCAACGTACATGCATCTATTTGTTACATTTTGATGGGTAAGATGATGCAGTATGTATTGTTGTCGTAAAGTCAAGTTTCCATTCGTTAGTACTGTACTGGTTCAGATTCAGAGGCTGACTAGGACGTGGGTTATCTCGCTTTTCATACCCAATATGATCTAATCAATGTAAGGTTGATAACTGCGGGTGTTATGTTCATATTTCATGAATCAATAACGTTATTGCGAGATATATAGACAGACAAGGGGAAGAGCGATGAGAAACCAGAGAGAGAGAGAGAGAGAGAGAGAGAGAGAGAGAGAGAGAGAGAGAGAGAGAGAGAGAGAGAGAGAGAGAGAGAGAGAGAGAGAGAGAGAGAGAGAGAGAGAGAGAGAGAGGTGGTTATATGTTTTATTTAAAAAATTCTGATAATATTTATTTTTCAATAAAAAATAAGACGCATTTATTCAAATAATCAATTAAAATGTAAATCTGGCACGTAAATTCACACCAAGAGTAATTTGATTTCAATTTAAAAACATTTATAAATGAAATATATAATATTCATAGAGAAGCTGATGTGTATAGGGTCGTGATTACGAGTCCGGACTCGTCGTTGACAACACACACACACACACACACACACACACACACACACACACACACACACACACACACACACAGATATATGTATATAATAATATGTAATATGGTAGCTATTAAAAGTATATTGCGACGCTTACAGATTAAGATCCAACAAAATGTTATTTTGTTTATTAGCACGATATTATTGATATTATTGCTCATATTACAGATAAAATTGAGAGCATGTATTACATGATTTATTCATTATTATTATTATTATTATTATTATTATTATTATTATTATTACTATTATTATTATTATTATTATTGTAATAAATTATTATGTTTTGCCAAACAGAATTGTTTTCATTTGAAAAGAGTATGTAAGATTTTCATATTTTTGTGCATGGGAAAGTATATTAATAAATATTTTCGATTTAATTGCTTTTGACATATGAAGTTCAGGGGCTTCTGTATCACAATACCCAAATACATATTGATTCATAACTGCTATGTAAATCAACATATTGTCTATTATATATATATATATAACAGGTAAAAGTCAGGTAAATATAAAATGTATTTATTTAACATTCAGAATTTTTAAAATAATTTTGATGTTGTAAATAAATGACGATGAACTTAATAAAAAGACTGGTTCCCCGAAAGAAAAAGACAGAAATTATATTCACTCTATCTCAGTCTTTGAAAGATTAACTGTAAACTTAAATAATAAAAGTATGTTTCGTGATCGACTCAGAGGGCGACGCTCTCCGTTATGTTAAAATCGCATTCTATCATCTGAAGACAAGGAAATCTCACTTAAGCAGTTTCAATGAAATGCTTTTCCTTTCCTGCGAATTTGCTTCTATACTGATATTTTTACTGACTAAATGAAATGAATATATCATATAGATTTTTTCCCGATGACCCTTATTCGGAAATGAATGCTGTAGTTTCCAACCTTCCATACCGAAACGTAAATCCGATAATTTCCCGTTGGAAGCTGTAATGATTTAAGTTCTTGTAAGATAAAGGTAACCGGAGACTTAATTTGAATACATATTCTACATAAATTGTTAATGTCTTCTGTATTGACAAATAGCTTGGGATGTAGATTTGAATGAAGGAAATTGAGTCAGGATAAATACAGAGAAACAAATAGGAAACTCAAACAGTCTGTTCTCTTTACATACCATCTAGTTTGATTAGAATCATCTAATGAATTGGCAGAATCACTGATATGCCATGCTCTTAAGCAACTTCCGGCGCACGAGGCGTTCCCGTAGCAACCGACATTTAGTCACTTTTCTATTCAGGGCTACATTTTGTTTAACGTCATTTTGAGCATTTGATTACTTGGATAATGGGAACTTTGATCATACCTGAATACACACGGAATAAGTTTAATCAATGGCCGTATGTACCGATAGAGCTAGACCAGGTTATAATTAGCAAGCATTAAAAACAACAAAATATCTACATTTAAAGCAAGTGTCTCAATACAGAGTTCAGAGTTATTATGGATAATTGGCAAAGATAGAACAAATTATTGATATAAAAATACTGCATAACAAGTCAATTTATTTCGAGAAACTACAACTAGTGTACATGGTTAAATGAGAATAAATTTTAGCATATACGCATGTCATGACACAGGCTACATGGCGATAAAGAGGGGTACAAATTACGAGAAATATTCAAACAACCTAATAACACGTCTTTATACAGAAATTCAGGTATACAAACTTTAAATTTAAAAATCACCCGCATACAATATATAAAAGTTGCAGTTTTTTTTAAAGTAAACAAAAAGTGCTATCAAAATGTATGTGTGTGTCTAAACAAGCAATTTTATAAAGGGCACGCAGTTAAAATGTCAGTGTAATTATTCATATACGCAACATACAGTGGTAGCAGACCAGCATGTAAATTGTAAATAGAAATCTGAAAACTGTGTCTGTGTCTAAGCGCAACTAATTTCATAAAATGGTATTGTAAAATTCTAATAACCTGGCGGGTTGGAGTCTTGTGAACCCATTCTTGACCTGGACGAGTTTAAATTTTTAGGTAATAAAGCATAACATTACAATTACTCTGACTAGAGTAATAGTTTCTACTTATCACCATACATGAGAGTATTCAGTGAGGAATAAAACGTTTTTTCCCGTGCAGCTTATCATAACCGAAAATTGAGTAGAATCATCCGTATGATGATCAAAAGGTTACTCCGCCCCGCCTTCTTATGGGAATCGAACATATATATATATATATATATATATATATATATATTATATATATATATATATATATATATATATATATATATATATATATATATGAATATGAGTACTGTTTGTAAATAATTACATTGCCACTTTGTAACGGTTTATTGTTCGATTCCCTATATATATATATATAGTTGTAGCAAATACAATTTTTTTACTAAGCAAACAGATAAAAAGCTATGAATGTGCCTAACCACACGATTTTCTAATACGCAAGTAGCTCACTTGTCAGAATGTAAATATATGCGTTTCTAGTCACAGAAAGGTAGGGTTCTAGTACATGTATCTGTATCATAAAACCTATTCACGTTTAAGGCGTGGGTATTGTACAGAATCAAGGGACAGACTATTTGAAAGTAAATTTGTACACATACCGTTTGCATGGAGGTTAATGGACCTTTTTCAGTTTGAAATACATGTACATTATTTACCATTGACAAGAATATCAAAATTGTGTTGGGTCGAAATTAGACTCATTTAGCACCTAAATAGAAAGTATGATGAATATTATCTAGTGTTTTATATTGTTTCCAACAAGATTTTTGAATTGAATCTTGTTTTACGCCGCGCTCAACAATTTTTCAGTTATATGGTGGTGGCCAGTTTTATTGGTGGAGATGAGAACCGGGTTACAGTGCACTCGGGAAGAGACCACCGACCTTCCGCAAGTAAACTGGCAAATTTTCGCACAAAAATCAAATCAGTTAAGCTTGCAGCGGGGCTCGAACCTGCGCTGACCAAAGCACGATACTCTAACCACTCAGCCCTCTAACAACATATATATTTTGTAGTATATAATCAAATTTTGCAACAACAATGCCAAATATCAAAGGCAATAACATGGCAAACAATAGACATAATATAATAATACTATTGTTTGCAGTATAATCGCAAGTATTTTAAAAACATTTTACTAAAGATACAGTGTTGCAAAAATGAACAATTTCAAAATAATTAAAGACAAATTAAATCGTAATGAATAAGGTATATTCACAATTCGAAATCACAATGATAAAGGTATAAACTATTAACAATTCCAAAGTAATAGTTTTGCAATAACAGAAGACAGAAGAAATGCTCAGTACAATCGTTTCTGTCAATAAGACTTCATCGGTGAAGCTGGAATTTAAAATAGATGGGTATATCCGAAAGAGAAAGTGGTATCATACAAGGCCAAATAATAAGCCCAAATGTATTCCAAAATCCGTATAAGAGTTTTTGTTATAAAAAAAGATGACTATTTTTGCTTTTGATAAGTTTACAATTTAAACAGTGCTTTCATTCGAAATATCTACTTTAGTAAGAAATTGTCAATTTCTAAGAACACAATGCGCTCAAGAATGTAACATCTAAACTATAAATAGCAATGTATCCAGAAAAAATTACAAATGATACAAAAAAAAAAATCGGAGAAAGATAAATAAACAGGAAATATAATAGTCAGTTAAATTTTGTATACAATTTCCACCCACAAAATGATATTTTCTCTGAGTAGGACAAAATTAGTGCGTTGGAACGACTGGCAGTCTTGTTGTTTTAATTACTAGTTACTAATGGCAACTTGTGTACCAATTGAGCATCTGCATGATAGATTATGTTTGAAATCTAAATTGAAGATCAACATGATTTCTGTATCCACCCAAGCAATATTTGCGTCAGATTTGTTCCATAATTATTTTTATTTGTTTTAACTTCCCACAAGCTAAAACAAACATTGTTTACAGTGTTTGCTATTAGACGAATATGGCAATACGTTTAGGTGTAGTATTTGGTCTTGTATGATATCTTCTTTCTTTCGGACCTATACGTCTATTTTAAATTCGAGCTCATCTGATGAAATCTTATTGGCAAAGACGATTGTTGGGGGTTTTATATGTATTTCCTGTCAGATTATAACTCTGGTATCATGTTTATAATATATATCTTAAGTGCTCCAGATAACTTTCTGAGCATTTGGGTATGGTACCCATCATTTCCAATTCCAGTAGGTATTTTTACCCACTAAATTTCTGTCAAGTGGGTATTTTCCAATTCTGTTGCCATATTATGATTACCATTGGTTTTACTATAAAGGTTTGGTTGCTGAATTACCATTAATTAATCTGTACTGTCTGTACAATGTAAGTCCACAATTTAAACATCTGGTAACTGCATTATCACCACAGATCTTTAACACGCATTATGACCAAGATCCATTAAGAAAAAGTGAACTCAATATTTTATCTCTCAGCAGGTTTCAGATCCAATGTGTTTAATTTTACCCTTCAGTTTTGATTTGCATTGGGTATCTTACGCATGGACTTTAATTTGCTTGGATATCCATTTATTTTTTATACGTAAAATATGCAGATTATGTGGAGCACTGTATAATCGTAATTTATTCTTAATTGTTATTAGGAGACTAAATATCAGTAAGTAACAATGTTTGGTTAGAGTTGCGTCTAGATAGAGTCACGTCTAAATTCAACGTCAATTGTACGTCACATTACACATTACATTTTTTTATTTTAGAGCCCTGGAAAACAATATATTCCAATTTAAATTGTGGGCAATATCGATAGATTTCCTTTGAATATACAAGGTGTAGTCATGATAACCTCCTTAACCTTATGCATATATATGAAATACATATACATTTGTTAGACAGAGGTCCCTTTTAATTATAATGATACGATGATGATACCCAGATCATCATCATCATCATCATCATCATGATGTTATTGTTGTTGCTGTCATCATATAAATAAATAAATAAATAAATAATAATAATAATAATAATAATAATAATAATAATAATTATTATTATTATTATTATTATTATCATTATTATTATTATTATTATTATTGTTGTTGTTGTTGTTGTTGTTGTGGTTGTTGTTTTGATTTATCCTTTTCCTGAAATATTGGTATACAGGGGAAAAAAATACGTATGTTTGATTAACTTTTCTTTCTACAAAGTTTGAAGTTTGAAGAAATTATGTTAACATTGAATGCACGTAGAATTAACTAGTTTTGATAAGTGTATTTCGTACTTTATGTCTTGCCTGGCGAGTTAATAGCGGAATCAATTCTAGCGTTGTATCCGATTATACACGATTGAAAACCTTCGTGATGGTTGCCATTTCTTTCATTGTAATAAATGGGGGCACTATTGATACAATTTATCCATATAAAACAATTTGCATGGAACAAACCAAGGGGAAATATTCTCATGGTCTTTGCGGCAATTATTAGCTCAACAATAACCTTTCTATTGCTCGATTTAATGTATCTTTTCGATGTCTTTTAAATAACTCTAAACAATTTGAAATCCGTCACCGATAATTTGTCTTTTAACAGAACCCCAAATTTTCGCAAATCTTCCACGCCGTAAAATGCTATCGACTGAATAGTTCATATGATTTGTAGCAATAAGAAAAAAGAATTAAAGAAAGATTTTCCTTGCTCGCACGCAAGATTGACTCTGCTATTGATGTTAAATTACACACAAATTGCATCAGATTAACATTGAGACATTGTCGAAATGGGAGTATAGAAAAGGCATTATTAAATAGCTGCCGTTAACCATCGTCAGCATTACTTTATCAGTCCATAACCGAATTTGCCACAGGCGTTTAAGCATCGAAAAAAAATAATGAGAGGTCACGAAATACAAAGTGTACATAGTCATAAAGACGTACATTGCGCCGTAGTCAATGTATCAATCCCATCTCTTCATTCTCTACCTCTTTTCTATCTCATTTTAATTCGTTTGTGGTAAAGTGACTGGATGTGTTTTATTTTTAATTTCTGTGGATCATGTGTGCTTTTATGTAAAGAAAACAAATCGTCAATGAGCCTTTAAGTTTCCGCAATTACAAAGCGAAATTAAAATATGTATTTTACCTATATTATGTAGAAAATTATATATATATATATATATATATATATATATATATATATATATAATATATATATATATGTGTGTGTGTGTGTGTGTGTGTGTGTGTGTGTGTGTGTGTGTGTGTGTGTGTGTGTGTGTGTGTGTGTGTGTGTGTGGTTTGTAAGGTAGCGTCACCCAGGAGTTACACGGAAAGGACATGGTCCCATTGGATAATCACATACTTACTCCTCCTTGGCACCTGATCCCACATTTGAATATCCAAGACGTCCTTGTTTGTCCAATATTTACCAAGTTTTCGTATGTGTCCTGGACATCATGAACATTAATTCTATGGTATTTGGATTTTTTTTATACAATGTATTTTAAGATATTCAATAATATCATATCCGGCGTAAATCAATATTCCAGGGGAAATTTTAAAATTGCATTGGAGAATGGGGTTACAAGTGATGGTATTTCATATAAAACGAAAACTGCAACATCATTTGATTTCCGGACACCCAGACCCACCCATTTTAGGATTCGCAATTGTTCTTCATTTTGATACCATTTGTATATCTAATTTGTCGTATTCTAATGGACTTGTATTTTCAATTATCCATTGGTAATTCATTTTTACCTTACAATAATTTTGTAGCCTTGATAGTACACCAAGCAACTATATGAAACCCTTCATGGATAAATTTTAAAGGGGCATTGGCTGTGATTTTTTCAAAAAATATATTTTCCTTTGATATATACAATAATCAAAAGATATATACACAGGTATAAAAATTTGTTAATTCCTATATATTTTGTGAAAATTGCTTTAGAAACTCAGGTTTTTAAACTTTTTTAATTGATTAACTTAACCTTATTATTTGTATATGAATATCACACTGGACCTGACCTTATTTTCACAAAAGATTAGGAATATAAGATTTTTTATGCCTGTGTATAACTCATATGTTTTTTTTACATCAAGTACACGTAGTAAAAGAAGAAAAAATCGAAATATATTTTTTTTATGAACACAGTTAATGCTGCTTTAAGGCACGTTTTTTAACAGAAGGATACCAGTTACTACAACAGATAACAACAGAATCAAACACAACAACAACAGTAGTATAGGTATAGGTCTACCAAGGTAAGTATGCAGAAACAACTACAGTGGAACCTCGCTATTAAGACCACCTAACTGACTGACTCAAAGTGGCCTTATTAGTGAGGTGGTCTCTTAAGTGAGGTTCTGTACTGATACAGTTTTAATGAAGAGACTGGAAATTCATGGTCTTAATTGTGAGGTGGTCTCCTAAGCGAGGTGGTCTTTAGGCGAGGTTCCACTGTAGTCTAAATTAGATCATAACAGGGCGATAGGCACGAAATATTAGAGCTATAATAATGCGTGGAAACAAAGCAAGGCATAATATTTTACCCCTTCTTCCTCATGCTTGGAAAATATACTGTATTGTTTTGACTTCTGATGTGCCACTGTATTTTTTGCTGACCAATAATAGACGTTTGCATGTCCAGCACAATATCACGATCGACGATTTTATTATGTTAACCCTATCACCCCTGAAAATCTGAGTAGTATGCTCTTTTTATTGTTAAAGACCAACAATCTATTGTGGTCTGTAGGGTTAAAAGGGTTAATTAAACATGTACTTAAAAAAATTCATTAATTAGTATTCATTTAAAACACGTAGAGATTAGCTTTTATAATTTTTATTTGGCCATTGCTTACTACATAAGAAAAAGACAAAATGTTAAAAGAAACACTGTACGACATGTGTCTGAATCAATATCCATGAAAACTAGAACTGGAAAGAGGTAATGTTTTGTAAAGCTAATATTCCATCCAAGTCATCCAATAGTCCCCCTAAGTTTTGTATTATTGAAATTTGGTCAGAAATATGAATAATTATGTTATGGAATTCTTCATTCAATTATAATTTTTCTTCATATATTGATCTATCATATGTATTTATGGCACGCCAAAATCACATTAGTTAGTTAAACCTAGTATTTCTCGAGATAAACCTAGTTTTTCTCCAGTTAATGTGGTTTACTAGTTAAACTTATCATAGATTTTCTCGTAACGCACATTAACTCGGGAACAGTTAAGTTAAACTGAAAAAAACTAGGATTAACTGCGCCAAAACCACATCAATACTCATCAGTTTTAATTCTTTTTGTGAGTTTAGCGCAGTTAAACCTAGTTTTTCTCAGTTAAACTTAGCTTTTGTCAGTTAATCTGGATTACAGAGAAAAAATAGGTTTAACTGGAGAAAAATCATTAATATGATTTTGGCGTGCCATATGTATCCTATATTTGGTGTATTAAATCAAATTGCATCTAAAATAATTTCATTTCCTAATTTTAGTAACCAAAGGCGGATGTAGGGGTCGTAATATATTTTTATTCAAATTAATTAATTAATGAATCCAGATATAAATAGAAAAGAGAGAAAAGAAATGTTAAAATGGTATGATATAAACATTCATTGTTGAATACAGTTATAGAACTAAGTATCATTTTCTACTAGGCGTTCGTCGAGGTAGTTGTAGCATCAGCGGTAGAAGTTGTTAGTGCAGAAGTAAAAAAAATCGTAAATAATTTTTATTTGTAACCAGAAATGATTTTTATCACGTATTGCCATTTTATCATAGTCAATTCTTGTGCAACAGTAATGAATAGTTAAAAGATCATGGAAAGGTTCTGAATCCATATACACTTTCATCTACCTGGTTATATTTTGATTTCCGGAACTTTTTCGGAATCACCTGTATGACAAGGATATCTGCATGTGTATTACTACCACTTCTTTTATAACCTATCCAAGGTCCCTTATTTCCTCGATTCAGCTGGCTTGAGTGCAGACAAACAGTTTTATAGCAGACATTAAAATTACGCTTCAATTAAAATTGGCTAAATCCAAGTTTCATCTGTATGAACATACCACCTGTCTCATACGGACAATATCAGTTTCAATGTATGTTCATGATTTGTATGTATTTGTTATTGCCGTCCCTGTGTTGATAAACTTTGTATTAAACAGTGATACCGTACCAATTATGCAAATTGCTGATCAATACTTTATATCTTAAAATGGTCACTTTCCATTAAAAATCACATGCAGGTACGGTCTTCTTGTGACGGTTGAAGACTGGATACTTTACTTGAGCATTACCGAGGAATGATTAATCGTCCGAAACAAATCTAGACCGAAAATAAATTTATATCGACTAAAAATATTTCTGTTGAATACATAATGAAGAAATAAGATTTTCTACTTTCGTTTTAATGATAATGGTACTCAAAGAATGTCGTGTGTAGAAATTAAATTTCGTCTTCCCTTCAGGAATCCATTTTATAAATCACTATGTTAAATTTGGATATTTCCGTCGCACTTCTGAAAAATAAATTTTATCGAAATATCTTGAAATGAGAATTCTTTAGATAAAAGATTTATATTTGATATCAATGAAATATGTTTTATGATGTTTGTATAGGAATCATAAAAAAATTACAGTAAAACTTGTTTTATCCACCACCTGTGCATAAAGACCACCTGATCCTGGTCTTTTGTTGTACCAAATAGTACCATTTGTGCCCACCCCCCCTCGGGGGGCGCCGGCGCCCCCCCCCCCCCCCCCCCCGCCCCCCCCGCCCCCCCGTACAAATCAACCTCTATATAAAAACAACCTCCCCATAAAGACTGGTTTTGTTGTGTCCGTAAGAGGGGTTTTATATACAAGTTTCATTGTACAACAAATATGTTTTACATATGCCATCAATATTAACTCGAAGATTAGTGTTTGGAAAAGAAATTGACAACTTTTATGTACAACATCTGCCCTCTTTGTTACTTGGTGCCTATAAACTTTATATCTGTACATGGGACATACCTGTCTATCATAAAATGTATACTGCGCCAATGCCAATTTTGTGAGAATTTCCTGCGGAAAGCCATTTGTAATTTTTGGTTCAATACAAAATTAACATTTTAGGTAGTATGCAATTGACTTTTCGGAAAAGGCCCGACATTATGACGTAACAATTAACTGGCATAAATATTTGTTATTATGACGTCAAATAGTTCATGTATGCACGGAGAGCCACGTGTCAGACATTTCGCGATAGGTAAAAAAGGGGATTAATGGTCTTCAGCTGCACTGTAAATTCCGGATCTGTATTTGAATCTCATAATTTTGCCGACGAGGCGAAAAATTTGGCAGTTTTAAGAATAGTTTGCAAAATATGCGTCACTAAATTTCTTTATCACACAAAGGTTCCTGGAAATGCTTCAGACATCGGAGTTACCACCTGCTTACGTCAAAATAACTGTGTACTACCACTAGCACTACCAGCTAACCACATGTCATGTTGGCATTAGTCATATCATATACTGAGATGATATAATACTCTATACACTGTTATTTTCGCCCCGTGTATTTTCACCCTACTACACTTGCAAACGGTTTCGCCACGTTTTAAATTCCCCCACCAGACTCGTTACAATTCCATCCAAGAAATATATTTGTAACGTATGTAAAAATCAGCGATTTTGTCAGTGATTAAATTTGATTATTTTTATTGACAAGTTTTATTTAACAACTAATACTCGTACATGTCTACTTTTTGCATAGTTACATTGAAGTTTTTAAAACAATTTTATGTGTTATTTTAAACGACTAACCAATATTTAATAGATACCCTCTGCAATGAATAAAACAATTGAATTTACCGTTTTGAATTGGCCCAGTTTTGAATTCGCCCACTGACGATGAGAGCGAAAGGGGCGAAAATTTAACTGTATACAGTATACAACAAAGTCATTGAAGGTAAAAACTATGTTCTGAAAATCGCCATTGAATATTCAAACTCGTGCAACCACTGACGATGTAGCTATAAAGTTTTATGAATGTGTGCACGAATGTGAAAGCGGTGTTTCATCATCAAAAAGTTCGTCTTGGTCTTGTACAAAACAGAGACAACATTGTACTTTTTCAAAACAAATATCAAAAACCGATGTTAATTCAACCAGAATGTCGTTTCATTGTTAACAATAATCAAAGTAAACATGCATTGCATATCTTTACATAAATATCGCATCTTCTTCTCTTTTTCATTAGGTTTGATATTGTTATCCGCACAATTTTCAATATGTAAAACAGCTACTAGACCTTAAAAGTTCGTGAGTCATCTTGTATGCACACTTGTTCTAATTAGAGACAATGATCTACTGCAAGGCGAAGGCTGCAATTCAAAAGATCCAATCTTAAGCGGAAGAATACATGTCTCGAAGCGGTCATTTCTAGAAAGCTTTGGTGATATAATGCCTGAAGCAGGAAGGGTCAACAGAACGCTGAAATTTGACTCCCTTCTATATTTATCGATACGAAATAAGTTAGAATGATGTAAAATGATAAACGTGATTATTTCTGTCGAATCCTCGTCATCAAACAAGATGGAGATCTCTCGTCTTGGCTTGCTATAGTCCCGCTTGTTTGCCAATACTGTAAACGCCACGTGCAAAGCACGCGGAATGAAATGACGCAGACGTCAGAATCGATGGTAGCGCAAAATTAGCAAGAAAAAGAAATAGAAAAGTGTTATTTGAACCGAAACGGAGTAAGGGGTAGTTTAACAAGCATATAACAATTGTCTTTTTCTTCAATCAAAATGGGCGTATATGCACGAAAGAGCGGAAGTCGATAAAAGAAGGACAAAAGATAGAACATCAACTTTCGCGTGTTATATGGAGGAAGGGCACGTGCTATTAGTATAGGAGAAAATGACCTATGATCGAGAGCGCTGTAATTAAAGCTTATATTTCTCAAGAAAAGAATGAAGTTTTCACACATCTGCAACCCAAATTATTTCTACTCAGGAATGGTTTATATGCAGTTAGGAAAGAGTATTTATCGCTTTTTAATCATTGTTCCTTTGTTTTAATTCCTGTGTTTAATGGATTATTTAAATCTTTTAAAGTTGTTACTCTTATTGTATCCAAAAGCACTATTGTATTGTAAATTTCTCATGCCGCTTTCCTTAATTCTGTCAGATTTTGTGTGGAGTATTTGTACAAGTTTGTTTTGTAAATACAGAGTACTCCCTTTACCTGTCAATTACATCCGAGTGTGTTGGTTTCACTTTTATTTACACCTGTTCTGATGAGGTCATACTAAAGAGAAACATAGTCCGGTATTTGTCCGAATCTTTACCTTCTTGCACGAAATGTTTGTATAGACTTTGAGAAAAGAAAGTAAGCTATTTGTGGTCATTCTTAATCAGTTTATTGTAACTTTTAGTTCTCGTGAGAAAAAACGACAAAACGTTAGGAAAGATACATTACGAAACGGAACACACATGCCGTTGGTATACTTTGGATATATAGTTAATTGCAGAAATTTTCTTTGATGTACCGAAAAACGGAATCAAAGCCGCAGACTACTGTAGTATTAAAGCATGATCAAGAGTTAACTAGCATTAATAAAGAGGCGTAAATTCCTGGCATCTGTAAGATTAGGCGTAAAGAATTGTACTGACTCCAGATGTTTGCATAAACATTGTTTACATATATTTCTAAAGAATGCAAGGTGATTGGAGGCTAAATTATGATGCAATTAATAATCATTAGTTTGTCAAAGCTTAAAAGAATCATATCCTTGTATAAGTTCCGAATGTCTAAAAAAGAAGAAAAGACAAAAGTGTGTATTGCATGAAAAAACTTAAAGGGAAAGGGAACTGCTATACAACCAACGTAGAATGATATTAATCAAAACACTTATGCCTATCTCTGACAAACAAGATAGAAATTATCCGGAAACAATCTGGAAATTTTATATATAAAAAATGTTGATTTAATATCTTTTTTTTTCTCATTCTAAGAAATGAAGATAGTACTATTACTGATTTATAAATGTTGATTTGATAAACATATTTATACATTAATATTGATTGATATTAAATGGACAGGGAATGTTTACACATCCATTGCATCTGATCTCAGCTCTTGCTGGATTTTCAGAGCTCCATGTTTGTCTGATGTTCACCGGATTTGTATATTGGCTCCTGACGGTTAATACTTTAGTGTCTGTGATTTTTATATTTGAGTTGAAAACTTGCACCCTTTACGCTTTAATTGGGCATTATAAAATACTTAATATTGCCAATAATTCTACATGATTAATAAATGTATTGCTCATGTGATGAACTTCAGAATAATCCAAAATATTTCATTACATACTCAAACTATGTACATCATATTCAGGGTATTTTCATTTTTATGGGAAAATGATAAATGTTTAATCAATGGTTTTGGTGTGAATGAATTACTGTGTTTTTTCGTCAACCATATCCAAATTACATCTATATACAAACGATAACATTTGGACTGAATATGGTCATGTTTGCTTAAATATTATAAACATAATACCAAAATTATAATGCTAAAGATGATCGTTACATTCCGTTAGTCTACAGTACACGAACATACACGTGCTTCATTTTGGCCATATCAGTCTTGAATAATCAGCAATGAAGTGTGCAACGTGTACCGAATCAAACAAGAATTTCATATTTGTTGACAATTCCTTTATTTGCACACGGCATCAGAAGGTGAAGTTGAGTGTCTTCCGTTCAAACTTCCTAGGTTTTGTGTCATAAACGTCTGTAGCATGAGTCAAAAATTGTGTCACTCTACCTACACCAAGGAAGCATAAGAATCTTGACAGGACTTTCATTGCAGACGAAAAAGTAAAAATAACAAGACAAATCTTAACATTATTTCAACATCCTTGGAATTTTATTGTTAAATCAATGAACTTCATGTACAACACAAAGGTCGTATGATCTTTCATCTGAGAACTACAATTTTTACTAAATCATCCTTTTACAAGACGACTTCAGTTGCGTTGTAACCAAGCACACAATTACGTTAATTCTACGATAAAAAATATCCCGACGAACTCAAAGTGTGATTTTATGGCAAGTGTTGTAATATAGCACATAGAACTATAATAAAGTGCTAAACATTAAATATATATGGCGTCTACCGGCCTATGTCTGCATCTATGACAGAAAGCTTTATAGCTCCGAAGAATCTTGCAAGACTGATGAATAAGAATCTGTCGTATTTGTTTACATAATATAAGGCATCAAGATGTTGATTTACACGACAAAACGAACTTTATCATTCTTTAATGTCCATGAAGCAATCGTCACGTGATGCGGGCGCTTCCGGAATGATGTATCGGATTTCGACAATTTCAGTTATGATGGAGTAGTACATTGCGATTGTTTCGATTATTTTGTCAGCTCGTATCAAATATTTTGACATTGAATGAGCTGCATGTAAATAAGTGCATTTTCAGACGCATTGTCTTCGGAACACTACATTTTAATCATAAAATAGCTTCCTGGGTCGATTATAACCGCCATTTATATCTTGACTTCCGATTGCTGAATGCAGATGAGAATTTTGACTAAACGTATTAATATAACAAAATAATATTTCATTGTTTAATGGCTATTGTAAACAGCGAAAAGGAGAAAACAATAGCTTGTGGAAGCTGACGTTTCGCATTGTTTTGCAAACTTGTTACTTAAAGGACTTAAGAGATTTTGAATGAAGCTGATAAGATTTAATATACATTTTACTATGTTTCAATGAATATTTAGTTACCATTTCGATGGCGGTTGTTGAGTCGTCTGTACCAATGATGAAGAGGATTTCTTCCTCACTTATTTCATTTGAATTTGACTGTGAACTTGTGGCGGCAGTTCCCAGTCAACAAGGGATGCTTACTCCTCCATTACACCTGATCCCACCTCTGGACTTCCAGACCTCCGTGTTTGTTCAATGTTTACCAGATATATATTTTTAATTCATATTTGCATGTTGTCTCCTAAGCAACCCTGAAGATAAATATCTTTGATTTGGTATCTGTGATTTTTTAATTTTTTATTAATGAAAATTTAAATATGCTTTTTCACAGACTATCGTGATTTCAGCCAAAATCTTGTATTTTTACATAAATTTATGTTTTTTGCAATGACCTTATGAGTTGATCATAATTAACCAAAATGCTTTTAGTGTTACATTTTTACATGGGATTAGTATAATGAATTATAAGGTCCTCGACATTATCTCTCTTTCTTTTTTCTTAATTTGGGTTCCAATTTTTAAACCCAATGCTATCAACGGTTTTTAGTACATAAAATATTTCATCATACAAATTACACTTAGAAGAGAAACATTAATAGCTATCATTTACTTTATATTTGTTTTTAATCCACGGTGTATCGTCGCCCTGTCATACCTTTGAAACGATCGGATATTTTATGTATTTGAATAAAATATCCTATCTTTTTGATAACATCATTTTTTCATAATTTGATCATAAAAATTATTCAACATTGTATCTCCGTTTGAGTAGTTTATTGGCGAGTCGTTTGGCTCTAAGAATAACACATTCATAAGAGGGACATGTCCTTGGATAAGTATCAGTTGTAAAATGAAAACGCCTTAGGCAGGAGAAGATAAATCGGAACGGGAAGGTCGTGATATGGAAATTGCTATAGGGAGGTGAGCAGTGCACAGATTTTCCCAATCGACAAGAGTAAATCTGGGTAAGAAGCAGATGTGTTGCTTCCTAGCGTCTCATTGATCTCAAGTTCAACATGATACATCTGGCAGAGATCCTTTCATCGAATGTAGAGATTAATGTTGATTGTGTAGCTAGACATAAGTAATTGTCTTTACTTTGTCGACCAGAGAGTCGTATCATCGAATGTACAGATGCATGTCGATTGTCTAGCTAGACATTGAATGTCGATTGGCGATTGCTTTGCCAACTTCACACACATTCGAAATTCTGACGTCGTCGATGTACATGTAAGTAAAATTTAACCGAGATGCTGATTGTTTCTTTACAAAGGAGAGCAGAGACTGTATAGATTCTGCTTCACACGAATACAAAAAGCCAGGGGAGTGACACAATTGGTACCCATTTGAATGCCGACTATCTGTTGGAAAATCTTTCCTGCAAAAATCAAGGATATTGTCACTACCAACTCCAGCGTTTTGATGATATCGTCTTCAGTGTTCATTGTACTTGATTATTAGAATCAGTTTTCCTTCACAAAATAGGACACTTTGATGTTCCAACAACTCTTTGGAATTATTTAGGGTCCACATCTGATTGACTCTGCTTCTTGAGTAGGCTGCAAGAACAGAATGAATACAATTATATTTTCAAATGTTATGAGACAGTTGTTGACAGACACAAAGATAGACAGAAAAACAAGTAGACCGACCAAAAACATCATAATTTCCTAGACCTACGATCTTGGGAGCATTGTGGCGTAAGATATCGAACCAAGTTTAAACAAGGATTTTTTGGCGGGCATACGACTCAACATTGCACTCACGTGAAACTTTCTCACGCGATGTCCAATTGGAGTGGGATATTTCAATTTATTTTCGCATAGAGTAACTTCAAAAAGACTAATTTCACATGAAAATAACGTAATTAAAATGTTCTATTTATAACAATATGATTTCTTTGATTATCAACATAACAATAAATGCGCTTCATCATCCGTACAGAAATCATATCAAAATATAATTACACCATTCTAGAAATTCAATATTGCAACAGTTTTATAGCAACAGACAGCGATGATATACCTGAACACATCGACTGTCAAGCATCGGGTTCGTTATCTTTATTTTCAGACTAGATATCGAGCATCCGGTCCGTATATCATTACTCTTTCAAATTTTGGTCGTGAAAATGTTTGTATCAATATCATGTGAAAAATGAAATGGTACACGTGTCTTCGATAAAGATAAGATAAAAGCTTTTGACGTCCATGCAGGAAAAAGGATACGTGTGTTGAAACAATCTCTAACGAGATGGCGAATGAAATTACAAAAAAAACAGACGAATATTCGTAATCTGGTTCCATCGCCCAACAGCATCCATTGAAAACTATAAATCAAGGGAGGGAATCTGCCGCTATGCATTTTCTATGTACATATAGTGATTTGTATTGGTCATAGCTAAACAAATGGCATTTAGGCAGAGGTGAACTTAGGAAAATGGGCCTTTGGACATTTTTTCTCATTTCAATGGGTTATTTTGAAGGGGGGTATTTTATGCACATGCATGAAAAACAACTTATCATGTACCAGTCAAATTTAATGACATACCTCTGAGGATAATAATGAATTGGCACGTGTCTGGCCCTACCATATATAAAAATCAAAGTATAGATATTTATTTATACAAATCTGGTGAATACTTGACTAACACGGACCTCTGGAAATCAGAGGTGGGATCAGGTGTCATGGGGGAGCAAGCATCCCCTTTTAACTGGTCACACCCGCCGTGAGTCTACAGTCAAAATCAAATGAAATAAGTGAGAAACAAAGCCTCATCACAACTTCGTATAGACGACTCAACCACTGGTATTGAACAGGTAACTCAACATTTCATTTAGTGAAATAGAATAATTGCAAACAAGGTTATTATACCGACCATAAAATTTTCGGAACGTTTGATATCAAACGCGATTTTCGATATCCCTGTAAGTAGTTTACTTTTGATTAAAAAAATTGTGAATGAAGTCTGCTTCGTATGAATAAATGAACAAGTCAGCCAATATAGGGGCACAATCGGTTCCCATGGGAATGCCGACAGTTTGTTGAAAGACACGAAATCTCTCAACTCTAGTCGGCGCAGGTTCTTTACTCTTAAGAGGTTCTTTATCAATTATAATATTATCAAACAATTTTTCATACGTTTTTGTCGTTTTTGTTGTTTTTTTCAATCAGAGTGTAGCCTAAAACTGATCAAGTACTTTTATTTACATCTATATTCAGTCTATACATCCGCTTGGCTCCGTTAATGAGCATGGATAAGATTTTTTCTGCGTCAACGTTTTCATTGTATTTGAAAGAAAATAAACTAATAAATATAATTAATTGCTGAACAATTAATTTTTCAGTTACGCGTTGCTGTTGTGTCTTTTTCTATTTCAACAAAAACTTATTTTAATTTACCAAACTGTCTGGAAATGAATAAACAACATTAAATGTCATGGTAGTGATGCAGCTTTCCGGCTTTTGAATTTTTATGTATCATCAAAAGATTGTTTTTATATAATAAGTATAGATTGATATTTTATTATTTTTGCTTGAATTGTTTAAGGGGAATTAGCTATTTTTTCTCAGTTTTTACTACTTAGATTGATATACAATAACAAAAAGGGATATACACAGGCACAAAAATTCCTAAATTCCTATATATTTTGTGAAAATTTCTTGAGAAACCCAGATTTGGTACTTTTTCACTTGCAATAGATTAACTCAACCTTACTATTTGTATATGCATACCACACTGGACCTTACCTTATTTTCACAAAATATATAGGAATATAAGATTTTTTTCTGCTTGCGTATAGCTTTTATTTGTTATTGCACATCAAGTACCAGTAGTAAATTTAAAATTAAAAAAAGAGATCCCAGAGGGATCTTGGAGCCCACCATCGAATGTTCTTCATTTGATCTATGACAGACTGTTCTTTTCTCTTATTTTGTGGCTCAACAATGAATTTGAACTAAAACCCAAATATTTGTCAAGTGCTTACTCACAAGATTATAACAGTATTAAACTTAAACTGTTATAATCCAAGATAGCTTAAATATAAGGGGAACCTTAAAGTAAAATTTCAAAAAAAAATCCATTCAGTACATTGTATTTTCTAAGAAATAGTGGTAACAAACTTCAACAGTCAAAATCCAAGATGACCGCCTGTCAAATTAATAAAAAAAATCATTAAGATCCAATCAATACTCTTTGATAAAAGCGATAACACAACTATAATTGTCAAAATCTAAGATGACCTCCAGGTGGCCATTTTGTTTTCCAACCACCTTGACAATGTACAGTGTACAACTGACCTACATGTCAAATTTCATAAAGATCCCTTCAGTACTTTCTAAAAAAAAATAGCGATTACAAACTTTTGAAGTCAAAATCCAAGATGGCCACCAGGCACCAAATTTGTGATCCAACCCTCCTGAATGAGAATTGTAACGATGACAAGAATTGTTTAAGGACGGAAGCATGGACGCAGGGCGATTTGAATAGCCTACCATCTGATTGATGGTGGGCTAAAAACAAAATATTTTTAGGTAAACACACCTGACGTCCCTTTAAATATGTAATTATAGCCAATCGGAATAATACTGTAACCTAATTATACATTTTACGGGTACATATTAAACAAATCAAGGAGAATAAACCCGGACTGTAGATCTTAAACCGCCATAACTCGTTACTATTCCGAATAATTGAATTCTTTAATCTCTTAACGTGTAACGATGACTAAATTACAGAACAAGGAGTCCCACCTTTTGAAATTAAAGAAAGACTTTTTATCTCAGTTTTAACTATAAGTGAATTGATAAAGATTTCCATCTCCGTTTTTTACAATAATTGCATTGATCAAGGCTTCTCTCCGAAGTAACCGTTCATACATCATGTATACTTGACAAGTTAATTATTTGATCCTATTAAAGTCAATTATGTCATTTTCGCGGGAGCCGCGGTTGTCATCGGACGACCAAATTTAAACGACGTACTGGAAGATTGAACATAGGAAAAATAGTTCGAGATATTACGTAAATCACTTGTTCCCGGGTATATCTGTAGCAGAAAATCGCAAAACTGTGCGCATGACTGGCATACATTAAACAACTCCATTATGATCTGTTGAACGACACTAAAATGGTTTGCTTATTACTGCGCAGGACGTCAAAAAATGGACCATCGGCACGTGCCGCGCAAGCGCTGTACCATGATGTATTGTTCTGGCGTGATTTCAATTATATTTTCTATTTTTGTCATTTATTCTTTCCTTGAAAAGGAACACACGTATGATATAATTATCTAGATCATGTATGGAAAATATTGAAAAGCAGAAATTGAAACTTTAATAAAACATCAACATGGAATTTATGAAATAAAGCATATACATTGCTTGTAATTTTTTTCGCATGTCAAAATCTCACACGAACCAATGCCCAGAAAACCGCACGGCGTTGAGATTTAATTAAAGCTCTACCGATTAAAATACATTTAACCTAAACACAAGGAAAGTATGGACATAAAGTATGTTAAATTCTTTAAATTTTCATTTTAATTTCGGTAAGACCTACGTGTTTAAACTTTTGATAAAATTTGACGGCGATAATTATTTCCGACAAAGACATACATCAGCTACATAACAGATTTTTTTCATTTATTTACCTATTTATTCCTTTTTACGTTATTAAACATCATTGCCAGTGACATGTATAATTTTTATTTTTTATAAGGAATAAACCTCTTTATAAAGGGCACCTGTCTATAACGAACAGAACAGAACATAACTTTATTTCAAATTCAGATCAAAGCTACGACTACATTTGCCTGTTCCTTTGAGTGGCCTTTATGGACACTTTTTACTGTAGCCTATTATCATTTTCGTCGTCGCCGTCGTCGTCGTCGTTGTTGTTGTTGTTGATAACGTCGTTGTCAATCACCTGGAATCTCGTCGTTAGTTATTCTCTCTACGCTCCTGAAAAAAAACTGTTTAGTTAACTGTTACAGTACTCCTTCACATGCATTCCGTGAAGTTTATTTAAAGATTCAACCTCACTCAATAATATCCACTATCTAAAATCTCACAGGAGACCTATTTAATTTGCTATCACATTTAAGTTCAATATGTCAAAAGATACAGAAGCACTGACAATTTATTGACAATCCACGAACAAATGAAATAAATGTAAGGTAGACGCTTGACAAGTACTATGTAAATATTGTCTTAAGTTAAACGCATCAATAACATCTTGTGTCAACTTTTCACTATAGCTTTAACTCGTGTCAAAACGATAAAAATCGAAACATTCTGATCACAGGTTCTATCAAAACGCTTTAAATACAATATCATTCTCATGATAAGTTCATTAAACAATAGAAATAATATAAAAAGGGATTTATTTCGAAACCCATGGAGCGTGCCACGAGGTAATTGAATTCAAATTCGACAGATTCAAATTGATCAAACTCTTGTCCTCTGTTGACACAGAATTACAAGTAATTTGATCAGTGAATGCCGTGCCCGATATAGTACCCCGGGTATTCAAGACATGGAATCGTTCCTGTACGTTTGCAAAACTAATGATTACATTTATTTACAAATGAATTTGTGATTGCGCTCATATATGCTGGAAATGGATATTTCGTTTAAAAGCACATGTCGGTGGACCTTACCTTTAAATTTTGAAGCTGTCGGTAAACCTACATTAAATGGAATACTGACATCTAGTAATACCCGACCGGGTTGGGGATGGTGACCTATGGCTTCAGAGTAGACACTGACGGACACGTAATTTTATCATTCTAATTTAAACACACACACACACACACACACACAACAAAATAACAGTTCTATTCGTTCTCATTCCCTATCATTATTCTATTCATTTGCTTAATAATAATTTACAAATGTGCTGGAGCTTGTGAACTGTACGTAAGAGAGTTCTAATATTGTTATGAAGACAGATAATAATCCTCTGAAAATAATTATTTATTTAAATTCCAGTCCTAATATCAATGGAGAGAGAGAGAGAGAGAGAGACGCTTTCGTGTATTGATCAGCCCATATGCTTGTTAAAACATTCGTTATAACAACTTTCTCTTATCTGTGAATATTATGATTTCAACTGTTATTTTTCGCTGTTCAAGTTTTTAAATGTATCCGCGGAGATCGATGAAAAAGATCTTACTTTACAATGGAAATCCATCTGAATGCCATTCAAATTAGATACGAGGCGATGCGCAAAAATGTTTGACTGTTTCATATCTCCGAGTGGACGTTAGGGACGGTCGAATGCTCTTAGATAGCTTGTTAAAAGATAAAGACATATTTGTCGCCTGCCTGAGTGGGGACAGGTGGCTATTGATTTTACAAAATGTTTATTAATTCTTCCGACTTTCCTCCTACATCCTTTTTGCGAAGTAAAGATTAACACGAGAGATTTTTTGGATATATTTTGGTTGGGCTAAAACTAATGAGCTGCTATAGCCTTTTAACGACTCCTGTTGTTCTTAAATAGATTTTTACACATATGTCAAATTGTACATTTTGAATTTACTGGATTGGCGTAAATACAAAATTAACAACCTGACAACTTTTTTGTATTTACATCCACCCAGTAAATTCAAAATTTACAACATGGCACACACATGTATGAGATTAAGTAATTTTTTTTCAGTATCCCAAAACGTGAAAGCAATGATAAATGAAATACTTAGAATTCTTACAGCGTCTCTGTCAAATATTGATATCTTGGCAAATTCGATTCAAATAAAAAAATATATATTATTAAATTTTCAGTATTTTAATTTTTAGATTAAATTTCATTATCATTATGCCTATTTAATACAACCGAGATTTAAAGTACTTTTCATTTTTCTTCTCTTCTTTAAATCTGTGAAAAGTATTGTGAAAAAAAAAAACAGAAAAAAAACCCAAAAGATTGTGTCCAGGTAAGAAAATCGTTTTGTACAAATTCCAGATTGATATTACAACAAATATATCTTTATTGATATTTTATTTTTGGATTTCGTGTGAACCTTCAATATTAACAGATTCCCACGTCGGCATTTTGCCTTTTCTTTTTGAATAATCAGAAACTAAAAGGATTTTTTTGCCTATTTAGGCATGGTCAGTGTATCATAGGTGGTAATCAATTCCAACATCGGGAGAAGCGATGGTCTAAACAACAGGTAACATTAGTAAAATCTGATTTCGTACGGAGAGTTATCCTCGCACCTTTATGCGTTGTATCGATCCTACGGCTCACAAAGAGATCGGAATAACACGCCAGTAATCTCTAGAACATCACCGCACGCGTCTAAATTCAAATATACCTTTTAAAATCGTACATTAAACAAGCTGCGATGAATTTCAGCATCAGTTTGCATTGAAATAAGCGAAATAAACGATGTAGGAGGTTGTCCCTGATATTATAGTAAATTTACAAATCATAGTTAATTTAAAAAGAAGTAAAGAACGTGGGAAAACCCCATAGCCATTTTTCACAGTTCTAATATCTATTGTATTACGGGTTCTGAGTGACTTTTTTTTACACGCAGTGACATAAGAAAATTCAGTAACATAAGACAGATGAATTAATTGAAAATTATTAAATTTATTTAATTTTTGTCTGGCGTAGACAAAGAAGCGCGTGTTAGAAAAAAAATGGTGTAAGCGTTTAGATTAAAGTTAAATTTTTTGGTGTACTCGACAATTAAACGGATTTAGATTTTTTTTGACATTGTTGACACTTCTGAACCGAGCCCACGTGCATAAAACTTTATTACTACTCAAGTCTGAACCTTTTATTCAGCTTCCGCTAATACCGTAATCTGATTGGCTAAGCAAGCCAACTTCTCAGACTCAGGGATACTCTTGTGTTTTCTACAAGTGGGCTCCTGCAAAATTAAAAAAAAAAAAAAAAAAAATACTGGACTTTTTAGAATGATACGGTTTAACATATGGACATCTCATACCTTTATACACAGGGCGAACATGAATTAAATGATAATCTTCTTATAATTTCTACGATTATATCTGGTATTTTTAACGACTGCGTTATGCGCAAGTTCTTGGACATACTCTTCACATGTATCATCGCAGTTAACGAATTCTGGTGGCAATATACCCGTGTTTCCTATAATCACAAAACTATTGATGTTATTCTCTCCTAATGTCATTTTATTGTTAAGTTGTGTTTGGGGAGATCTCAAAATGGCCATAATCACAACAGTAGTAATTCAAGAGTCAACACTGCATGAAGTCTTCCCAGGTGTAAGAAAGGTATGACATGTTATCGAATTGCAATACACATTAAAATTACAGTGCCAATAAAACCAAGGAAAAGGAATCATTTTGCTGGAAGAGAGGGGGAAATCACGAAAATTATATCTAATACATTCATTAAGAATTGTAATTTGCATTGATCTTGTATTAACAGAACTGCATATTTCTTCGTGTTTGCTCTTATTTCCGATCTGTTTATTCTCTTTATCGCATTCTCATGAAATGTATTTTGTTTTATTTCCGACTGATGCTAATGCTCTTTCTTTCTCTGTTTTAAATCCGATATTGCTGTATTTTTCATTCATCAACTGTCAGTCAACTCTATAGAGGTCGCTATGGACCATCATTAATTGTGATATGCTTACTTATGCTGGATTTCGTCCTAAATAAATAAATTGGTGATAAATTGACAGGAGAACATACAAGACAGACAAAAAAAAAAAAAAAAAAAGAGAGAATGACAGAAAAGTAATTAGCACTAAGTGTATTGTTCTAATTATAAGATTATGCAGATAAGCTGATTATTTGTTTGTTGAGATTACGGAGCCATTTATTATATTTTTGATAATGAAATATAAGGATTTATCAATGAAGTCAGTTTGATATTTTTAATTGTTATTTTTTATACTGTGAAAAATAACACTCCATGGAAAATCAATGTAAACTGTTATTTTCACTCGGACAATCAAAATACTTTTCAAATTTTGGGACTACTTTTTCTGTTTAGTGAGAAATAAATTTATCATAAAAAGAATATTTTCCATTTTTTTCAAATATTTATTCATAAAAAATGGCAAATCTCTTCTTCATGTTTAAGTTGTTCTGAATGTAAGGTTGTAGGTTTCTGTCATATTTCTATGTATCAAACACAGTTTTTAGGTGGATTTTCTTTTCTATTGTTAAGACCGATCTATTTTGTGGTCTGTGGGGATGGAATGGTTAAACTTTCTGTCATATTTATGATCGTTTCAATAAACTGTCATACTTTTTCTACACATTAGTTTTTTCTCATGATTTTAATGCATTCAACACACTGTCTTTCTGTCATATTTTCTCTTTTTCACCACACTGTCATTCTGTCATATTTTCATTGTTTCAACACACAGTCATTCTGTCATATTTTCATTGTTTCAACACACTGTCTTTCTGTCATATTTTCTCTTTTTTCAACACGCTGTCATTCTGTTATATTTACATTGTTTCAACACACTGCCATTCTGTCATATTTACATTATTTCAACACAGTCTTTCTGTCATATTTTCTCTTTTTTCAACACACTGTCATTCTGTCATATTTACATTGTTTCACAACACAGTCATTCTGTTATATTTACATTGTTTCAAAACACAGTCATTCTGTAATATTTACATTGTTTCAACACACTGTCTTTCTGTCATATTGTCTCTCTTTCACAACACTGTCATTCTGTTATATTTACATTGTTTCAACACACTGTCATTCTGTCATATTAACATTGTTTCACCACACTTTCTTTCTGTCATATTTTCTCTTTTTTCATCACACTGTCATTCTGTCATATTTTCATTGTTTCAACACACTGCCATTCTGTCATATTTACATTGTTTCACAACACAGTCATTCTGTTATATTTACATTGTTTCAACACACTGTCATTCTGTCATATTTACATTGTTTCAACACACTTTCTTTCTGTCATATTTTCTCTTTTTTCGACACACAGTCATTCTGTTATATTTATATTGTTTCAACAGACTGCCATTCTGTCATATTTACACTATTTCCACACAGTCTCTCTGTCATATTTTCTCTTTCTTCACCACACTGTCATTCTGTTATATTTACATTGTTGCAACACTCTGTTTTTCTGTCATATTTTCATTGTTTCAACACACTGTCATTCTGTCATATTTACATTGTTTAAACACACTATCTCTCTGCATATTTTCTATTTTTTTAACCCACAGTCTTTCTGTCATATTTTCATTGTTTCAACACACTGCCATTCTGTCATATTTACATTGTTTCAACACACTGTCTTTCTGTCATATTGTCTCTCTTTCACCACACTGTCATTCTCTTATATTTACATTGTTTCAACACACTGTCATTCTGTTATATTTACGTTGTTTCAACACACTTTCTTTCTGTCATATTTTCTCTTTTATCACCGCACTGTCATTCTGTTATATTTACATTGTTTCAACACACTGTCATTCTGTCATATTTTCATTGTTTCAACACACTGTTATTCTGTCATATATACATTGTTTAAACACACAATCTCTGTGCATATTTTCTTTTTTTTAACACAGTCTTTCTGTCATATTTTCATTGTTTCAACACACTGCCATTCTGTCATATTTACATTATTTCAACACAGTCTTTCTGTCATATTTTCTCTTTATTCAACACACTGTCATTCTGTCATATTTACATTGTTTCAAAACACAGTCATTCTGTTATATTTACATTGTTTCAACACACTGCCATTCTGTCATATTTACATTATTTCAACACAGTCTTTCTGTCATATTTTCTCTTTTTTCAACACACTGTCATTCTGTCATATTTACATTGTTTCACCACACTGTCATTCTGTCATATTTACATTGTTTCAACACACTGTCATTCTGTCATATTTATATTGTTTTTGTTTCAACACACTGTCTTTCTGTTATATTTTCATTGTTGCAACACTCTGCCATTCTGTCATATTTACATTGTTTAAACACACTATCTCTCTGCATATTTTCTCTTTTTTTAACACAGTCTTTCTGTCATATTTTCATTGTTTCATCACATTGTCATTCTGTCATATTTTAATCGTTTCACCACACTGTCATTCTGTCATAATTCCATTGTTTCAACACAGTCTTTCTGTCATATTTACATTGTTTCAACACACTGACATTCTGTCATATTTTCTCTTTTTTTTAACACACTGTCATTCTGTTATATTTACATTGTTTCACCACACTGTCATTCTGTTATATTTACATTGTTTTACCACACAGTCATTCTGTCATATTTACATTGTTTCAACACACTGTCATTCTGTCATATTTACATTGTTTCACAACACTGTCATTCTCTTATATTTTCATTGTTTCAACCAACTGTCTTTCTGTCATATTTACATTCTTTCAACAGACTGTCATTCTGTCATATTTTCGTTGTTTCAACACACTGTCATTCTGTCATATTTACATTGTTTCACAACACAGTCATTCTGTTATATTTACATTGTTTCAACACACTGTCATTCTGTCATATTTACATTGTTTCACAACACAGTCATTCTGTTATATTTACATTGTTCAACACACAGTCATTCTGTCATATTTTCATTTTTTCAACACACTGTCA
Organism: Atrina japonica; assembly: GCA_030159075.1. Classification (NCBI taxonomy): domain Eukaryota; kingdom Metazoa; phylum Mollusca; class Bivalvia; order Pterioida; family Pinnidae; genus Atrina; species Atrina japonica. The sequence goes on from BROG01000007.1 coordinate 2,719,284, forward strand.
TTCTGTCATATTTTCATTTTTTCAACACACTGTCATTCTGTAATATTTTCATTGTTTCGACACACTGTCATTCTGTCATATTTTCATTTTTTCGATATGCAGTTATTCGGTCATAATTTCATTGTTTCAACACACTGTTTTCTGTCAAATTTTTATTTTTTCAACACACTTTTTGTCACACACATTGTTGTAGCACACTATTTTTTATCATATCTAAATTTTCAATACACTGTCTTTCTGTAACAGTTCACTGTTTCAACACACTGTTTTCTGTCATGTTTTATTTTTTCAACACACTGTCTTTCTGTCACATCTAATTTTTCAATACACAGTCTTTCTGTAACAGTTCACTGTTTCAACACACTGCCTCTCAATTATGCTCAGTGCAGGTTCAAGCCTAACTGGAAACTAAGCTGATTTCTGTGAGAAAGGTTGCCAGTTTACTTGTGGAAGGCCGGTGGTCTCTTCCCGGGTATATTGTAACCGGGTTCTATCCTCCACCACTGGCCACCATATAAATGAATATTGGTTCAGTGTAGTGTTAACAATATTCAAAAGTGACATACATATTTGTAAATTTCAACTTCGGGGGTGAATGAGATGAAGGAGATATCTTGCATGTTATTATAAGAATATATGTTTTGTCAAACAATACATTCATCAGGTGTTTCCATTTTCTTTCTACGGCTATTCGCCTTTCTTCTATTATTATCAATTAAAGTGTCAATGTTTGTTATGATTTGTTTTACAATTCAGGTGGTGAAACAGTAACAGTCACTTAAAGATTGATAATGTTAATAGTTATAATAATGATGATGATATGACAATAGAATAATGATATCAAAAATAAAAATATTGATAATTATAATAATAATTGTGATATACCATTCGCAACAACAACAACAACAAATAACAATAACAACAGCAACAACAACACCAACAACATCAATAAGAACAATAACAACAGCAACAGCAATAACAACAACAACAATAAGAAGAACAACAACAACGACAACAAAAGTAACAACAACAACAACAAAAATAATAATAATAATAATAATAATAAGTTTCAAGTAAAATTTTATGGTGAAGAACTTTCAATAAAACATACTTTCAAGTATTCAAGTATTGTATTTGTTTACAAATGGAAATGATAAACATAACTGTGATCAAGTTGTATTAAGTGTGATTACCAAGTAGGGATGGTGATATAAAATCGTTTTATCCACATGTATAAATTCTTGGCAAAGTGCATCTTTTATTCTATCATGTGGCTTATTTGATGAATCTAATTGATATATAATATTCTGAGCATGGAATGAAAAGTGATTAAAACATTTGCACAACCTTGATTAAAAGAATCTAAAGTTTGATAAACTTGACTCTGCGTCCTAACAAAGAAGCAAATTTAATTTACTCGCGGAAAATTGAAAGAAAAGTATAAAGTTACCCGCATAATAAAATAAAATTATTTGAATTTTTTGCTTTTAATAAAAATCATTGATGAAGCTTTTCAGATGTTTTTTATTTGAGTGACTAAAGGAATAAGAGAACCGCAACGTATTTTGATGATTCTGTTTTGGTGCCTTGGCAACATTAGGCCATTCCAAGTTTTTTTCTCTGTTCAGCGTCCACCTTGCAATCAAAACCCTATCTTTCTATAAGGGGAAAAGCACAAAACGACAAAAAACACATATTTAAGTATTTTCGTAATATTTTAACAAAAGAAAAACAAGGTTAATCGTATAAACATAATATCTTTGGCACATACTAACAAATAACCTATGAAATGATAGTTTTCACAATTATGAAAATAAATGCGTATGTTTAACTGTTCATGTTAGGGATATGTTTCAAATTCTCCACATCAGATGTTTGTGATTTTTTTTCTGTTTTGTGGTCTCAAAACTTATCTACCAGCGGACGCTAAAAAGAGAAAAAACTTGGAATGCCCTTAATCTGGCTTCAACAAGAGCCATTCGTATAATAGTACTATATAGTTTGACCGTTATTAGCTATATTTTGTTTCCAGAATTTTTATTTGTCAGTCATATCCATTGACAGCAAATATTATCACAGGTAAAATGCAGGTGCACAGAGAAATACAATAAATATCCCTTGTTTCATATTACCAGTTAAACAGAATGACACAGCGGCGCGTCCACGAATCCATTAGTAATGATATAATATGCCATTCCGATGTCCATTTCATGAAAACATCAAAATCGATTTGTTTCTACTTTTAAATATTCTTTCCATTAAATGTACAGTACAATTACAACATTAACCATATACAGGTGTTAAAGGTGAAATATCTATTGTCTTCATTACACGTATATTGAAGCGTTATTGATTTAGTTGTAACCGTGGGGTGCCCGACCGATAATCGAGAAATAAACACGGGAAAGATAAATTTCCTAATCTATTCCGCTTCGGAATCTGATCTGGAAGTTGTTTATTGCACAGTTCCGTTAATTTCACCAGTTTTGTTTCCGCCAATTTTATTTCATACCTTTTAAGGCAAAACAAAGGAAATACATACCAACTATATTCATTACCTATTTATTATTCTGAGTATTGCCCTGTCTATCATATTAACGATTTTATCTCATTTTCAATTATGTTCATAGAATTATTGTTGTTGTTGTTGTTGTTTTTCTACATAAATGAAAAAGTAGTAATAAAATATACTGAAAATAAGCATTAGCGGGATATATAGTGTTGTTGGACAGACACCACCAAATATTTTCGCATAGGCCTCAATGCTAATTTACAAAACTTCAGGTCACTGTCACTCCCATGTTTATTATATCTGGGTCAAATAAGTACCCTGTGGTGAAAGATCAATAATTTTGATAACAAAATTTGCAATCAAAAGTATAGGTTGCCGTTGCATTTTTACTTCAAATTTTCACTTGTTTACAACTCCGCACCAAAGGAAAATATCTATTCTCATATGACCCCTCCCTTTCAATTTTCAACCGTCAACCCTATAATGTCCAAAGTACTACCAATATTCATGCATCTTTTTTATCACCTTTATTTCACTTATTAATGGCAAAACTAATTTTTTCATTTAATGACCAATCAGATCACTGGGCTCATTTTACCCTCCGCACAACTTTGGATGTCCAAAATGTCTGCGCCCATGTTGTAAACAAAGCTGTTGTTTTTCCTGTTTATTTCTTTTTATTCTTTCTGATTATAATTTTCCGTTTTAGCAATTAGCTAACACAGTGTCAAAAATAAACACAAACATAGAATGTAGCTCTGGATCTGGAAGTTCTAAAAAAAACTTTCTTTATTAGCCATCACAATGAAATACAATTAAAATCGTAAAACTAAGCGGTTTGAAAAAAGATACAAGTATTTAACGGCATTAGCTGTGTTTACCAAAATATTATTTCGATTTTTTCTACTTTTACTACTTCTACTTGATGTACAATAACAAATAAGAGCTATACACAGGCATAAAAATCTTATATTCCCTTACATTTTGTGAAAAGGCCAGGTCCAGTGTGGTATGCATATACAAATAGTAAGGTTGAATTAATCAATTGCCAACCTGGGTTTCTTAAACATTTTTCACAAAATACAGGAATTTAAGAATTTTTTGTCTGTGTTCATCTCTTTTTTGTTATTGTTTATCAATCTTAGTAGTAAAGAATGAAGGAAAATGTTTTGAAAAAAAACCCACAGCTAATTCCCATTTAAGGTATGCTCGTACGATGATTTCATACCGATTGTAGTATTATGAAGAAGAAATGTTAGGATAAAGTTAAATACAAGTTTTTAAAACACATCACTTGAATTTTATGCGCAGTAATACTTGCCTCATTTTGTGTATTTAATAACTTCTTGTTTGACTTTTTTATTTTTCGAAATACTAACAAAAGGGGACATCAATATGCACATTGGACTTGACTGTGGACTCACGGCGGGTGTGACCGGTCGACAGAGGATGCTTACTCCTCCATGGCACCTGATCCTACCTCTTGGTTTTCGGAGGTCCGTGTTTGTCCATTTTTGCCGGATTTATGTCTGTGTCCTGGACATCCTAAAGATTTATACTTTGGTATTTGAGATGTTTTATATATCATCTTCAAACTTTTAAAAAGGCAATAATTCAAAGAAAAAAAAAAAGAAAAATGGATTTCACTGACCTAGCAATGATTTAGAATGAAATAGATTTGTGACAGTTTAAGACGACATATTTTTAACGAAAAAGCTTATCGTGGATAATTTTTGATATAAGATAAAGTAATGTAAGCAAGAAAACGATGTACCAAGTTGGGAAACACTGTAAAAAAGAAAAGAGGGAAAAAAAAAAAGAAATGTTTTAAAAGTTCAGTCTATATACACTTAAAAGTGTATGAAATATAAAAAATCTCAGATACCGAAGTATAAATCTTTAGGATGTCCAGGATATAGATACAAATCTTGTAAAAATGGACAAACACGGACCTCTGGATACCAAGAGGTGGGATCAGGTGCCATGAAGGAGTAAGCATCCCCCGTCGACACCCGTCGTGAGTCCACAGTTAAATCCAAATGAAATATTTGAGGAACAAATCCTCGTCACAATTGGTACAGACGTCCCAACAACCACCAACGAAAAGGCAACTCAGCATTTCACTTAGTGAAACAGAGTAATCGGAAACAAGACTATTATACCGACCGTAAAATTTGCGGAACGTTGACATCAAATACGGTTTTCGATACCCCTGTGTCAATAATTTGTTAGTAAGTAGTTTGCATCTGTGTATGAAATGTTCATATGTTGAACACGTCTGGCATATCGGATCATTTGTGAAATATAAACTCCATATGCGGGTGATATTACTACTTAAATGTGGAAAATGTAAAACTAAGATACCTCTACAAATTTTTAGACCATATGTAAATAAAAGTTAACCATGATGCATAAAGGTATTCAGCAGGGGATGCGAACTCTTTCATGTCACCTGCTTCCATCTCTATGTTTTCCTGAAGTCTCTGTTTCTCCAATACCCACCATATGTCTGTGTTTCTCAGGTCATCAAAGGTCCATATTTCTCCAACACTCACCATCATTGCCTAACAGAGTGCTAAATATTTAAGAGTTTTAATGGTGGTCTCATTCATTCGTAACACAGGTCTCTCCCTCACCGTTAATGTTCTTCTACCTTAGCTAAAGTTATACGCATGTGTTTTTCCGATATTGACCATATACTTTGGTATCTGTTTTTTCATATAATAAAAATAATTATGACTAAGAGTATAGATGGGCATATTGTGTTAATAAGTTTCAATACATGTACGTCATTAACACTTAAAACCAATCATTAGTGTGAATGACAGTTTAATATTTTGTTTTCAAATGAAATTATATAAGTTTTAAGATTAAAGTTAAATGTGAAAGGTTAATTTGAAATGTATTTACCAATAATTAATATATTAAGGTATGAATTCATTGGTTGTAATTTACAAAGATATTACAGTTTAGATTGTTCTGTGTTAATTGACAATGGGTTAATATCACAATGCTTAATTAACTAAAGAAAATACGTAAAATGTAAACCGGAGTATTGTCATACAGGGTAATAAACATTCACGAGTTTGAATGGACAAAAAATTCATTGTAACAGTGGTCTCTCCCTCAACATAAAAATGTATAAGGATAGTAAAAGGGTATTAGCTGTGTTTACCAAAAATTGTTTCCATTTTTGTTTCTAATTTTACTACATGTACTTGATGTACAATAACAAATAAGAGCTATACACAGGCATTAAAAAATCTTATATTTCTTTAGAGTTTGTGAAAATTAGGTCAGGTCCAGTGTGGTATGCATGTTAAAAAGTAAGGTTGAGTAAATTAATTTCAATTAAAAACGTGTCAAACATGTGTTTCTCAAAATATATAGGAATTTAAGTATTTTTATGCCTGCTTATATACCTTTTTTGTTATTGTATATAAATCGAAGTAGTAATAAGGAAAAAAAAACATTTTTGAAGAAAAACAACAGCTAATGCCTCTTTAATAAAAACACAATGACAAAATGTCTCATGGCTGTTATAGCTATTTTTCGTCCACGTGCATCTGTGATGGAATATTTTTCAAACGATGAAATACTGTAACAGAGCTCCTTTTTGTACTGACAAGAAGCAAATTTTCAGTTTTCTTTTTCGTGACAATACATTTGTCCTAGATGGAAGTCGAAGCTTTATTGATGTGTTTTAATTGGAACATAATTTTCATGGCATACACAACACCTGAGTAAAATTATCATAAATAAAATTGTATCTTTGATCGAAATAGTCAGTGCTATAAGTCATGATTTCCCCCTTTGATAAATATTGAACGACCGGGATCAGGTAAAAGAGCAATTTTGTCTCAATATGATCGCATTGGTATCGATTCTGAATGTAGATTACATCTTGTACTAAAAGGTTTGTCACTATGGGGTCTCAGATTTCACGTAATGCAAATGGAATAACCGTACTTGTTTAACAGGTATCATACGATTTGAAAATACGGCATTTTATTTACCTCTTGGTGATAATTCACTAACAAATGAGATAACGTAGGGCTGGGTACATTCTCAATAGCTTTCCTGTTGTCGCATTTAATTCCATCTCTTTAATATGATGGAGTTAATTAATAAAGCATGAATAAAAATCAAATTATTTGTACGCATTGTATAATGGGATTGATCTGAAGCATAAGATAAGTGATGATGATGATGATGATGATGATGATGATGATTTTTATAATTATTATTATTATTATTATTATTATTATTATTATTATTATTATTATTATTATTATTATAAAGTATACTCCTGTCAAACATTTTATTATCATGCTCATTGTCCCTAATTTTGGAATCTGTGAAATGGTAGTGTTACATTTAAAACCGACGGATTGTCCCAACGAGGGTCATAATAATAAGTGCATGCTGGCTGGATACTATGGCTTGGTGTTAAAGGGGCATTAGATGTGCACCCACCCAAAATGCTTTTCCTTTTTACTACTTATATTGATATAAAATAACAAAATAGAAATAAACACAGGCAAAACATTTCTTAAATCCCTATATATTTTGCAAAAATTGCTTGAAAAACCCAGGTTTGGAAATTTTCAATTGATTAGCACAACCTAGCTATTTGTATATGGATACCAAACTGGACTTGGCCTCATTATAAAAATATATAGGAATATAAGATTTTCATGCCTGTGTATAGCTCTATTTTGTCACTGTACATTAAGTACAAGTAGTAGAAGTAGACAAAATCCAAACATGTTTATTGTTGATAAACACAGTTAGTGCCATCTTTAAGTATAGGCCGAATTCAAGATGTTTATCAGTGTTTTGAATGTTCTGACATAATGATTATTTTGTATATTCCTGAAACCCCAATGCCTAAATGTGTTCACCGTGCAAGCAGAAGGTATGCATTGTAATTTAGATCAAGTTAACTCATCAACCCCTAAAGACAAATTTGGACTGGCCTAAATCATTGATTTACAGAAGAGTCCGTTATTTTTCAGGGGTTGATGAATTAATATGAGATACAGGTGGTAACTGTCATTTCGGTTTGCATGGAAGTAGTGAAAGTTGTTTAGGGTGAGACTTAAAACCTTGAACCTTAAACCCAGGTGAGGTACCATGAAACTTAATTTATTTAATCCTGAAAATATTCTCAAATTAGCCAATCAGATTTCAGAATTAGCTAAAGTTGAATAAAATATTTTGAATAAAGTAATTGTTAAGTTGGTGCAGACCCTAGTCTTGTTACGTGTCGAGCGTACAAAAATATTTATCCTTTCAAAGGCAAAATAGATTTGTATAGGTGGTCCTTAATTTATAGCTTTCAACAATTTGAGAGAAAATCTCTTGATTTCACGTAATCGCGTAACGTAATTATGGAATATTGTAAAAATATAGATTTACGTGAAATTAAAGGAAATGTAGTTTATTGATATATATTGAAGCACATTGTTAGTTGGATTTGAGAGAGAGAGAGAGAGAGAGAGAGAGAGAGAGAGAGAGAGAGAGAGAGAGAGAGAGAGAGAGAGAGAGAATGTATGTGTTTGTGTGTGTATGTGTGTGTGTGTGTGTGTGTTATACATTTTGAACACAAGAACGGTGTTAAATTGGAATAAACGGAAAATTTATTCAAGCCTTTAACAGATCACAAATCGCTTTAGAAAGACATTATTACTTATAGATCTGACTTTAACATCAATGTCACAGCAGAGAATGGAATGATATCGTCCAATAAAAGTGATGAATAGCCATCAATAACCTAAGCGCTTACTAGTCGGCCAATTCTTGTCATTAGAATGCATAGTGCGCACTATACATTGATAGTGGTCCAATACTTGTCATCAGAATTCACAGAGCGCTTTATACATTGACATCGACGATGGATGAAGTATTTTTATATTGGTTGATAGAGTGAACCCGACACTTAATTCCCAATCATATAACAAAACAGCATGTAGCTAATAACTTGCTGTTTTATTGCCAGAAGAGTAAGTCGTTATCCTTGACTGATGTCGCTAGATTTTTTTTTGTTGCAGTTGTTTTTCTTTTTTTTTTAGTACGGACCTTTATCCAATTAGAATACATTTTTTCGTAACAGAATTTCATTAAAAGATTTCATGGCCTTATGAATTTACTTTTTCTTTTCTTTTTTTTCTTCATGTTCCACTTTTTTCTTTCGGAAATATATCTATTAGATATCTATTAAAAGTTGGAGCGCATCTGATGAAGTCTTATTGACCGAATCGATCGTCTTTGGCATTTTATAAATTTGTAACTTTGGTATTGTTAATGATATTCATAATGTGGACATATCGTCACTAGATTTAAGAAACTGATTAGATGTTTGGATGTTATATCGCAAATCTAAATACAGTCGGACCCTTTTATATTGAGCCCTGTAATAATCAATGTAAATGCTAGTTCTCTCTACCAATCTTCAATCCGGAAGTGCCACACGTACAAAATTTTACTTTTGGTCAGCTGTAGGCGAAGGATCAGATACAACTTGGATCCGTAAGTTAAACATGAACTAATTCTTGCGCATGCTCTAACGATGCAGAAATATTCACCCCACAATACCAATAATTTCAAAGGTGTTGTCGTATTGACATTTTTGTCAAACATGAACATAGTATATCGGACTTTATCTTAATTTTAGTCGTTCTGTAAGTGAAATGAAAAAAAACTTTTGTGAACCTTATTACGTCATAATACCAAGACAAATAAAATCAAATGTTTAGTACTGCCTTATTTTAAAATCAGCATAGCATACAATTTGATTACCAAGAACAAATACATATTACACAATTATTAAGATTTATATTTGAAATTTTACCCGCAATCATTATAAAAGTAAAATGTTTTGTGTCTGTAAACAGAAAAAGGTTTAACGTATCATTTATATCTATACCTATATCAGGCAGGCCCAAATTAAATCGAGTCAGCCAATTACTTCAATCCCGTCTTCTTCAAATTGTTTAAGTCTTTGGACTCCTGCTTTGCATACGTCAAATATCTTTTTGCGCTTTCAGAGTTATATCTTGCTTCTTGACAGCTACCGGAAGTCAGCCATGATGATTCTGAAACTCCGGAAGTTAAAACAATGGCACTACCGTTGACTCAGTGGTTGACATAGTAATGGGAAATGAAGAAAGATGCATTAAGTAAAAGACCTGATACCGGTTATTAGCGTTTTTGTCCCTATTTGTTATCGATCTCCGTTGTCGTAGAAACGATGCCGTGAGCGGAACATATTTGGTTTCAACAAGCACGCTGATTCTTTTAAGAGAGAAATTCGTTATTTTAACAAATAAAAAGTCTCCCAATCATCGATAACAAGGATTACATTAGTAGAAACCCATGTCAAAACTCTTTCCGTTTTCCTTCCCAAAGTTGTTAAGCTTTTTCTGGTAGGTAAACGAAATTGCTTTGATTCTTTAATTAATGTTACCAAGACTAGTAGCGCTTCAAAGTAAATCTATAGGAGTGCTTAGTGATTACAGTGATTGGTAGTTCGGGGAAGTTATTTCGGAATATAAACGTATTCTGTCTTTGTAACGACAATTTTTATATTAGCAAGCAGGAACATAAACGAAATTAGGGAAATTACTTGTAAAAAAACTGTCTCCTAATCAGGTAACCAATTTGTACTAAATGATGATACCCTTGACATTAAGATTATAGATGAACCACTTTACTAAGATAGTTTTCAGCTCGTTAAACACAAGTGAGGTTCATATAACTGATCATTCTAAAATATTATTTTCATTCCATATCTAAATTACAAAGGGATAAGGTGTGTGGATGTGTACATCCATTCGGTAAAATGAGAACCTGCCGGAAAGGTAATTTGGGTATAGATGATATTAAATGAATATATTTTGCAAAAGTTAATACCGTCAAATATTAATAGAAAAATATTTCATATTTGTTTGTTTGGAGCCGACATGCTCAGTCGGTAGCGCGCTCGACTCTTGATCATGAGGTCGAGTCCAGCCGGCGGCAGGTTGGTTTCCTGTCCATCGGATGAGACAGTAAAAACCGAAGTTCCGTGTCACAGTAGGTGTGGGCACGTTAAAGAACCCTCACTGCTCAATGGCCGTAAGTGCCGAGCATAGGCAAAAATTTGAAGCCCTTCACCAGCAATTGGTGACGTCTCCATATGAGTGAAAGATTTTTTAGTGGGACGTTAAACAACAACATAAAACAAAAAAATGTTTGTTTGTTTTTGTTTTGCTTATCTCAAGCTCTATTTTTAGATATTTTAGATATGATATCTTATTCCTAACATTGTAGCATTTTTAAGGGGGGCATTAGCTGTATTTGCCAAAACACCATTTCGATTTTTTCTCTCTATTTTTACTACTTGTACCTGATGTACAATAACAAATCAGAGCTGTACACAGGCATTAAAATAGATTGTTAAGGACAGTTCCAGTGTGGTATGTATATACAAATAGTAAGGATGAATTAATGAACTGCAATAGAAAAATTGACAAACTGGATTTCCCAAGCAAATTTTCGAAAAAAATGGAGAAATTTAAGAATTGTTATGCCTGTGTACATCTCTTTTTTGTTATTGTCTATCAATCTAAGTAGTAAAGAAGGAATTTAAAAAAAAAAAAAAAAAAAAAAATGTTCCTTTAATGTGGTACGGAATGTTCACACATACACATCTGATTAAAACCGCTGAGACAGGTGTCACTTTTTTAACAATAAACAAAAAGGCGAGAATACAAGTTATCACAAATCTCTAGCACTGCAATTGACTTGACGTATAAATACATGTACATTTTACCATATTTGGATAGTTTACAATAAACTATGTTTGCAAAAAATCAAGATAGAGATTGGAGAATTGGAGAAACAAGTTATCATGATAAACGGATGCATTCTTGTACCTAGTGAACTCTACATGAATGAAGTCTTATTGACAGAAACGATCCACCTGAGCATGTACTTTGACTGTTGTTGTTTTTTTTTTTTTGGTAAAACTATAATTTGAGTATTATTTTTATAATATTTAGCTACTACTCCGACAAATAATCCTTCTATAGATTATAGATGCACATACGATATGTAACCATAGTAATATCTTAATTTATTGTATTGCAAGTCTTAATACATATTTACTAGCTCTCAGTGTTCTTTTACCTTTAGATAAAGTCAATCATTTATCATTTAGGTGTTGTGATGTATACCGAAATTTACAAAGCTAAAATGGCTTTTTATCGACTTTATAAACATGTAGTTGGATGTTGATATTTAAAAGTTCCAGTATTATTGGCGCCCTAAATTTATTTTCTGATGTGCATTTACAAACTGTATTGAACATTAAAATATTATTTAATGATAAATTGTCACTTTTCAAGATTTTGTGTTCTTTTTTTGCAGGATATTATTATTATTATTATTATTATTATTATTATTATTATTATTATTATTATTATTGATATCAATATTATTATTATCACCAACATTATTTTTATAATTATCATTTTGGTATCATTGGTGTACATAGGATTGCTGACAGTTTACCGAAAAACTTGGTTTCAAAGGACCCTATATACGACATTCCAGCATTAATTTGATATCAACTTCTGCGCATTAGTGATCGGAATTAGATTGATATTACCTACATGCATTACTAATTACAATGTTAATTTGCAAGACCATTTTAGGGGGGAAATAAATCAATGATTCTATAAAGTTTATCTTATATATTTTCCACTTGGAATTGTTGTATATGTTGAGAATAAGAATTACAACATGACCCTAAAGCGATGATTTCCAGTGACATTTTTTTCAGCCTTTTATTTCATATAATGGTTTAGTTGTTGAGTATGTTATTTGCCTCTAAGAATAATTACTTTTTCCGGAATAAATATGTTTTTGATATGTCGTCTCCCGTCTGTACTTTTGACAAGTAATTAAATCTGACTGCACCCCTTCAAAAGTCAATAATTCATATATGCAGCCATCAGTATTCTAATACCTAGACTTCCTTATGTCATCAATATAATACACAGGTTATAATATCGACTGAATCAAACTGCATATCTGGTAATGGAGATATCTGGCGTCGTTGTATGGTCGCAGAGGGGAACTCTAAAATTTAAAATGTTGTCAAGAACGGATTTACCAAATACATGTATCTAATCGTTCGGGTTGGATTAATTCGGTCAACTCTTTCAAACCTACAGACCATGATAAGCTGTTCTAAAACAATGGAAAGAAGCATACCATATAGATATTCAGGGGTGATAATAAATGGAATAAGATATCATTCACTGCCATGTTTTAAAAACATTATCCCCAAATTTAGACACGCACTAAGGGTGATAAAGGTCTATTGCGTCTAAATCTCTTCAAAAAATTCCTTCCTTCTATAGGCTATCAAAATACACCAAGAAAATGCCGAATTTTAAACCTTTTCGTTATCTACATTAAAACTTGCTTTAGCGACCACCTGTGTATAAAGACCACCTGGTCATAAAAACTGTTTTTGCTGTCCCCAATTCAGTTTTAATGCAAGTCGTGTTTGTCACAATATGATATCCTTACAATTGACGTAATACATACATACATACATACATACATACATGAAGCACTAAAATGTATATATTTATAATACAGTCACGATCCACTGGTAAAACTTTGTAGACAAAGTGTAGGATGTAGGTCTAGATATTTTATGTAGATTTGTTACCCAAAGTAAAGGTATTGGTTATTAAGATTTAAACCTTGACTGATTTTAACTGTTTTACTTTATATAGATTAAATCGTAAACAGAAACCGGTGATTATTCATTCATGAAAGGGCATTTAATGTAATTTTTCAACAAACAATTTTTATTATATTTGTCATGACCAATGGTGCCCTAACTTCAATGACTGTAAATGCCATACCTTATTCTTAACCATAGTAATACCTTTTTAGTATACTGCGATTAACATATATCTAACAATATCTGTGAAAAGTCAAGGCAATACTGTCGAAATTTTGTGTAAACCTAGAAGAGTACAATTAAAACATTTTACTTTGCTTCAATTCCAGTCATTACTGTAGTTCCAATATCTTTATACCAAAAACCAACCAGTCACACCTGTTCTGATTTAATTTAAACCTGTGAAAACGCGCCAAACTATCTTGGTCTAACTAAACCTACTACTTTCTGTTTCGCAGCTCTACATCTATGTTAAATTCGAGTTCAACTGAAGAAGTCTCATTGACAGACACGATCGTCTTGAGCATTGGTTTTGGACACTAATTGTTGCAAAATTATGAATTTCGTATTATATTTGCAATATTGATATTGAATTATTTATTTGTTTACTGTAATTATGACGATGGCGGTATCTGAAAACATATTTATGTCTTTGTGAAGATATATTATTAAAAAATATCTATGTCTAATTAGACATAGATATTCATATATATATTTTTTTCAAAACCCGCCAAAATTTTAATTTTCAATATAGCGTATATACATTTTCAGAGGTCTGTGTTCGACCAATATTCACCAGATTTGTATTTTACTGTATCATGAGTCTCCGGACGAAAAATAATTTGGTATCTCGAATTTTCATATTGCTTACTTGTGGTATTTAAAGAAACTGTCTTCGGAAATGTTTAGATAATACATTTTTTCCATTGTTAAGGAGTAATGTCGATATAGTCACCAAATGTACTCTTCTCTCAAGTTCAATTTTTATTTTACTTTTTAAACTTATGGCTGTTGTTAACCTTCGGGTGTGACTTAATAGGCAATACATTTTTTTCATTCACATAAAAATACCAGGTTAGATTTATTACTTTCCAATAAAATATGAATAATTCCTTGAATATAGTACTGATAAAGTGAGTATGTACAGGAACTAATTTTTGATACTTTTGAAATTTTAGAAATGTTCTTTAAATGAGGAATAATAGGGAACTTTCGAGTTAGCTCGGATTACCCTTATAATTCTGCTTTTATTATCGCCAGTTGCGTGATTTTAGAAAAAAAATGTTCCTCAAGGTTATTTCCGGTTTCGATAATATATAGACAGCCCCCACAGCCCATTTGGTAAAAGCGCCCTGTAAGTGTTCGGGAGGTCCTGGGGTCGATTCCCGGTCTGTCCGCACATTTTTCTCTGCCTGATACATGTCAGTAATTTGGCGTTCAACTAAATAACCGACTGTGGCATGTTTTAAGAGTATCTTGGGTTTCTTTATACAAAATAAATTTAATGCACTAAAAAGTAAAAGTATTTACATTTACTTTACATACGTTGCGAAGGTAAATATGAAAAAACGGAAGAACATATGAGGTACAAAATCGAGAGGCGCGAATAAATGCAGGGTCATAAAGGTAATCCGGGCTAACTCAAAAGGTCCCTATCATCATCATTTTTCACAACTGTAGCTATGGTTTGAAATATATTAGAATTAATATATATATATATATATATATATATATATATATATATATATATATATATATATATATATATATATATATATATATATATATATATATATATATATATATATATATATTAATATTATTGATATCTTAGAAAATGGCTTAGTAAATAAACTAGTACACCGGAAATTGGCGTATGTGATATTTCAACAATTGTTCGTATTTTCTCTTTTTCTCTAAACGACCAAGTTTTACCTTTCTATTATTTTATTAAATGCATTTTTATCATCACCTAAATAATTGATGTTAAATCACCTGACGTTATATATATATATATATATATATATATATATATATATATATATATATATATATATATATATATATATATATATATATATAATTTTTTTTTGCTAGAAATAATTTTGAAAGCGATATATATATATATATGTGTGTGTGTGTGTGTGTGTGTGTGTGTGTGTGTTAAAAAAGTGTAGAATACATCACATTTATCTATTAATATTTGCTTTATTCCGTTAGAGCTTTCACCATCGTGGTTCTTCAGACGGCAGAACCACGATGGTGAAAGCGTTAAAGGAATAAAGCAAATGTTAATAGATAATTGTGATGTATTCTACAGTTTTCTTAATATATTTATGTTAAGAAAACCAAGAAACCAAGAAAACCAACATTATATATATATATATATATATATATATATATATATATATATATATATATATATATATATATATATATATATATATATTTATATTCGTTTTCTTTCAAAATTTTGTTCTGTAAAACGTTAAA
This sequence comes from Atrina japonica, assembly GCA_030159075.1. Classification (NCBI taxonomy): domain Eukaryota; kingdom Metazoa; phylum Mollusca; class Bivalvia; order Pterioida; family Pinnidae; genus Atrina; species Atrina japonica. The sequence continues at coordinate 2,735,033 of BROG01000007.1, forward strand.
GTATATAGTGAAGACTTATCTATTGATAAGACTTCAGCTTTTGCCTCTATATTTCCCTTTTATAAATACATAACAGTATCTAAAGACTGGCAAGAATACGAACTATGATTATAGAATTGATATAAGATTCAAAATTGATATAAACTTCTTTATGCAATAAACTATTATTGTAGACATCGATGTTTAATTTAATACAAAATTTTATACATTTTAAAATTATTCAATATGATTTCCAATGTGCCTTACTGACTCAAAAGGTCCCTATCATCATCATTTTTCACAACTGTACGGGTCAGGGACCAGTAGCCGGCTGTTACATGATTCCGGCTATATAGAACACGATTTTGTGAGATTACGTTAGATCAATCATCAGATGTTGGACATTTTTCTCAAAGACTCAAAAAGGAGAAAATAAATATAGTGTCGTGATACATACTAAAGACGAAATTACACCATATAGCCGGCTACTTGTCCTAGTTGGGTACTGGTCCCCAACCAGTATGCAATTAATACACAAAAATGTTCAGTTGCATTATTACTCTTGTATGTTTTTATCCAAATTCATAAAAATGTTATTTGAACTTGATTACTGAGCAAATATGATGATAATTAACAAGTGTCTTTATAAGTTGTGTTACTGTAGACCCGGAATTTTTCGTCTCTAGTTATTTTCGCCCTTTTTTAAGGCAGAAATTATGTTCAGTCCGTCTAAATTTCGCCCTAAATAACCATAATCTCATGGATGGTTGGCTTGTCCGTACTTAAATTCTTTAGCTTAAAAATTTCGAAGGCAAAAATGTGCGAACATTTCCAGGCATACAGTATAAAAGCTTAACAAAAAAAGGCGATTTCATAATCAGTCTGTATGTACTTGAATGTCTTTGAATCATTATTGCTATCATGTCATTTTCAAATGTGTTCTTAACATCTTATTTATAATCGCGTTTCCGATGAATGGTTTTAAACATTGCAACTCAAAATCAGACGCACAGCGGGTAAAAAATGTTTAATCTTTTACGTCACTTTCTGAGTACCTCATATAAACTTTATGAATCCCATGCAGACAATGTTTTGTTGAAGACTTATTTCCTTATTCACAGTTGATATACTATTTCCAATCCATCAAGTAGTAACAAAATACAAGTTTAAGAGAAAACAAAATTTTGAAACCCGCCCACGACATGGTAATTCAAATTCAAGATATATTGAAAAATTGATTGTCAAAGGTTTAGCATGCACCTTTTCACAATAAGAAAATGATATTTCAATATAAATAAAAATTCGTAATATTTGTAGCTACATCATGGTTTGAAATATATTAGAATTAATATATATATATATATATATATATATATATATATATATATATATATATATATATATATATATATATATATATATATATATTAATATTATTGATATCTTAGAAAATGGCTTAGTAAATAAACTAGTACACCGGAAATTGGCGTATGTGATATTTCAACAATTGTTCGTATTTTCTCTTTTTCTCTAAACGACCAAGTTCTACTTTTCTATTATTTTATTAAATGCATTTTATCATCACCTAAATAATTGATGTTAAATCACCTGACGTTATATATATATATATATATAAATTTTTTTTGCTAGAAATAATTTTGAAAGCGATATATATATATATATATATATATATATATATATATATGTGTGTGTGTGTGTGTGTGTTAAAAAAGTGTAGAATACATCACATTTATCTATTAATATTTGCTTTATTCCGTTAGAGCTTTCACCATCGTGGTTCTTCAGACTGCAGAACCACGATGGTGAAAGCGTTAAAGGAATAAAGCAAATGTTAATAGATAATTGTGATGTATTCTACAGTTTTTTAAACATATTTATGTTAAGAAAACCAAGAAATCCAACATTATATATATATATATATATATATATATATATATATATATATATATATATATATATATATATCGTTTTCTTTCAAAATTTTGTTCTGTAAAACGTTAAAGTATATAATGAAGACTTATCTGTTGATAAGACTTCAGCTTTTGCTTCTATATTTCCCTTTTATAAATACATAGCAGTATCTAAAGACTGGCAAGAATACGAACTATGATTATAGAATTGATATAAGATTCAAAATTGATATAAACTTCTTTATGCAATAAACTATTATTGTAGACATCGATGTTTAATTTGATACAAAATTTTATACATTTTAAAATTATTCAATATGATTTCCAACGTGCCTTACTGGCTTGTTCGATTTGTATTTTTTTAATCATTTCAAACTAAATGATAAATTTCTTTTGACGTTATCGCTCCTGTTAAATTTTATACCTATAAATGTGTAATATTTATTTAATTTAATAATTTGGTTTCTCATTTTTAACGACTTTCCAAGAAATGTTTGACACATGCACAAGTCAAACTGTTGATTATAACTTAAAATAATAAAAAAAAATGCCTTACATCATTGAAAATATGCATCTGAGATGAGATATAATTTCTTTCAAAATTTACACTTGAATGCAAAAGACAAAATTTCCCACAGTCATCAGACTTCTGCGCGTGCGGGTGATTTTGTGTGCAGAGGTCGACCGAATGTTGTAATAATGAATAATCTTTCTGCCGTAAAATTATTATCAAATCCAAATGGACGTGCACAACGTAACTTCGAGTATTTGTAAAGCTTCGTTGCAACATATGTAAATACTCCTGTGTTCAATCTATTCAGTCACATTATGCAAGAAGTAAGTGTGATCGAACTCCACCTTACAGACTGCGATTATTGTTATCGCCATGAGAAAAACTCCAAAGAACATTGTTAAGCAATTAAAATGAAACGTAAAAAGCAAATTGATAACTAAGTCACATGGAATACATCTTAATTTAATATTGCGAACACTCATTCATATAAATATTTCTTCAAAATTTGCATGAAAGTATAATACATGTCTCGTGCACAGCACGTGCAGCTTATATCACTAAAATTTAAGCAATGATCGGTCTTTGAATTTATCTGCGAGAATTATTTACATTTCTATAATATTGCCTCTTGGGATGATATAGCCACCATTATTAGCTTTAAGGACATTGTCGTCTGCTTGTTTAGCTATAAAAGATTCTGACTGCAGGTGACAGGGAAGATGAGCTCTTTATCCCACCAATGACGGTTGTCATTGCTTAATGTTTATTTCATTTTCAGTTTGTGCACTGTTAATTAATATGCACTGATTTCGCGGACTGATACCCCAGATATCCTGATCTTATGTTTGAATACATCTGCTCCCAAGGGAGCGTTTAGTAGTCAATTTTCTCTTCTTTGTGGTTTGAAGTGTCACCGATTCTATTATGTATCGCATAAAACTTTTACTGATAAGTTTACCATTATAACCCTCGTCATATAAGTCATGCTCAATGAAACTCATTGAAGGCACTTAAATCTCATTGGTGATTTCATCCAGGTCTTTCAGACGTTGCGAGATCCAGTAAGATGAATATCTTCCAAAAAGACAAGAATCCAATTTTGCATCTGTCAAGTTGCACTCAACAGACTAGAGTCAATCAAAAAGGAAGAAATTACCGACGGATCCAAGTTTGACTACATTTCCTTCCGATATATGTCGCAGAAAACAACGCTGAAAATGACTTCCTAAACATCTATCTTATATCCAGCTCAGCCATGCTTCACTTTTCATCTTGACATTTGGAAAGACATTTCCTTCCATTAATTTATTACATCTCCTGATTTATCTTTCTAAAACAATCAATAGTACTGCCAAGATTTCGATACCATGTAGAAGATAGAACTAATTTTGTTTCAAATATCTTCTACAAACCATCATTTCCAAATGCACCAAGGATCACAGACGCAATATTACGCTCGAAAAAGGAGTGGTTGCTTTGTCAGACTTACATAGCATATCATCCGAATAATTTTTCACCTCTCCATAAAACAAATAAGTCTGTAGCACTCCTTCAAAATTTGTAATCACAGAAAAATTTGGGAGACTTTATCCCCGTTGTTATTCATAGATGTTACTATGAATAATACGACCCTAGGTGTGAGGTCATGTGACTCGGATGAGGCGTCATGTGATGATTTGAAATGTTCGGATACATAGCATGACTCGTCTGGGGCCAGTAGCTTGAATGTGTACTGAAAAGTCCTGCTGATGGGGGCATCGGCGTATGTGCATTCATGAAATTGAATTTTGAATTATGGTGATATGACGGCATGAAAAAGTCCTGTTGATATTTGTAAGCAGTTGGGTCCGTGGCTGCAGGCTGCATAGCTTGTGCTAGACCTGCAAAGTCAAATTTGTAAGCATACCTTTTCCCATGGACTTTTGTCATGATATTTTTGTCATAATAATACCGTAGTGCTCTACTAAGCTTATCATAATTCATGTTAGGTTTGGATTTCCGTTCGCCCCATCTTCGGGCCACCTCGTCCGGATCCACAAGCTTGAATTCTCCATTTGTTCCTTCCCATGTTATATAATTAGAATTACTACTATCGGATAGGAGCTCTAGCAAAAATTGCCATAGTTGTATCTGCCCACTACCTGTCAAATACGAATGAACCATTTCAGAAATTGAGTAAAATAAAGTATGTATTTATTTTAAATACACATTACCCATAATTCCAGTTTGTAAACTTAATACTTCTTTACTAGACATCTATGATTTTTATGCATTTAACAACAAATAATCTATCGAATTATGGGTTTACTTTGAAAATACATTACTTATCTTTCAATATTCTCTCAATTCGAATGGGCATATTTGTTTTAATTCTTGGTAAGAATATTTCTTGTACACAGTTTATTTAAAATATACTTGGGAAATTATTAAGTATTATACAGTTGATCTGCCAATGAAGCGAACAATAAATAAATAAATGTAAAGATAAGAAATTACAAATAACAGTGATATATATATATATATATATATATATATATATATATATATATATATATATATATATATATATATATATATATAGATAGATAGATAGATAGATAGATAGATAGATAGATATACACACAAACATACATGTTTCGACAAAATATCTATTGATGGTATTCATATGTATGACTCTTGTTCAATTTCATATCAAATGCTTTGAAGTTTTGTATACGAAATGGTATGTCGTATGATATATATTTACGAGACTTTAATAATTTCTAAGAATGTATTCTAATTTTCAGTTGTATCCGGGTGTAAGTTTAAAATATTCTTCAGTTTCCTTCCTTCCATTGTTAGAGAATGATAACATAGATTTGGTTTTTAAACACTTCAGCATGGTTTATTGATTTTTCCCCCTTTTCATCTATAATCTATTAATTTTCACTTTCTAATCAAAATGATGTGTCGATCAAAGATTTTCTTTTCTGTTTATCTGGTTTGTTGTGCGCCATAATCTATTTTATTACTGTCTATCCGTGACATTCGGTCCGAGTCCGTGTTTTAGCACAACTTACACTGTTATCGACATCAGTACAAACAAGAAAATGCCATTTGCCTGTTAATGCAAATCAGGTGGTTCTTTTAATTTCAGGCTCAATCAACGCAGTTTATTAGTCATTGTTGATCAATAATTACCTTTACAGGTAAATTCTTCATTCCTAACGGCAGTAAAACAAAGCATCAGACGAATGAAATTCATACTAATATCACCTAGATAAGGGTATTATAAAGGCTTATTTCTGGCTTTACGGGAGTCTATGACTTTTAAACTTAAAACAGTCCTGGGTCTTATATTTGGTTCCGTTTTAAACTGTAATTTCCAGATAATTTGATTTTATCAAATTTTCATTCACAAAAATAAGTCGGAAACTCCGACGGTCTTACCAAAAACTGACAGAAAATCAGTCGCGTTTAACAAAAATAATATGAGAAAAGTATACGTGATTATAGTTATCTTAACAGGAAAGTACCAATTTATAAAGCAGCATAAAACAATTAAACATATGCATATATTAAAAACATTTCAGCAAAATGCCATTCTATCTAAGGAACAAAAACTTGAAAATGTGGTCAGCAGATGTTTCTCTCTCCGTCGTAAGCTCTGCAAACCCCGTCTCCGTTATCTAACCTAACATTTCATACACATAGTGATTTGTCACCTTAGGTGGAATTTTCACCCATCAATTCGATAATTTTGTGATAATTTTCTCGATAATTTAAGTATAATTTCAGTCCACCGAAAGGAGAACGTTGAAAATGAAATCAGGAAATTATTTGCGGATAATGATACAGGTATTAGAAATACTATGCTTCTGTAATCATGCAACATGAAAGTAGTTCCGTTACCATGACGGTTTGGAAATTTACAAAATAATTGTCACAAACGTGTTCGCTTCAGGCTGTTTAATAGAGTCTATTTATCGACTTTCCAATTATGTGATATATACAAGAAAGTGTTAGATTCCTGCCATTATTAATATTATCCACGCAACTAAATTAACTTTTTATCCCTATACAAACTATTGATAAATTTTTACATCGTTGTCCGAGTTCAATAAGTATAAAAATACACTCAAAAAACATAATAATTCTAGAGAAAGGAAGTATTTTTCAGATGCCGCGTTCCTCGCATATTTGTTAGACATTATTTCAAAACAATACGACAGCCCCGGGGTTGTCACTTGTTTACAACATAATCAATTTCTGATATCCGTTGATTTCCTGTTGCTGCGCCTTTAACAATTTACACGTGATTACCTGTCTGATTTTTTTTAACACGAACACGATGCATGTTTTATTTTTTAATATTTTAAATTACTATTTACCTTACTTGAAATCCCAATTAAAACATAGCAGTAGTTGAATAATTTCAATATCTCAAAAACTGAAAAGTTATGTTATATTTTATATGTCATATTTAGACATAGAGACGTGCATGTGTGGGCGGTATACGGGTGTATTTATGTGTGGTTTTGAGTGTTCTGCATTCATGGTAATTTCACCCGATTAAAATACGCGATTTTAATCACATGTATTTATATATATTCTACATTGACAATCACTTGTTTAAAAAAAGGTATGGCCTATTGAGACGTCCGACTTGCAATTTTTACGGGGTGTGGGGGTGGGGGGGTTGATGGTTGGAGTTCAGTCCGATTCAGAATTAAGATTCTTTAAAACAGATGAGGAATATTCTGTGGCTAAGCAAACGGTTTAAGAAGTAATATTGACAGGTATTTCTTAAGTGATTTAAATGCGATATACTAGTAGGCGTGACAAGTTAAATATGAAAATCCTCACTTCATTTGTAGAAGTCCAAAAAAGGTTAATATTTATGGCACTTCATCTCAGTTAGATGCCGTCCCAAGTTTATCAAAGGACGAATAGCAACAGAAAATAAACGAATAAGTATTTAGGAAAGCATTGTCACCGCACATCCACGTTAAATATTTCGTTTATGATACAAATAAATTATTGATATAAGATTAACATACAATAAAAAGTCTCTGATACCAAGGTATTCGTTACTTCATTTACCCATTTTATTTTTCATAAAGATACGACTTCAGACTATATTATTCCTTTATCAATTTTTTCTATTTTTTTTTTATCGAAATAGTATATTTAATCTACAAGTATACATATACATTTTGAATTTATTTTACATAATGAAATCTCTTCAGTTCTCATCATGACATTGTATTTATACTAATGTTCATTTACGACCTGCAGACAATCTCACAGTCGTATTATTATAAAATATAAATTGTTTTTATTTTTGTCCGGAATTTACAATAATGATAATAATATTATTATCATCTATTATTATTATTATTATTATTATTATTATTATTATATAATACAGTAATAATAAGATTGGCGCTATTGTTATTAATATTATCATTATTATCATTATTTTTATTATTATTATTATTATTATTATTATTATTATTATTATTATTATCATCATTATTATTTATTTACTTATTATTTATTATTATTATTAGTGTTGGTTGTAGAATATTAGTTTAATATAGTCAGTTTTTCAATGTCGCTTTGCTCAACTCCGTAAGCAATTTTATATTTTTACGGATTCAATTTAGTATGCACTCGGAGAGAGAGAGAGAGAGAGAGAGAGAGAGAGAGAGAGAGAGAGAGAGAGAGAGAGAGAGAGAGAGAGAGAGAGAGAGAGAGAGAGAGGAGCTAATAGCATGATTTACCTTATTTTACAACCAAAATACCTGTAAAAATACTTACCTTGAGGTCTCCAGTGTGTATGTGGGGTATCAAAGACTGGTTTACTAATAGGCGACAGTGCGCTCGGATGTGGATATCCTGGAAGGTTAATGATATGAAATATATTTTAGCCTGTTGTATTGTTATTATCTCTCAAATTATTCGTGGAGTTTCCTCTTCATTTAAATAAGTGCAAAGTAAAATTAAAAGTATTTTAAAAGAAAGAGATCGTATCGTACAGCAGATTTCTAACATGATGTGACCTAATATAAAACGTAAATGCTCAGTAATCTTTCAATTAACATCTTTCCGTTGAGAGAAAAGAAAATTATCATCTTTTTATCTTGTTTTAGACGTATGATTATCACATTTTTATACAGCAAATCGTCTCCGTTATGAAATAAACTATAGAAATACCTGCACTCTGCGGACTTGTCTGTGGCGTCCATGCAGTTTTCCCGTATGAAGGATCTGTTTTAAAATAAATAACACAAATAAATCGCATATCATAAACAATATTAATTATCAATTAAACATTAACATAAAATTTAAAATTGAAATTCAAATGGGTATTTCATAATTTAAAATTATTTCAATGATAAAAAAACAACCCATTTTCAATCAAAAGCTTTCCTATGAAATACATTTCATATTCAATAGCTAGAATTTTTTTTTCAATTTTATTACATAATGCTATTATCCAATAAAGTTAGTAACGGAAATTATTTTTGGTTTCGATCAATAGAGGAAGGAAACCCCCATTCCTGTTTTCATATTCAGGGGATATGTAATTTCCCGAATCTATATCCTTACCGGGGAACATCATTCCGGGCAGAGCCGGAAAACTGCACGCGCGGTAATAATCCTGTTGCTTAATTCCTTGCATTCGTAAAGATTCTTCAAATCAGTCCAATAATATTATAAAATGTTGTTATATTTTCTTTTTGGCACCAGCCTAACAATTCTGATCGTCTATGTCAATCCAATTATCGCTACTAGGATCTTGTTTCCGACCCAAGTTGTAACAATTTCCCAAACGGAACTTGACCCAGTCGGTTACATGTATGTGTTGTTGAAACTTTGGGAAGGAAGCTTTCAAACATGGATTTTAAATAAGTTCCGAATGGACTGGAAATAATGTGTACAAAACCTCCATTGATTTATGAAAGTCGATATTTATACAGAAAGTCATGTTTAATCACAGCGCAATCTCTGTAACCAATCATCCCTTCCTTAGAGAGGAGGGATTTTATGTTAGGGCGGATCGCTAATAAGCAGTTGGGCGGAACTTGCCAATGATGCTATTGTATCAACGGTGTCAATTAACGTATCAAAGAATCGATGGCATAGTTGCACGCAAGCACGTGCAGTAATGTTGACATTGTTATTATTTTCAAGAAATACCGATAAAAGTCGATGAAACAGTTTCATCTAATTTTCAAGGACTTTAATTGGCCTACGGCAAAATCGGGCCTAGTTAATAATCACTTAGAGTAAACTACGGTCGGTCTGAAAGCTTGCTGTTTGCTTAGCTTAGAGCTGGCTTTTAAGTTTTATTTGCAATACGTACGTAATAATAGACACATTTTTCACATTATGTTCACAGATTTTTCTCATTATTTCTGCACTGTTTTTGATTTAAAGGAAATAAACCACAATTGGTTAGTTTATTCGGACAAATATTGATTCTTTAAGTGGGGGATAAAAACTCTTTAAAATATACTTAACAATAATACAAACGATCAAAGAAGAGTTTGGGTTTCTGTAACTAAAAGTTTGCTGCAAATATTTACCGGTTCCTTTGTTAGAGTTTGTTGGTTTTAAACTTAGATAATAACAATGTTTTTTCTTGTCAATATATCCGAGAGTATGATGTATTTTTTAGGGCAAATCAAAGGTAAATGAAGTTAGGATAGGTGTATTTCAAAATTATAATTTAAAGATTTTGATACATTTTCAAGGTGTGTTCAGTAGTTGCCTTGGAGAACTGCAATATATTCATGTACTTTCATTATGAATGATTTCCACAAGATGGCGTTTGCTTTATTACTAAAATAGTGTCATATTGTAATTTGTTCTCAGAATAGCACATTTCCCTTTCAGTACTGAAATAACAAATTCTTTAATGATGAAATAGAAAACATCTTCATAGCAAGTTTGATCTTAAAGTGGCATTAGCTGGATTTATCAAAAATTATTTCGATTTTTTTTCTACTTTTACAATTTGTACTTGATGTACAATAACAATTGAGCCAGCGGCTAAGAAAAATATTTTTTGGAAATTGTGATTTTTATGTTTACAGAATCTTGAACATACATGGGCTAAAAAATATAACATTAGAATGAGCGCAGGCGAGAGCAAGTCTTTTGTTTTCGTGGCAAACAATCCACAAAATTAGAAATATTATTTCAGACAGAATTCCTTTTTTTTTTTGGGGGGGGGGGGGGTGTTTTTTCTTCTTTTTGTTTTGTTTTTTTTTGTTTTTGTTTTTTTGTTTTTTTTTTGTAGGGGGTTCTCTTTTTGTTTTGTTTTGTTTTGGTTTTTTTTTTGTTTTTTGTTGTTGTTGTTTTTTTGTGTTTTTTTGCATTTCTTTGGTTATGTTGTAAGGATCTGGCGCAAATAAGAGATATACACAGGCATCTTTTATTCCTGGTTTTGTGAAAATTAGGTAAGGTCCAGTGTAGTTTCCATATACAAAAAGTAAGTTTGAATTAATCAATTGCAAGTGAATAATTTTAAAACTGGTTTTCTCAAGAAATTTTCACAAAATATATAGGATTATCAAGAATTTTTATGCCTGTGTGTATCTCTTTTTGCTATTGTACATCAATCTAAGCAGTAAAAAATAAAATGTTTTATCAAAACCCAGTTAATGACATTTGACTTTTGATCACTGAAATATAATAATTAAGTAAATATGTGTTCGTTCAATTAAGACATTAATGATTGAAATGTGTTTTGAATGTACCTTCATTTTCAAAATCTGCTTTACTCATTTAAATAATCACAAGAGGCCGGAACAAGTTATAAAGCTTATCCACGATATGCAAAAACCCATGGGATTTAAAATTGAAACAATATATTACTATAGTTTTGTGATATCTAATTCTAAATTTGGCATGAATCATTATCATTTTATGAATTATTATATATATATATATATATATATATATATATATATATATATATATATATATATATATATATATATATATACATTTTTGCAGCAGTCTCCCATAGACTCAGTGTTTACCTAAACGGCGTTTATATCACCTATAAATGAAGTTACTCATATGACGTCACAAAATTATGTGGCTTCATTCATTTAATGACGTCACACCTAGATATTTCTTTAAAAAAACTTTAAAATACTTTACTGTGCTACCTTGAACTTCGCTGTTCCATTATTTTGACCGATCACGTATAAGGCAGGGTATTCGAATCCATTATTTTGTTTTTCAATTTTAAAACTGTGATATGTATCTATAACGAATGAATGCTTGTCAGAGCGTGTGAAAATTCTAATATAACCCCTTTATATATATATATATATATATATATATATATATATATATATATATATATATATATATATATATATATATATATATATATATATATATATATATATATATATATATATATATATATATATATAAAGGGGTTATATTAGAATTTTCAAAATTTTGAAACAGTATTATACTATATAATTGATGAATTTTAAAATACTAAATTCTATAAAAAAAATTCAATATAAGAATGATACACGCACAATAAACAACCAGTTTCGTCGGTAAAGGATGAGATTGCACAAGAAATGTCAAAATGATGTGATTTGATATGATGAAAGACAATACGAAGCATGCATCAATTGATTGATTGCTAAGACATATTGTTTCTTAAAAATATACCTAGCTTATAAACATAATTCTTCAACGGTCTGTGAGGAATAAGTTGAATGATTTTATTAACAGGTCTCTTATCACCATTATTATTTATCACAATTACTATTAATGTATTGTTTTCTCAATGCTGCAAAACATTTACAAAGAAATCAAATATGGAGTTCGTTTTCATTTTTTATGTCGGTGTTGTCATTATGTTGGTGTTTTAACTAAGGACATTATCTTTTTTATTATTGAATGATATTTGTCGGTATCTACCCGTTTTTACTTCTGCAATATTCGACGAAAATCTTATTATACATATAAGTCCCTTGTAATATCAGTTATACGTATCACTATTACTTAAAAAATTTGGCGAAATTGCATTGTCAACTATACAAATCTCAAATACAAAAGTATAAATCTTCAGATATGATCATTACAACGTCAACTATAAAAATCTCAAGTTCCAAAGTATTCATCGGGTATAAAGTAAAAAAGAAAAATTAATAGATAATCGAATCATAAAGTCCATTATAACACGACAAATTGGACACACAAATGGTCTCAACATGAAGAACAATTGCGAATCTCAAACGGAATGGGACCAGGTGTGCGGAGGGAGTCAGCGTGCCCTGCCTGCATGCCATACACACAATTACTATATGCTATATGCTTATATATGTTGCCTTTTGTAGATTCTTATAAAATCTTAAATAAAATTATTTGCATTAGTTGAATATGCGTTACCAATATATGAGCAATCGATTTTTTATTTCAGTCATTTGCATTCTGTCGCACCCAAGTGTCTGACATACTCCATATTCTGACAATTATTGTTTAACAAGTAATCCCCAATTATTGCAGTTTGATGTATTATGTCCATACTTCATAAGAAAGTCAAGTCATGCTTTAGGAATATAAAATCTCAGATACCAAGGTATTAATCTTCAGGATGTCCGGATACATATACAAATCCAGTGAAGGTTGGACAAACACGGACCTCTAGAAATACAGAGTTGAGATCAGGTTCCATGGAGGAATAATCATTCCTAGTTGAATTTAGTTGTCAATTTCAAGTACCTTCAGCCAATATTTCTTTAATTTTTTTCTAAATATAAGCAAAGGATATTTTCCTAATTTGTTCTAAATCATTGCATTTGGACATAACCTAGTATATTCTTACAAATACATGTATGTGTCCTTTTTAAGTAATCTATACCTGATTGGAGCCCCATCTCCCCACACCTTGCGTATATTATAATTAGCGATGTTTACGACATATGTTTCCAATATTGAAAATGATGTTTTTTTTATTACATTTCAAACATAAATTATATTTTCACCTTAGTCCAAACACAACCTTTCTACATTGTTTATTTCTACATTGGGTCTTGTTAAAGAATATGAAGTCACCCTCTCAGGAATATTAGACAGTATTGTGGAGCACGACCACAGAGAGTGAATCCCTTTCGCCAATCATATATATAAAATTAACTGATGACAATTTCACCGAACTTGACCTTTTCACTGAATTCGAGAGGTTTTCTGTAACATTTGCGACGGGTGTGCGATGCTGGCGGGGGCGCTAGCTCCCGGGACACCTGGTCCTACCTCGTTTGGGATTCGCAATAGTTGTCCATGTTGAGACCTTTGTATATCACCAGGCTTGACCTTTTCACCGAATTTGACATTTTCATCGAACTTGGCACCATAGCTAAAAAGTTATAGTTACCTAGGGCAGTGAATTAATTAACACATAATGCACTTTTGTATCTGTTATTTCATATCACGATTTCAAATTAACTTTTCTTTTTCATTTTTCATTATCTTGTATCCTCCTATCATACCTAAAATCATTATCATTGCTTTATCAATGTTAACTTCTCTGTAATAAGATACGTTTGTTATTAATGTATCAAGAATAGACAGCAAATAATTTATACTTTAAAAAAATAACCTTGACATCTCTACACATAAAATCGGTGAAATTGTCTTCCCTTGTATAACTCCTTGTAAAAATCATGAATGGTAGCTTTGGAGTAAATTTCCATTTATAATAATCATAGATATAATGTTTCATAAAGTAATTGTTTTCCATTCATTCCTAAATTTGAAACTTTATATCATAATTTAGTCCTATCTTATCTGTTAACCGCTTGTTTATGATATCTAAATCACCAGCAGAGGCTAAATTTTCTCCGCCAAATTTTGTGACAATATTGTATATGACAGAACTAATTATAGCGTCAGCAATACTTTAAGACTGACCTAAATCCGAATTAAGCACCAGTTAATGTCATATCCTTTTCTTTTGACCTATTTATGAGTCTTTGATATAAAACATTTGTACAAAAATGCAAAACTGAGTAAGCGAATACCTCTGTCTCTATAATTTTACATCTATCCTATCGCTTTTCTGGTAATATTATGTTGGTGCTTACATCACCAAACTTTTTAAGAAATGTAGTCTGTAAAACTTAAAAAAAAGAATTAGAGAAATACTTAAGCAAAAATGACTTGATTACTTTTGTTTATGTTCTTTAAGATTGTGTCTGAGATATGTGTACTATTTGCGTTGCAGATAAATAATGCATGCTAAACTCAAATAATTATGGTGAATGATTTCTCCCATTTCGCGAAAAGGCGACAAAAGTTACGCGAAAGGCGAGATTTTTAAAATTCTAAAACGGCGCATTTTCGTGTTAATTTTGTCGCCTTTTCGCGATTTCCCGTAGATAATTAAAGGCGACAACCCCCCGAATTTGCGTTAGAAACGACGCGAACATACGAAAAAGCAAAATTTCAGAAATCAGCCACCATAAATAATTCTGCTAAACCAAATTTTTCTCAGTTAATCCCTAATTTTCTCAGGTAATCCAAGTTTTGAGAAAAACTAGGTTCAACTCACTAATGTGATATTGGATAATAATAATAATAATAATAATAATAATAATAATACATGCATGCATGCATGCATACATACATACATACATACATACATACATACTTATACATTTAAATAACCCTGTTGTTTGCTCAAATCAAAAGAAAAGTGATAATTCGTATTGTTCACATGACCCTGTCTGTACCAAATGGGTTGGCCTAGCATGTGTAGGTGTAAGGCTTAGGTCAATTATCAGTTTCTTTAATATCCAGCGTATCTTTGTTAATTGAATGATCATGATCGCAATATTTAGTTTTATTTATTTCCAGAGTGATGACCGAATTATTACGTATTAACTTACAATTTACAGTGCGCTATCTGTATTTTCCGACACCCTAGTACAGTGGAATCTGGCCTAAAGATCACCTCACTTAGAAGGCCACCTTGCAATTAAGACCAAAATATTCTACTTGTGGAATTTCAAAATAAATATAAAATTAATCCTGAACCTCACTTAAGAGACCGATCAGACAAATTTGAGTCAGTCATTGAGGTGGTCTTAAAAGCGAGGTGCAACTGTATATACTTGAATACTTAATCACACTGTAAAATTCATCGACTACATTTGAAAGTAAAGGTTAGACATTCATGTTCCTACTGTAAACATATTATGTTGGTGCTTACATCACCAAACATTTTGAGAAATGTAGTCGGTAAAACTTAAAAACTAAATTAGAATTAGATAAATGACTGGATTACTTTAGTTCATGTTCTTTAAGATTGTGTCTCTGAAGTATGCGTACTTTTTGCGTTGTAGATGAATAAACTCAAATAATTATGGTGGATGATTTCTGCCTTTTCGTCGAAAAGGCGACAAAAGTTACGCGAAAAGGCGAGATTTTTAAAAGTCTAAATTGGCGCCTTTTCTTGTTAATTTTCTCGCCTTTTCGCGTTTTCACGTAGATAGTTAAAGGCGACAAACCGCCGAACGGCGGGTTTTCGCGTTAGAAACAACGCAAAAAGGCGATATTGCAGAAATCAGCCACCATAAATAATTCTGTTAAACTAGTTAAATCCTTTTTTTTTTCAGGTAATCCAAGTTTTGAGAAAAACTAGGTTCAACTCACTAATGTGATTTTGGCAGCTCAATTTGAATTATCTGCATGAAAACTAGTTTTAATTAAAAAAAAAACCTAGGTTTAATTGCGCCACAATTACGTCAATACTCGTTAGTGTGATTCTGGCGCAGTTAAACCTATTTTTTCTCAGTTAAACTTGGCTTTTTCTGAAGACACACTAGGTTTAATTTTTTTTTGGTGATTTTGGCGCATTATAGTTAGTTTGTTTAGTTAAACCTTATTTTTCTGCACCAAAATCATATCAATTCTCATAAATATAAATTTGGCGCAGTTAAAACGAGATTTCGGATAAATTTGGTTTTTATCGAGAATGTCTTTGGTCCAGTTAAACTTAGTTATAAAAGTTAAATCTACTTTTTCTCATGTTCAATGTGGGTTACTGAGAAAAACTAGATGTAATTGAAGAAAAACTAGATTAACCTGAGATAAACTAGGTTAAACTCATAATTGTGATTTTGGCGTGTCCTAGATAATATTCAAGATGACGAACATAGAGGTCTGTGTTTGTCCAATATTCACTTTTAATAACCCAGAAGTAGGATCAGGTGTAACGGACGAATTAAACTGGAGTCCTATAATATCCGAGTGAGTCCGATACCATACATGTATGTCCACAGACAAAAGCAGATCCATCACAATTTGTATAATTTGTAAAATGCATATATGCTGCCGGGGTGAAGTCTTTTGAACCCTTTTTTTGACCTGGACGAGTTTAAATTTAAGATAATAAAAATTAACATTAAAATTACACTGACTAGAGTAATCGTTCCTACTTGTCACCATAAATAAGAGAGTATCCAGTGAGGAATAAAACGTTTTTCCATTGCAGCTTGTCATAACCGAAAAGTCAAAAGAATCATCCGTATGATAATCAACTCAGGTTAGTGATAACTACCTACAGTCCTTGCACCGGAATGATTCCCTATAAAACAATTATTTTATAGTTTGTACTGTTGAAGGGAAACCTTTACCAAACTAAACAACTATATAACTACATGAAACAGAATTCTTGAAATTCAGTGTTAAGCATTATGTAGATGTTTGATAGAAGTTTGTTAATAATTGTAAATGTTTAACATTTTTTAAAAAAGAACATCACCACTCCAATATATGCCATAACTTGATGACAGGAGTTACGATGACGATCCTCTTAAAAAGTGGTTCCGTAAAGTGGAAATTTCATGGTATTAATTAGCCTTAATGAGAATGTTTTGAAATCGTGCTAGTATCGTTTTAGATAATATGTAGCGATGCTCCCACCAGCCTTCCCCGTCTCCATTTGTTAAAGTAATATCTTATTGACCATGGTGATTTCCATCTTCCTTTTCCTCGAGATTTTGTGAGGAAAGGAGTGTCTGTGTACTAATGTCCTTGTATGCCAGCGTATGATCATACTCAGTAGGTGTGGTTGATTAACAGATAAAAATAAATTTAAATATCTGCTAATTGACATTTACGTTGGTTGAGACTACTAATGATATATTAATATTATCAACCGTGGTTTTACGATGATGAATTCCGTTTGGTGAAACAAGAAATGATTCGTTGTCAAAAATGTCAATTTCAAATTTAAATGTACAATGTAGAAATTGAATGAGGCAGCACCATTCAGCGTTTTATTCAATGTGCTTAAAATCTCTGTGTGATATTTAAAATAAAAGTAACATATACATATTGAAATACAGCTCAGTTAAAAAGAGACCTAAATAGAACATTCAAGCTAAAGCTCGATTGGTTAAAACTGAAAAATTTTTATGCCAAAATGTAATGATAAGAGTTGTAGTTCTGACAAGAGACTGTGAAGTATTGAGTACTCAAGAAATTTACTCGCGTAACTGGAAAAGACAATCGAGATCTTACGTCGTCAAATGTTGTTGTTCATCATCTTGCAATTTCAGCTTCGTCTTATGAATTAATGCATATACTTGAATTGAGCTTAAAAACATTCAACGTAAATTCATCTTTTCCAATTTTTGTACCATTTAGCCAGAAACATTTCAGATGCGGAATACTCTATCATCTGTCCTAATGTAATTTATTGGTTGGTTGGTTGTATTGTTGTTTAACGTCTCACTCAAGAATCTTTCACTCATATGGAGACGTCACCTAATGCCGGTGATGGGCTTAAATTTTTGGCCTATGCCCGGCACGTACGGCCATTCGCAGTGAGGGTTCTTTAACGTGCCGACAGCTACTGTGACACGGGACTTCGGTTTATACTGTCTCATCCGAAGGACAGGAATCCGACCTGCCGCCGGCTGGACTCGAACTCACGACCAAGAGTCAAGCGCGCTCCGCCGGGTGGACTCGAACTCACGATCTCACGATCAAGAGTCGAGCGCGCTACCGACTGAGCCAGGGCGGCTCCTAATTTGATTTGTACGACTGAATACATATATATATATTCTTACAGGCATATTGTTCCTAAAAATTATCATTGAAAACTGATGGTTATTGATGTGAAGTTATGCCCTGATCCAGATTCCAATGACTTTTTCGATGGGCTAACTTCCAAAAGTAATTTAAGACAACTACATAGATTCAAATCTAGGTTATGTAAAATACCGATGAAAATACCATTCCAGCGTTAAAAATTGTTCTTCAATATACATGTATATCCTGCCTTTGTTCCATCCAGATGGTATAGCGGATCAATTCCTTTTTTCTTGTATAAAATGTTCCCACGATTGCATTTATTACTCTCTGATATCTTTGTATTCATTTACCAAGTTGAACATGCGCGAAACTTTCCGATTGAGCTCAAAGTGGAGGTCATACGAGTAGCGACCAGGTCAAATCGAATTTCTGTCATCCTGCACAAGAATTCAACGAAACCCTTTTCATTTGTTTATACCTCGAAATGCAGAAAATGTTGATATTTATGAAAAAATACTTTATAAACTATCAAATATTCATATTTTATCGCATTTTCAAACCAAAGCAACAATTTTGCCATACTGACAAGACAATATGTCTTTATTATACAAAAGTATTTATCTCTATATATATATATATGACGCACTAAAACCAACAGCTCTTTATATCCAAGGGTGTTCGGTCTAAACAAAAAGATGTAAGTCATGAAACGAATTATATAAATCATAAAAATGACTGTCAGAACAGACAAAAATATAATAAAATATTCGGGACGATCTATACAATCTTCAGGACGAAAAGTCTTAAAGGTTTTTTTTATATATATTTTAATACAAAAGATGTTATGTTTACGGATCAGTTTTGCTGAAGTGCCCAGTATATATATTTATGCAGCGCACTTATTAATTTGTACAGCGAATTTGAAATTCATTTCCATGAATTTTGAAAATCAGAGATAAACAGGTAAATATTGTAGAGAAGATATCATTAGCATTTAAACAATATCTGTAAGCTCAAGAGTCTATTGTTCTATTTGCTTCTTTGTAGTATCGTGACGACAATATAGTAAAATCCATATACCCTGGCGGGGTGGAGTCTTGTGAACCCTTTCTCGGCCCGGACGAGTTTAAATTTTAAGTAATTAAGCATAACATTAAATTTACACTGATGTGACCGAGCAAAATTATATATTAAATTTTGGACATTTTAGTTCTTATATTAAAATTCAGAATACTATATACACAAACGGGAATTTGGCAACTAAGCTATACGACAAACGCGACGATTTCGGCTTTCCCATTGTAAATTTTCCACATTTAAGTAGTAATATCCCACAGTCACCCGTATATGGAGTTTATATTTCACAAATGATCCGATATGCCAGGGCGTGTTCAACATATGAACATTTCATATACAATGTAAACTACTCATTGACAAATTATTGACACAGGGATATAGAAAACCGCGTTTGATGTCGACATTCCGCAAATTTTACGGTCGATATAATAGTCTTGTTTGTGATTACTCTGTTTCACTGGGTAAATGTTGAGTTGAGTTTTCGTTGGCGGTTGTTGAGACGAGGATTCGTTCCTCACGTATTTCATTTGGACTTGACTGTGGAATCACGGCGGGTGTGACCGTCGACAGAGGATGCTTACTCTTCCTTGGCACCTGATCCCACCTCTTGGTTTCCAGAGGTCCGCGTTTGTCCATTTTTGCCGGATTTGTATCTGTGTCCTGGACATCCTAAAAATTTATACTTTGGTATCTGAGATGTTTTATATTTGGACATTTAACTTTAATTATGCAGTTTCTGCAATTTCAGTAATGTTATTCAGTGCAGTATAAGTTTAATACTTATTAATTAGGCTATACCTTAAGTGCCACCTGTCACAGGTTAATTCCAATTGTCTGGAGAGGTGAGACGTCTCAGTCAGTTAATTGTACATAACTTTAAAGGATTACATATCAATTAAGGAATATATTTAATACACTCGATGTATTACGCGTTATATATTTTAAACATGTTCATGTTTTATTTAGTTAGGTTTTGGGCCTCTGTACGGAACACGCTGGTGTGATAACGGAAAATCCGGGATCCACCAACCGTCAGTGTGAAATTATTAAAAAGTCATTTTTATTTATAATATCGTCGTTAATAACTGTAATATATGTATTCGATATCCCAATAACAGCAAAATCTACGTGATTATATTTGGTGTTGGAATCCGGGATCCCGTCTACCTTCACAGCAAAGCGAGTTAACTTCTATTCCCCATAGTAAGAGTGCAGTCTTTTGGAATTAACCAAAGAAGATGCAAAACTGGAGATATCAACAATATCCTCCCAATTTCTGGATTGCACCAGGAATGCAAAGAGACAGCAGCTTCCAGGATTGTTTAAGGAGATGCCACCGGTGTGGATTAGCAGATTTGTGATACAACGATTCCTGTAGAGCAAGGCAGGCTGTTTGTTTCAAGTGTGGAAAACTTGGACATTTTGCTCTGCATTACAAAAAGGCCAGTGATTCGACCAGAATTAGCAGTGGATCGTAAACAGAAATCTAAAAGACCCAAGTCCAGCGCAAAACGGAGGAGAGATAGGATAAAGATACATAAATTTATTGAAAATAAGAAATCTTGTGTACTTTTGCCACACCATAGACTATCTAACGACGAATATGCCAGATTATGCAGTGTTAGGACCAAATACCAGCAATTAAAAGATTTGATATTAAAAAAATCAAAATTTAACAGTGAAAAAAGAGTGGTTTCAAGCTCACTATGAAATGGCAAACCATAAGTGCGATGAACTATTTAGGACTAATCAGATTCTGACAGAAAATTTAGAAAAGAAAGTGAAACAGAAACGGAATTAATACAAAAGATTCAAATTTTGGATAAACAGAAGGAACTGTTAACAGGGAAAATACACAGTCTGGACCCGGTTGCACAACACATTGTTAAATTTAATCTACAGTTAGCCCATTGGTTTAACATTGGTTAACGTCACGTTAAATTTAACAAACTGTTGTGCAACCGAGTCCTGGGATCTAAAGTTGAAGATTTAGAATTACAAAAATATAACATGTACCAGCAAATTAAATAGTTCAAAGAACGTATCGAATTTCATTGATAAAGAAATTGAAATTTTGAAATCAAGTATACGGACGCAGAGTGAACAGAAATATGTGAATCCACCTCGGAGAAAAGGAAATCAACATAGATTCTAAAACACGTGGACGTGTCTTCCCTCGGGAAGGAGAAAATGTAAGCGAGAAAAATCATATATTAAATTTGACACGTCTCAGTCAATTAATTGTTCATAACTTTAAAGGATTATATATCAATTAAGGACTATATTTAATACACTAAATGGATTATTACAGCGTTATATATCTTATACATTTTTCATGTTTTATTTAGTTAGTTTTTAGGCTTGCCTCTGTACGGAACACACTGGTGTGATAACGGAAAATCCGGGATCCACCAACAGTCAGCCTGAAAGTATTAAAAGTTATATTGATCATCGGTATTATTATTATTATTATTATTATTATTATCGTTATTATTATTATTATTATTATTATTATTATCGTTATTCTAATAACTACACATTCTACGTGGTTATACTGACTCGAGTCATCGTTCCTACCTGTCACTATACATAAGACATACACGTTTTTCCCGCACAGCTTGTCATAACCGAAAAGTTAGTAGAGTCACCCGTATGATAATCAAAAGGTTACTCCGCCCCGCCATCTTATGTGAATCAGACAATATATTATACAATTAAAGTAAAAAAAGTGATTTGTTTTATTGATAACAATGCCAAGCCTGCCATGACAATTGATCCCAGTTTCAAATATCATCTGAAAGACTTCCAAAAAACCCGAGCACATGGCGAAGTAATGGTCAGTATTTAACGTATGATCAGGAAGCGAGAATCGAGCCCGGAATACTCCGCTTGCAAGATCAAATCTAAAACCGACTGAGCAGTTGTAAAAAGTGAATGACAATTGACACCGAGTAAACATTTTGGTATTTAGGCTAAATTAAAATGACACGTCTTACAGAATGATGAATTGTATATTATTCCAAGTTTGCATAAAGTGAGCTAAATTTAGTACATAGGTAGCAGTTAACTCCCTTTATCGATAAGTGTTTAATCCAGATATGCGATGATATCAAACCCAATAGAGTTCTGGGTGCAAAACAAAACTTATATTCCCACAACATTCAAGTATGTGTCACTGATTTTTTGTCAAGACTTTACTACAATGATCCTTTCATAATTACGTAATAACTTGTTCAATATAATGATAAATTCAATTTAAATTTATAATATGAATTGAAAACCTGAATCCTGAATGAAATTTGATCACACACACAGACACAGACACAGACACAGACACAGACACACACACACACACACACAGAGAGACATATATATATATATATATATATATATATATATATATATATTTATATATATATATATATATATATATATATATATATATATATTTCAATCGTGTATAAAGAATTACTAGTAGCTCAGTTTAGTGTGGTATTCAATGATATAATTTGTTGTAATCAGAAAGTCAGTAAATACTTAATTATATATATATATATATATATATATATATATGATATATATAACATTATATATATATATCCGATATATATATGCATATATATATATATATCATAATTGATTCTAACATTAAAAGAAGTCCGAAGGTGATGCACATATTTATATATATTGATAGAATTCATGTCAGACATATATTAGATAAGTACATAGAGAGAAAGTTAGGTATACCTATTTCAATCAAAGAACAATATTTGATAAAATATGAAGTACTTGTATGAAACTGTATACAAAATAAAATATTTAAACATGCAAATTAAGATACATTTCAGTCTCTCGACATGGTTTTAGTTGTTGTCAAACCTTTTAATATATAAAAAGTTTGAGATACCAAGGTATCAATCATAAGAATGTCCAGGATATAGGTACAAATCGGGTAAAAAATGGACAAACACGGACCTCTTCAAATTAAGAGGTGGGATCAGGTGCCATGAAGGAGTAAGCATCCCCTGTCGACCGGTCACACCCGCCGTGAGTCCACAGTCAAATTAAAATGAAATACATGAGGAACGAATCCTCGTCATAATTGGTACAGACGTCTCAATAACCGCCATCGAACAGGTAACTCAACATTTTACTTAGTGAAACAGAGTAGTCGCAAACAAGACTAAAATACCGACCGTAAAATTTGCAGTTTTTTTTTGTTACATTTAGTTTATAAATCATTGAATTTAGAGAATCATGTAACATGCTGTTAAATCAATTTCAAGGGATATTTGAGAGCTTGGGAGAGGTAATGCTGCAGCATCAAGGCAGTTTTAAAATCGAATTGAAAATATCTACTTGTACTTCTAAAACCTGCATAGGATAACGTAACAAGAGTTTAGAGTTATTAATTCAGAATTTGAATTATCAATATATGTTCAATTACATTGGTTTCAATTCGAATAAATATTGATGTATTTGAACCCATTGTATTGATATAATGTTTAATGAAACTTAAAACCAATTCTATGATCCCCGCTAGTCGCTATAATTAGCATGCAAATATGGACACGCCTCACACACGTTTCTTGAGAAATATTTCTGATATGAGCGCATCACATGAAATTAACAGAGCGTGCATCACAGCGCAGGTGCAGAACACACGTGGACCAATACTTTAAACTTGTTTGTCAAAATGTTTCGAATTATGTCATTTGGAGGGAAAAACAATTAGTACGCGAGGTTAATGTGAATACCTTTAAATATGTTTAATTGTATCCAATGATATCATCTATAGGTTTCAAAAAGTAATGATCCGTTTTTGATATAAAAAGGCAATAATTGTCAGTCGTCATGCTGGCGCACTTTACTCATCACTTTTGGGCCTTTTTATCACACGCCATAAATATTGTATTTCGAAATGTAATTTCGGGTTCAAAAAACAAATAGTACTTTAAAGTTGTGAATCATTCTAAAATACAAAATAAATACGGATTGACATGCTGAAAAGTCAAGTTTGAGAGATCAGTTACATTTTCAAGATGTCTAACAGAATAGAAAATTCAAAGAATGGCGAATAAGAAGACCAGAAAAAACCATTGGTCGAACTGACATTTCCTGTTGACTGGGCATATTCGTTTGGACTGAGCACACTTGATTATCTTAAAATCGTAATTAGAATGGGTTTGTCACGTGTTGTCTAACTAGATTTGTTAAATTACGGATACAGGATACATTTCAGAGATAATAATGATGACGCATATACATATGGAATTGAATATAATAAAGGCACACAGATATAAAAAATGACATTAATGTCGGCATACAAATATATACAATTTGAAATAATGATTGCCCATACAACATATAAGAATAATGATAATATAAATAATGATGATTTACCTACGACGATGTTGAAGAACATGCATAATGAAGCCACGGGTATTATAACAATGGCGTATATACGACGAAGAATGCGAAAAATACAGGTATAAATGATAATAATGAAGGCGCACGTATATATGAAATCTATAACAACAATGACGTATTAACAATAATGAATACATGTAGAAGTGCATATATAAATGATAATACTGAAGGCATACAAGCTACAATAATAATTGTGACACACATAAGTCATATAAAAATTGTAATAATAATGGCGCACATATATATAAGGAAGCTACAATAATAATAATGACAGAGACGTAAACATATAAAGACATTGTAATAATGACGACGTACGTACATATATTTTGTTTGAATGATTATTACGCCACAGTCAACACTGGTAGCCCAATGTTCAATGTTGAAGGAGAGAACTGGTTACAATGTAAATGTACCCGGGAAGAAACCACTGGCATTCCGAAAGCAAACTTTCTCACAAACTCAGCTTAGGTCCCAGTGGCTGCATTACTTACTCAGTCACGGAAGCCCCCCCCCCCCCACACACACACACACATCCGGGCACATGTACAAACGTACATACATATGAAAGTGATATTAATGATAATAATAATGAAAATGCTAATAGTGGCGTAATAAATAAATAATTTGTAATAATAATAACATTCCTATAGGAATTATAAAAAATGTTGACTAATATACCGTTATAAAGTTATAATAATAATAATGCGACTGGTACATATACAATTGTGATAAAATGGAGTAAAATCATATAAATATGATGATAATGATGGCACATGCGTATTTTAAAATTATAATTTCTAATTGTTCATATACATGTAGAAATTATAAAAATAATGGCATATTTCTATGCGGAAATGATAATATAATTACGCACATACATGTAGAGATAATAATAGCATATTTCCATGTAGAAATGATAACAATAAAGGCGCACATACATGTAGAAATGATAATAATGATAATGGCGCATTTCTGTTAAGAAATCATAATGATAATGGCGCATTTCTGTTAAGAAATCATAATGATAATGGCGCATTTCTATTTAGAAACGATAACGATATGACGCATTACTTTTTAGAAACCATAATGATAATGGTGCACTTCTATGTAGAAATGATAATAATAGAAATGTTGCATTTCTATGATGAAATGGTTATAATAATGGCGCTCTTCTATGTAGAAATGGTAAATAATGACACACTATATGTAGAAATATTATAAACATAATACCAAAGTTATAAATAAATGCTGACGACGATCGTTTCTGTCAATTAGACTTCATCAGTTAAGCACCAATTTTAAATAGATTTTCTGAAGAGAAAGTGGTATCATACAATGCTGAATAATAAATCTAAATGCATAGCCAAATCCGTCTAAGAGTAAAAACTGTTAAAAGATGATTATCCTAGCTTTTGAAGAATTTAGAATTTAAATGGCGTCATCAGTGTGAAATATTACTTGAGGATAAGATTATCAACTGGTACCGAAATACCAGGTACTAGGTTTATGTATACCCTCGGGAACTCAAACGGTCCACCAGTAGTGACAACGACCTAGTGGTTATAAATATTATAAACATAATACCATAGTAAGAATGCTCAAGTCGATCGTTTCTGTCAATTAGACTTTATCAGCTGAGCTCCAAATTTAAATAGATTTTCTAAAGGGAAAATGCTATAATACAAGGCCAAATAATAAATCTAAATACGTCGCCAAATCCGCCTAAGAGTAACCACTGTAAAATATAATGACGCAGTTTTATGTAGAAATGATTATAATTTAATTTTTTGTAAAACACCTCATTCGATAGGATGAAAATGTTAGGTTAAATCTGTATAACCTACTTTGCTATCACGCGAGGAACTACGTCATCCGTTGCCTGGACAACAAGTGCAGCTGTTCTATATATCATTGCGCTTCATCATCAATAGTTTGTGTTGTATCTTTAAAATATCGTTATTAGAATGTACAAATGGTAATAATAAAATAATGTTTGTTTGTTTGTTTGTTTATTGTTGTTTAACGTCCCACTTTCACTTATATACGACGTCACCATATGACGGTGAAGGGCTTCAAAGTTTGGCCTATGCGCGGCACTTACGGCCATTGAGCAATGAGGGTTATCTAATGTACCGACAACTACTGTAACAAGGGACCTCGGTTTTTACTGTCTCATCCGAAGGACAGGAAACCAACCTGCCGCCGGCTGGACTCGAGCTCACTACCTCATGATCAAGAGTCGAGCGCGATACCAACTGAACCTGGCCGACTCAATAATAATAATGACGCACTTCTATGTAGAAATGGTACTAATAATGACGCACTATATATGGAAATGATAATAATAGCTTACTTCTATGTAGAAATGGTAATACAAATGAAACACTTCTATGTAGAAATGGCAAAAATAATAATGGTAATGGTGCATATACATGTAGAGATGAAGATAACAATGGCGCACTTCTTTGTAGAAATGATAATAACGATGACACAGATACGTACAAAAATGACAAGAGAATAAAGATGAAAGTGATTAAGGCGTACATAGTTACACATATATTAACATTGGAGCAAATAGATATAGAAAATGTATATTAACCCTTTCAACCCTACAGACTATAATAGACTGGTCTTAAATGATAGAAAACAGCAAACCGCTTAGATATTCGGGTTCATTGATGTCTAACACTAATACCGGTAGAGAAATCAAATGATTATGATCTATACGGAACGAGAAATGATTCCCATAAATAGAACATAGAAACTTAAAGCAAAATAAAACAAAACAAAACAAAAAACAGGTAATGTTTATTGGGAAAATTACATTTTCCCAACTGTATGGAGGTTATCTGAACAAGTTACATTTGGTGTTATACGTGTAAACTACTACGTGAAGCTTTTATCCTCTGTTATGTATATTTGATGATCTGATAAGAAATGAAAACAGAATAAGTTTTGTATTTTGATACTTTCAAAAAGTATACCGTACCCGATGACAATAATTATGTTCGCTTCGGAAGTAGTATCTCCAGTCAGCAGGTGCTCTTCCTTCGACAGATAGAGGTAATAAAGTCACCTGCACTCAATATTAAAATATTTCTTAACGCGATAATGATAATGGCGAACCTACATCACATTACATGACTGCAAAATCAAAACTTTTGGTCAAAATAGAAATACATTAAGAGCCTACATTGTTTGTGTCATACAGTCGGTGTTTCCTGACCTGGCTGAAAACAGATAAGAAATTTCTCTCTTTTTTCTACAAATAGTTTATTTTTAAATAAATAAAATTATTATTATAGTCAATCATGCACATTCTTCTGTCTATACAAAGATATAGATAGTGAGTCTGAGTGTCTGTACAGGGAAAGGCATAATGCGTCCATCTTTCTGTATGCTTAATTTTCGCCATTTTCACCCTTCAGATGAAAGGGCGAATTTAAAAGGAAAGCGAAATATTCAAACTTAACTTTGAAGCACTGACCTACATGCTATCCAGATTTTGGTTATTTAGGCGAATTTAAAACGGGGAAATACATGTTTTCTTTCGTACAATGGCGAAAATAACCAAGAGCGAAAATTCCAGGTATACATTAATTGTTAGCATAACTGGGGAGAGATACAATGATTCTGTTCGAATCCCGGACGGAAGCTAACAGAAAGTATTCTTTATTAGGTGAATCAATTTTGTACTATTATATACATCTTTGGAAAAGGGTCCATTTTTAAATTCATTAGTGCAAATATGATTGGTCAGGACTGACTAAGATTTTGGGATTCAAGAATAGTAGGAAAGATATTTAGTCTGGACAGTTATAGAAATCTCCAGGTATATTTCAGACACTATATTTTTTATAATATCTCAGAAAAAAAACATTCAAGAGGATAATACTATAATGCATTCTTGCATTCTTATCATAACACTTAGAATATAAAAATGTCAGATACCAAAGTATTAATTTCAGGATGTCCAGGATACATATACAAATTTGGTGAACGTTGGACAAGCACGGACCTCCAGAAGTTGGATCAGGTGTCATGGAGGTGTAAGCATTCTTTTGTTGACTGGTCACACCCGCCGTGAGTCCACAGTCAAATCCAAATGAAATACGTGATATAAGTTACTATGTCGATTTTTATTTCATTATTGTTATTCAAATATAGAAATTTACCTAACAATACCATGCATCGATTGTTGACGTATATTTCATACAACCTATTACTCAAGTCTACGTGCGTCGTAGTGACACTTGAAATTTGAAAAGGTTTACTACAAATGCAGTTTCAACCTGGAGAGGAAGTTCAGTCATCTCCTAACCAATTACCGAAGTGAAATGATTCTGCAAATATTGAAAATTCAGTGTTTGTTTTGAAGATACGTTTTATAGAGAGCAAACATTAAGTTGAGTGTTAGCTTCAACTTTATATGAACCATTCATATAGCAACTGTGGTCTATATCTTGATATGTAAATAGTTCGAAGCATCAACAAGCCATATATATGGAATTTCAATAATTTTTATCCGACGTGTTATTTTTAATTGTCAAGGAATCATTTTCTGTGCAGTTGCAACCGTTACCAAATGCTTATAAGTACTTTAACTTACAGTTTTTAACTCTTCAGATTCCTCCTATTGTCTTGTCAATATTTCACTCGGATTTTGTCAATATTTTGTACAATTATTGTTTGTAAAAGATTACTTAATAAAAGACAATGTTGAAAACGACGGTATGACAGGTGAAGAATAACCATCAAATTAAAACTCAATCCTTGTTCCTGTGTATTTTTCATTATTATTCAAGAATTGAGTCAGTGCTTAAAAGACATTTGTGAAATTGATTTATTCCCTTGATATTTTTTTTATTTTCATATTATTTATTATCATTATTGATGGTAGCAAAAATGTCTAATTCATCCCGTTTCCTATTTCACTAGGTAAGGTACTCCCATAGTTTCTTTTTTTCATAGATTTTTCATAGGTTCGAAGAGAGCTTAGTAAGTATGTCAGCATAAGACTGCAATATATCCAGGTGTGGAATGCTGTCGTCTACAAATACATCCTGGTGGGAAGCCGATTATAAACGACATAGCACAAAATAAATAGAAAACCTACATCAACCTCTACAATTAATGATGATGATGATGATGCAAATGTAGCTATACAAGAAAATCATCAGACATGAGGACTCGGTATTCAAGGGAATATAAATAGAAAGAAAAACAAGATAGGTAGGTAGGTAGGTAGGTATAGATAGATAGATAGATAGATAGATAGATAGATAGATAGATAGATAGATGGTAGTTTCATAGACGGACAAATAGGTAGATAGAGACAGATAGATACCCTATATCCTTCATAGACGATACAAATGAGAGAGAGAGAGAACACCAGAGAGAGAAGAGAGATATCCTCGATAGACACGAGACATTCATGAGAGAGAGAGAGAGAGAGAGAGAGAGAGAGAGAGAGAGAGAGAGAGAGAGAGCAAAGTGACAGCCAATAGTGAAAGTTTGCCCAAGTACGGCTTATGAATATCATCAATGAACACGCACGTGTGTGGTGCACAACGGCTGAACGCATCCGATGTCCAGAGACGATTATATTCTCTACGTAAATAACATTGACATAAACAGTGGAAAACAAGAACAATATTGACGACACGTACAAACGGATGCGGCTAATGCGTAGATGCGCCTGTTCCACAAATATTGTTTTGTTTACCTTCAGTATGATGCCCATTTGAAACAATATAGATGCCACTTGTCGGTTTTGGAATCAGTATTAATCGACCTAACACCACCCGCGCTCAATTTTAGAAAATAATTATTTCTAGAACAAAGAGGACTGCAACAGTTATTAAAGGATTTCCCTTCAAGTCGAGTGCGCCCGATGATGTGATTGGGAATGCTATATGTCTAACATACTTCCAATATTGTAATAATAGCTAATTATTGCATATCATTTCGTCAATTTTTCGAAGGAAAATAGTTCTAGATACGATAAAATATTAATAATGCTGCTTTTGAATTACACACTCGTTTGGGGCCTATATGGGTTTCTGTCAGATATGAAATATACCTGTTCATATTAATAGTTTTGCCTGTAATGGACACAATAAAAGAATACTATTTCAGGACCACAAGCAAATATTTTGGTTCAGTTTACCCATTTTCTAAACCTATTGCTTAATTCCCAGACACAGGGACCGACATTGTACAATTATTCGTAACCAAGCTTTTGCATACGTTCAATATTGATTACCTGTTTATTTCAACATCAATCATTAAACTATAAAATGAAATAGATTTTCTAATTTTCCTTACAAACTTGTGTATGCATAATGGCATTGATAATTATTGAACCACGTACATGTGATTTATGATATTTACATAATTTACATATAATTGTACATGGTTTGACAAAATTTCATTGTAATACACCCGTAAATAATTCTATATACATATAACACTAAAACCATCAACACTCTATAAACAAATTTTATAGAGTTTTTAATTCAATGTTGAAATTTTAGATTAAATACAAATCATGAAATGATATATATATATATATATATATATATATATAGTATATATATATATATATATATATATATATATATATATATATATACATATATATATATATATATATATATATATATATATATACATGAATGTACTAAAACCATCAACACTTAAAAAATTATATAGAGTTTTTTTAATGCTGAAACTATTGATTAAATACAAATCATGAAATGATATATATGTATATAATACATTAAAATTACCCAAGACAACAACATGATATCGGAATTTCTTGTCCCTTCTGAATATATATATATATATATATATATATATATATATATATATATATATATATATAATATATATATATATATATATATATATATATATATATATATATATATATATATATATATATATATATATATATTAAAATGATTGACACAAGTACTTAGATAAATAAAAAGATCACAACGCCGAAATAAACTAATTCATTCGGTTTCATTATTATCATCAAGGAGTTTATTTCGGCGTTTATATATATAGTGGTATCTAGATATCCCGGGCACTCTGATTTACTTCGAGATAAGACAATGAACAGATTTTATTTATTTATTTATTTATTTATTTAATTATTTATTGATCTATCTATTTTTATCCATTTATTTATTCATTTATATAGTTCCTTATGGAAATTGCAGAAAAATTTCGAATACACGCTAATTTGTTTTTTACATTATTGTAGGTCAATATCGTCAACTCATTAATCAATAATTGATGGATTAAAAATCAAAAACAAAAGTTTGCGCGAAAATAGAACGGCTGACTTTACACACGGTGATTGCTGAAAGAGTGTCTTTGACCGCTATCGTATGTATTACTATCGAAGATTTCTATGACACCTACAGCTATACAAAGAAACTACTAAAAAGACTTATCACGGTCAATAACTTACGTTACGTAAAGGTACCGTAGTAAGCTATAGTTTAATATAGTATTATTTGGCATTGTTAGATACCTTTTTTATATCGGAAATACATTGTATATCATTATTAAATTCGTGCCCAACTCCTGAAGCAGTTATTTTGGCCTTTTTTGCAAAACTATAACTTTGGGATTAATAATAGTAGTATAGTTTAGCAAAATTTACTATAGTAAACACTTTGACTAACATAATACAGTTGCTATAAGTAACTAAAGTTAAATATTGTAAATAAAAGCTTTTACTAAGTACTTTAATAAAAAATTCTTGATTTAATAGAGTACAAGCTTTGATTAACTACAGTAAAACTTTGACTTACTCCTTCCGGACACCAGGTCCCATCCCGTCTGGGATTCGCAATTGTTCCTCATGTTCAGACCATTTTTTTTATTTCCAATTTATCGTGTTCTAATGGACTTGGAGTTTCGATTATCCACCGTTGCTTCTTCATCTTTAAAAAAATCTAATGTAAAGTCTATGATTTTACTATAATACAAACTTTGATTTACTACAGTAAAAACTTTAGTGGGTATATGTATACATTTATTATAGAGAACTATTATACTAACTGTGGTTAAAGTTACTACAATAGTAAACTATGGTTACCATGATAATTTTGGACGCAAAATTAATAACATTTTCTTGAGAAAAAAAACCCGTTTATTCCCTATTTAAGTGTAATTGCTTAAGAACGATAGGCTCGTGATACGTAATTCTCTTCTTTAACCCAATAGACGTAAATTGGACAACACTTCAGTTTAAATCTCAAGTACATCGCTGTCGTTTAATCCTATTGCAGGACAGTTGTGTTACATTCTGTTTCAACGATCATTTCATCGTATGTCTTTCTGACATTGAAGTATCCATTCTACCTCGGCAGCAAAACGTTTGTTGAATATTTCAATCTCTCCACAAGCAGTAAATAAACAAATAAGATATCCATTAGATGATACAAAAATGCTTTTGGAAGAAAAAGTCACATAAATTGTTTTTAATGTATGTATCATTGTTAACATCACATAATAAAATCGTCTCGTGGCGTGTTTGATGACATAAAGAACCGCTGTTATAATGTGTGGCCGGATGTATATGTCTAAGACACAAGACTAGAAATAATGATGAATGTCTTCTTCTATGCAAACTTTCTATCATAAAGAGTCATTAGATGCAGCAAGCCATTAGCATCACTTTCTGTAAATGTATTTAATTTAACAACGTCACTGCAATCAAAGACTTCGCTTTTATTACCTCCATTTTGCAATTCAATTCGCAATTAGCCTGTCATTATATTATTTTACAATACAAAAGTACTGTTTTATAACCATCCGAAATAACCTTTATACACTCCATATCATATATATATATATATATATATATATATATATTATATATATAATATATATATATATATATATATTATATATATATATATATGAAACTCTCTCTCTCTATTTCTCTCCTCCCTCTCTCTCTCTCTCTCTCTCTCTCTCTCTCTCTCCTCTCTCTCGTCTCTCTCTCTCTCTCTCCTCTCTCTCTCTCTGTATTAGCGTTGTCGAAGCAACATCTAGTAACCGATTAACCCACTATTTTACCACTCGAACACTCGGTTACCGGGTCAGTTATGTAATGCTGCAACGGCGATACAGGATTTTTTCAAAGTATTGTACACAGGTAGCATACATGCAGTATTATAAAGAAGTTGTCAATCATTTGCATGAATTATAAAACGATAATTCAAATTATGAGCAGACGATGCACACCTTGTCCGAGGAGATTTTTTCATCTTGTCCCCTTGATATGAAGTCGATGATCCCTCAAAATGAGGGTGATTCAGCAAACATAATCCATAAAGGAGAAAATTTCTAAGGACTCCCCCACAAAAACGTTCAATCTTAAAAGCTCTGGGAGACATTTTATAGCTTTCAGACACTATATAAACATCTGTTTATTTTTTCCATAGTATCACATCGGTTGCCTTATGTCAATCAGAGCCAATCGATATGTGATTCGATAGTATGCTCACCGGTAAATCTCACGTTTAGAAACCCGTTCTTATATATGTTATTTTAAAAATTCAAGCAAATTAAAAGAGACTTGAGCCCAATTACCCTCTCCGATACGGCAAAGCATTGTTTTATGCAATGAAATATTTTAATATATATGTACATAATTATTGCACCTTGCATTTTCTCAGCTTAACAGTATGGTCAGGCAAACATTATCTAAATATTTAATTATAACGAAGAGCCGATTATAGCATAAACAATATTAATTCATTACATCTGATATAAACAACTGCCAACAAATGGCAATTGCAAACCAATGGAATGTATTAAAGACGCTGATTATTGCATAAATTACCTTCCGACAATAACTCGGTTAACCGATCACTCATTGACAAGTTCAATATTATATATATATATATATATATATATATATATATATATTATCTGAGATATTTTTCAAACTCTGCACAATGCCTTTGTTTGTCTTCGATCGATTATATTGACCTTAAAAGAACTTTATGGATATACACGCACCAGTTGAGGCCAAATGATTATGTAATACGACCACAGTCATTAGATAAAGTGACAGCGACCGTCATTTACCGGAGTCCTGACTTTGTCGTAAACCGTGAGCAAACACATCTAATATTCACACTGGTTGTACAGAAACCACATTGTTGTAATTGTCATAAGCAAGTTAAATAAAGAAATATACAAAATGAAGGTTTTAATTAAGATTTTGTTTTATCGTTGTTCCTGTATTTCAAATTAGCAAAATTCGCCCTACAGGGAAAATATACTGCACTGCATTGATCTATTGTTAATTTTTTTTTAAAACAATTTTAGAATTCCTTTGAAATACCAACTTGATTTGTAAAAAAAACAGAAAACTGTATTTGTCAAAATTGCAACATGACGAATGCAATCTAAAATTTATTATACCTGACGGAGTTGCATCATTAATTTTGTCATGATTAACGTAATTTATGAAGCTTGGCTTGTCTAGAAATGCACTGGTTTACATTAATGTGTCTGATTGTATAATTTTAAAAATACCATTTTAGTAATCAGCATATAGTTATCATATGTTTGTCTTTTTACAGGTCTGAGAGTAGTTTCAATTTTTCTCGAAGAACACAAATCATAACTTGATGAAATTTGCCCTGATGTTAGATCTCCATATCTAGTTGTGTATTAAAATTTCCATTTAGTTCCGGTACCAGGAATTTGACACGGGTTTTTCCGCTTCCGAGTCAAACACTGTACCACTGGACCACTGGATACGATATATGTTGGTACGGTAACTTCAATTAAAATCTGTCGCTACATCCGATTGTATGTTTAAAGGGGCATTAGTTGTGTTAACCAAAAATATATATATTTCGGTTTTTTCTACTTTTACTACTTGTATATGATATACAATGACAAATAAGAGCTATACACAGACACAAAAATTTTCTATACCTATATATTTTGTGAAAACAAGGTGAGGCTAGTGTAGTATTCATATTCAAATAGTCAATTACAAGTGTCAAACTGGGTTTCTAGAGCAATTTTCACAAAATATATAGGAATGAATAGATTTGTAATGCCTGTGTAAATCTCTTTTTGTTATTGTATATCAATCTAACACATCTAATTCCCCATTAACTTTAAAACAAAAATTAAACGAGTTTTTAAAGACTTTTTAAATTTCAATTTGTTGCTTTATACTATCTTTATCAGTGATATAAATATACATTTGTAATGTCGCTTAATAGTGTGTAGGAATGTTTTCGTATGGACAACTGACCATTCTATTATTCTAGGCCTTCGCGTTTGTTGCTTGTGCTCAGGTGAGCAATTTTTTTAAAAAATGCTTTAAAACATTTTGAATATTATTGATAGCCTAGGGTAATCTCATCGGGCAAATCTTTTATAGAGTTTTATATCTATACAAATATAATATATATGTTAAATTGAAGTACAATAATTTTACTATAATTGTCTAAATCCTTAAAAGTATAATATTCATCGGTCGGAATATATATTATGTATGTATTTATTAAATATAATAAACATAATACCAAAGATATTGTTTTGTAAAAAAAGGTCAAAACAGATGCTCAAGACGATCGTTTCATCAGTTGAGCTCGAATTTAAAGATGATGTTTACATCCGAAAAAGAAAATGGTATCATACAAGGTCAAGTCATAAACCTAAATGTATTGCCAAATCCGTCTAAGAGTAATCACTATAACATATGACTATTAAGTTGACTTTTGAAGATTAGAATTTAAATGGTACAATCCTTACGGAATATTACTTTAGTATAAAATAATCAACTGGTACCGGAAAAATAGGGTTTAAACAAATAAAAGAATATGACAAAATAACATATTCGGTTCGTTCTGGGCATTGGGACTTCAGAGAAATATGCCAATAGGCTCCTCCGCGAACTATTTAAATTTGTTCACCTCTAGATCCACCGCTGGGCACACTTGATTAAATGTAAAGAACCATCAGCACTGCATTCCAGTCAAGTTTCATCAAAATCTATCAACTGTTCTGGAAGAGTTAAAGAGGCATTAGCTGTATTTTTTTCTTTTGTTTTTTGTCTTTTTTTTTTTTTTTTTTTTTTTGCTTTTTTCTACTTAGATTTTGAATTTTGTATTTTGCTTTTTACTATTTAGATTGATATCAAATATCAAAAAAAGAGATATAATTGGGCATAAAAATTCTTAAATCCCTATATATTATGTATATATTGCTCGAAAAACCTAGGTTTGGTACTTTTTCACTTGCAATTGATTAACTCAACATTACTATTTGTATATGAATACCACACTGGGCCTGACCTTATTTTCACAAAATATATAGGAATGTAAGATTTTCATACATGTATATAGCGCTTATTTGTTATTGTACATCAAGTAGAAGAAGTAAAAGGAGAAAAGAAATTAAATAATATGTTTTGGTAAACACAGCTAATACCCCTTTAAATATGTTCCAATACATGCATATAAAGTACATCCATTTCCCGTTACAATAATTGCACTCAAAACCTGAATATAAACATTGTCTCACGTAACAAGTGGGGAAAGCAATGAAATCCCACAAATTGAACGAAAATAACACATTACAAAGACACGTCAAACAGTTGATGTAAAAATAAAACAACAAAGATCCACCCCGAAACAGATCTGGCCAAAAAAATACAAAATCTTTATGAGACTATAAGTTCTATCAGTAGACTAGAGGAAGAAGCTGACAGCGAGAAAGCAATGATACTTTTTATTTTATTTTTTTTTGCAGTTTTACAACAATAATAAAAAGTCAACCAAGGGGAAGAAAAAAAGGTCTAACATAATATTAAATGACATTGTGAAACTTTGAAAAGACGTCAAACGCATCAAAATTTATTTTACGAATAAAATACTTGTAGATCACTGAGATGTAATTATCTTTTTTCAATTCATTCAGTAGTTCTGGAGGAGAAGATTTTAAAAGAGAGATACCCTCTGGGCTCCTGGATGCACCATGAGCTTATCTGACAGAAAAACACAAAATTAGTAGAGGGTCTTGGGTAATTGCTTCCTGTAAATGTTCGTTCAAAATTCCTTTAGCGGTTTCGAAGATGAAGTTGGTAATGTGTAAAAATGACCCCTTTTCTTTTTGCTATCTTACCAAATTCATAAAAATTCTAAAAAATAGAATTCAGCACAAGTCTCGCACGAAAGCATAAAGACATCAATTGAATGTATCAGAGTGAATCAAGGGGAGGTAATCAAATAAATCATACAAAAATGAATGAAAATGACAAAGTCTGAAAAGACGTCAAAATGCGTCAAAATTAATTTTCCGATTTCCACGATAAATGAAAAATACAAAATTGAATCATACATCCATGTTAATCACTAAAATGCAATTAGTTTCTCTATCCATGCAGGAATTCTAGATCTGTAGATTGTTAAAGAAATATGCCGTCTGGGACATATTTTACTCATCATGAATCTATCCCTGAGCCAATCTAGCCGAAAAATACGAATATGGCAGAGAATCTTGATTGCTTGCTTGTAAAGAGTCATTAAAATCATTTCAGGGATTTCGGAGAAGTAAAAAGTGACAAACGACAAAAAGTGATCAAAATAATCACTTGAGCCAATCCGACTATAAATTGTAACAAGGAGACATTTTTCAACTGCGATTTTTGTCAATTCACGAAAATATTGAAGCAAGGAAATAGGCCAATGTCAAACATTCATTCTAATTAGTCTTGTAGACCTTAAATGTCATGATCGACAAGTATAGAGAAATAATATACAATGAAAGAAGTAATGTTACCATGGAGACAAGTGAAATATTGTCCTACAAAACCGGTAGAGAACCTGAGTACTTGACTCCTATAGTTTTCGTCAAAAATCCTTCGGAGGTTTCCAAGATGAAGCTTGTAATGTGTAAAAATTAACCCCATTCCTTTTTTTTATTTGATGTCTTACAAAATTCATAAAATTCTAAAAAAAATTAAAATACAGAATTCAGCAAAACTTCCCCACGAAAGAATTTCTTTATTTAATTACAGGTAGAAGACATAAAATGAATTTACCATGGTGAATAAAATGACAAAGTCTGAAAGTGAAAGGACGTCAAAATGCATCAAAATTAATTTTACGATTTCTACGAAAAATACAAACTTGAATTATACATCCATGTTAATCACTCAGATGCAATTAGTTTTTCAATTCATAGAACAATTCTGTAGAAGAGTTTCAAAGAAAGGTGCCATCATGGATCTATCCCTGAGCTGAAAATACGAATATGGTAGAGTACCTTGATAGCTTGCTTCCTGTAAGGTTTCGTTAAAACCCTTTCAGGGGTTTCGTAGAGGAAGTGGAAAATGTGAAACATTACGGACGTACGAGGCCTGATCACAATAATCACTTGACCCATTCCCACTTTAAAATGTTTCGAGCAGAAGAATGAAAATAGACCAATGTCAAACATTCATTCTGAATAGTCTTGTAGACGTTAAATGTCATGATCGACAAGTATAGAGCTATTTTATACAATGGAAGAAGTAGCATCACCATGGTGACAAGTGTAATGTCGCTATTACAGAAATAGCGTATATCTTATCTAAATTTTCAACATGGAATTTGATTCATTGACTAGGGTCCAAGTGCATTGATTCAGACAACGATGGATGTTTGTAATTACATTTTTTCCAGATTTATCAAATGAAG
Organism: Atrina japonica; assembly: GCA_030159075.1. Classification (NCBI taxonomy): domain Eukaryota; kingdom Metazoa; phylum Mollusca; class Bivalvia; order Pterioida; family Pinnidae; genus Atrina; species Atrina japonica. Next base: position 2,774,770 of record BROG01000007.1, read on the forward strand.
AAGAAATAGTGACACCAATTCACAGAATATTGCAAATTTATGTTCGCATGGCATTTGTTTGAGAATGAGTAACACGAGAGGAGATAATTTGTTTGGGGCCAACAATCTTAAATGACAACAATTAGAATTGATCGCCAATACAAGTGATGCCTTTTTTCTGTGTCTTGCGTTCATTAATCACATAAAACAAGTTATTCTCATTATAAAGATACAAAATTGTTCAACAATTACTTCCTTGATATTGTTTGTAGATTTGATAATTTTTAAATCATGCAATTTACCAATACATTTGCATTTTATGTACTGCAGTATAGTTTGTGAAATTAGCTACAGAAAGAAAGGAAAGTCAGTTGAGAAAAAGGATAATTCGGAATTACTTTCGACATGTGTGGTCATTTCTAAATATTTTCTTTTTCTTCTTCTTTTTATTCCAGTAATGGCTATATACTGATTATAAGTGGATAGTCGTGATCTATTTAGCAACACTGATATCATAACTGTACTGTTTGAAGGAGTACTCCTTAGTGCAGTTACGATTGATAATTTATTTCACTATTTCTCGCATACTTTGAAACCTGATTTCCACCGGCATATTCACTCTCTACGATTTCCGTGAAACCACTGAATGTGACTCCTTCCAATATCAATTATCGCCCAAATCTGCCCAACGAGCGATCATTTCATATATAAAAACAAAAGTGATTAGCAATAAGCTGACGTCCCAATGATATAAAAAGACGCGGTTAATGGTCAACGTTAATCATCAGATACGGACGATTTCTAGTGAATTATCTTGTTTTCGAAGGTCGTGTGCCACCATTTTTAATGTAGAGTTACTTGTTTGAAAGTGATTGTTAAAGAATCTATATTGATTGTGCCATGAGACCTCTTCTACAAAAGGTCCGAACGAAGTCTTAGATGTGGTTCTCGGATCATACGACTGGCGACTGCTTTACAAAGAATAAGGACTTGTGACTTACGGACATACAGGTTGGCTGAATGGATAGAGCATCACGCTTTAAATCATGAAGCCCCTCACCTCTAGTTAGGGCAGGTTCGAGACCCGCTGTTACCTAAGCTGATTTTTAGAGAGTTTACATGCGGAATGCAAGTGATATCATCCCGGGTAATCTCCCCCAAAAATAAAAGCTGGTCGTGAATAAGCAAACAAACCAAATTTTTGTTTTTAAATTTTGTTTGCTTGTTTTTGCTACTGCGATTTTTTTAAAGGCCCATGACCGCTTTAATTGAACTACATGAAATATCGTAAAAAGTTCTCCGATTCACACATTATACAATTTAAAGACATAATAATCAAAACAAGTGCACACATACACTACAGTTTACGGAAGCGTACTAGTACGGAAGCGTATTAAGGCCATCTCTTTTTTTTTTTATTTCTCGTTTTGCCAACTTTAAAGTTGGCTTTTCCAACTTTTTTCTTGGAATTTCCAACTTTTTTCTTGGCTTTTCCAACTTTTTTTTCTCGTTTTTCCAACTTTAAAGTTGGCTTTTCCAACATTTTTCTTGGAATTTCCAACTTTTGTCTCGTTTTGCCAACTTTAAAGTTGGCTTTTCCACTTTTTTCCTCGGTTTTCCAACTTTAAAGTTAGCTTTTCCAATTTTTTTCTTGGAATTTCCACCTTTTTTTCGTTTTGCCAACTTGAAAGTTGGCCTTTCCAACTTTTTTCTCGTTTTGCCAATTTTAAAGTTGGCTTTTCCAACTTTTTTCTTGGAATTTCCAACTTTTTGTCTCGTTTTGCCAACTTTAAAGTTGGCTTTTCCACTTTTTTCCTCGGTTTTCCAACTTTAAAGTTAGCTTTTCCAACTTTTTTCTTGGAATTTCCAACTTTTTGTCTCGTTTTGCCAACATTAAAGTTGGCTTTTCCAACTTTTTTCTCGTTTTTTAAACTTTAAAGTTGACTTTTCAAACCTTTTTCTTGGAATTTCCAACTTTTTGTCTCGTTTTGCCAACTTTAAAGTTGGTTTTTCCAACTTTTTTTCTCGTTTTGCCAACTTTAAAGTTGGCTTTTCCAACTTTATTCTTGGCTTTTCCAACTTTATTCTTGGCTTTTCCAACTTTATACCAATTAAATCTTATGCATTCCTATCAAAAAACAATATGTATCTGTACGCATTAAAGAAATAATGGAGCATTCAGCTTATGTCTGTTAATTAGTTTGACAATGGAATATTTTTTAAGAATAAAGATGCAACAATTTAGTGTCTGCAAGTCAAAAATAACCTTTAATAAAAAGATTCCCCAACATTTATTTCATATGCATTATGTTTGCTCAGATAATCTTCTTTTGATATGTATAATCAATGTGAAATATTAGCAGTTGGAGGCTTAATTTCATTTCTGGGTGCTGATAAAACCATTAAAAGATACGTGTTAATTAATCTAATGCACAGTTACCGAGTTTTGAGTTAGTATATATTTATGTTAATCCTTTGAACATGTCTAGATCTGCCACTACGTTATACTCCAATCTTGATCATTAAGGCAAATAACTGAAAAAAAATCTGCCTCATGACGTACTGAAAATAAATAATCTGAGTTGACAAAATTTGCAATGCTGTCCCCAAAAAGTGGTCCCCTAAAGTTATATAAGACTTTAAGCAATATAAAATTTAAGAATCACATCGAAAAGAAACTTAAAATGCATCCATTTAATAAACCACGGTTTTAAATAATTCATTATGTTCCAAATGTTTAATTGTACCGTTTCGTGATATTTTACACGGTATCTTAAAATTGAAAACTACGTTATAGATGTTAAATTTATTCAATACATACTGTCCGAGTGCCTCTTTACAAATGAAGGCCATATTTATATTAATCTTGACAAGTCCATAAAAAAAGTTGGAAAAGCCAAGAAAAAAGTTGGACATTCCAAGAAAAAAGTTGGAAAAGCCAAGAAAAAAGTTGGAAATTCCAAGAATAAAGTTGGAAAAGCCAACTTTAAAGTTGGAAAAACGAGAAAAAAGTTGGAAATTCCAAGAAAAAAGTTGGAAAAGTCAAGAAAAAAGTTAGAAATTCAAAGAAAAAAGTTGGAAAAGTCAACTTTAAAGTTGGCAAAACGAGACAAAAAGTTGGAAATTCCAAGAAAAAAGTTGAAAAAGCCAACTTAAAAATTGGAAATTCCAAGAAAAAAGTTGGAAAAACAAATTTTAAAGTTGGCAAAACGAGAAATAAAAAACTTAAGGTGGCCCTAATACGCTTCCGTAGCAGTTAGTTAGAAAATGATAAAAACAACGTGATACAAACACCCCTAATTAGCGATCGCACGTGTACCGTTCACTGCTGTTACATCGATACGGAAAGCATGTCAAACATGAATGTCATATTGTGGGAAGTATTTCACCGAAAACTGCAATTATTCATTTTTCTGAATAAAAATATTGTATTTCTATACATATACTTTTACCACTTTCAAGTTAAATAGATAAAAACGAAAGAAAGTATTGGTATTCTCCTACCAGTTTGAGACTCCACGATTGAACAGAAGTGTTATATAAATAGCCTTGACAGATTGAGGTTTCTTCAGTGGAAATTCAAAGAAGCGTGGCAAATTATTAATTTGTTTTCAGCTTCAACAACCATTTCATCGCTCTATTTCTGTTCCTAAATGCACAGCACAATTTCTTTATCGATCCTATCCCCCTTCTTTTTCTGTCCTTTGTGTTTTGTTTATTTGCTACCTGTATGACAACGTGTTTACGTCTTTGTGGAATGTTGGTAAACTCGGACCCATCTCAATTCGTGCCCATCAAACTCGTATCATGCCTACAGTTGACTGACTCGTAACCAAAACAATTGGAACAGTCGTACCCATCGTTATACTGATTTGTACACAATAACGTAGTAACTATGGTTACACCGATGACTTAGTTCTCAAGCACATAGAAAAACTACCCGGCTCGTATCATTATTCTACGTAGGAATCATGAATACCCGTTACGCTCTTTCGGTTTGTTTCATTCCGATCAGTTTTGTCAGAATACTTAGTGTTAATATCATGTCGGGCAAGATCGCTTCCGGTTTCGTAACATTTACATTGACAACATTTAATGATGTCTTGTCTGTTCTTCTCCTAGGATTTAATTGTTGATAGATGTTGGAATTATCAGTGAAGTGCCGTCAGTTTCTTGTAGGCTGCTTTTCACATCTGGCATCTAGCACTGCATGGTATCTAGATTCCATGTCATATATATATAAGATAAAATGTTTAACAGGAAGTTCCCTGAAGTTGCATACTATTATGAAAAACGGTAACAGAAAAAATTAACCCAAAAAAGGTCTATTGACCCATACCAGTGGGAAATTACCCGTTTTCTAGATAATGTTTTTACGGATATAGAAAAGGCACGGAAAAAATATTTTTCACCATAGAAAAATGACCCAGATGCATTTCCTATCATAAAAAATAACCCAAGTATATTTTCACAATAGAAAAAAAACAACAGTTAATAATGGCCATGTCGTACAAGTAACACGTGTTTTAGTAGGTTGAAATTATAGCTATATACATGGCAATTGTGTGGTGTTTGCAAGCAGTGCAATTTCATTAGCTACGAGAGATTTCGGGTACTTGAAACCACGGGTAGGCAAGTGCATAGCGATTCCGGACGACTATGAGGGCGCCCATCTATATAAACATATGTGCACATTCGGGGCTTCTAATATTTCTTTGTTTTTGAAACCAAATTCGCCTAAAGCTCTCGAAAATTGTAACGACCCCTTTACCTTATATCCATATAACCTGGCGAGATGTAGTCTCATGAACCCTTTCTTGACCTGGACACGTTCAAATTTTAGGTAATAAAGAATAGCAACATTAAATTTACACTGACAAGAAAAGTCGTTCTTTCTTGTTATCCCATCTACGAGTATCTAGTGGGGAATAAAAAGTTTTTCCCATAAAGATTGTCATAATCGAAAACTGAGTAGAATCATCCGCAAAATAATCAAAAGGTTAATCCGCCTGTCATGTTTTGTGAATTGGACAATTCCTCTGTCAGCGAAGTACTTCTGAAGCCAATTCATTTCTACAGATAGCTGTATGTCATTTCAATACCAAACGGCATTATGGTAATTACGTAGTTGGTAAATACATATATACCTTCATAAATAATTCTACAATCAAACAGACGATGGGCACAAATGAGTTAATCGATGGGCACGAGACTGCTAAAACATGGTCAACCAATTCACTAAGGTAGGAATTGTGATGGATATGAGATGACAGTAACCAATATGTTTAACTTATTCATCTAATGTTGCCTGGAATATCACGCAACTCCGTTTGTATTTATTCTCGTTACGAGTAAAAATCATCTTTTATCTTTAAAATCAAATAGCTAGAAAACAGTGAATCACTTAGAAGCGTAATTAAAGGGAAGATAATAACTTCATATAAGCATTTTGCAAAGCACATTATCATTTAAAACAAAATTAACAACCTTGCAGAACGTAAATCGCCAGTACTGGGCCTTTGTTTATGTGTGACTTTTGTCAATTTTATCTTCTTTTTTCTTTTTAGACAACACCCACATTCTGTATTTCGTGAGAGATCAACGGGCTAAAGGTAGTACACTTCCGTGTCCATTGCCGTACTTATATTTGCATTTTTTAAGGGATTTACGGGATAAAATGGTAGTTGTTTCCGTCTAGGTTAAATAAAGCACTCCATATTACAAAATGAATGAAACTCTAATTTCATGTTTTCTAATTTATATTATCATAATTCACAGAGCACACCTGTTTATCATATATTGATAATGGAAAGGTATTAAATGCGTTAGTATTATTTTTGTACGGAATACAATTATTCATTACCTCGCTCAGTGGCATACTTAGAGATGTATTTTCTTCGATCATGACTTTGCATTTTATGTAGTACTCAAGGAACAACATTGTGTCTAGTTTGAACATTAAGTTTATAAATTAAAATTACTTCTCCGTTTCGAATATGAAACAGTTTAAAGAACCCCAAACATCATACCACTGGGGGTGTTTATAATATCTTTTCGTTCGACTAAATAACTTGCCCTATTTAAAAGTGAATTATGGAATATACATTTTTCTATGAAAAACGATGATAATGAGGTATCCATATTGCAATGGCTATATGCATTTTCCCAATGATAGATATGTATACCATCTATCTATCTATCTCTCTATCTCTATCTATCTATCTATCTATCTATCTATCTATCTATCTATCTATCTATTGTCCGTCTTTAACCTTTCTTCCTGTTTTGATGTTTTCTTTCAACCATCTCTCTCTCTCTCTCTCTCTCTCTCTCTCTATATATATATATCTATCTCTCTCTATCTCTCTCTCTATATATATATATATATATCCGTCTTAGTACCTATCTATCTGTCTGTCTATATTCAATATATACGGGGTAACGAGGATATTTTACTCTATATACCGATTATAAATTTGTACACCTATGGCACGCCAAAATCACATAATGAGTCTGTCTATCTTTTCAACCCAGTTTTTCTCCAGGGGGTAACGAGGAAAACTTTTACTCTGAACAATACAGATTATAAATATTGATACACCTATGGCACGCCAAAATCACATTAATGAGTTAAAACCTAGTTTTTCTCGAGAAAAACCTAATTTTACTGAGAGTTTTTCTGCAGTTAATGTGGGTTACGAGTAAAACTAGGACTAACTGGAGAAAAATTAGGTTAAACTGGTAACCCACTTTAACTGGAGAAAAACTAGGTTTTTACTGAGAAAAACTCAACAATCCCTTCAGTTCTTCCGCAAGTAAAACTGGTAAAGTCTTACAAAAGCAGTCTTTGTTCGATTCGCCAATGGCTAGAGGTTACATATTTCATGGTATGAAGCGAGATGCTCTAATTATTTGGCCACAAAATTTACAAGCTTCGTCAGGAATTGTTTGTTTTCATTTCTAATAATATCTATCATAATACTTTGGTATTATGTTTAAAATATTTCCAAAAAGAATCTACTCTGATATTACACATGAATGACATACAGAATGTAAAAATTTTCACTCCGAAAATTCACGTGCTTTCGTTGCACCTGTCACGATTACGTAAAAATTCAATACATATTAATTAACCAAAAGCTAAAGGTTAATTACCAAAGGTATATGTTGGCATGTCATCTGACTCACGTACAAGCTGACAAAATAATACGAATTAAGACAGCACTTGTCTATTTGCATTATATCGCATCGTTACTCGCACTTAATCACATCGTTCATTTCATCGTAACAAGATCTTCATGTTCTATTCGTGTATTTCAAAACTACCACCATTGCTTTTTAACTACATAAGGTCATGCAAAGATACGCGTGTCTCACACACGAAGCATATAATCACGTGACCTCCACGTTACGGCACGTAAGATGTATGGACAAAGTTTCATTTCTTCCTTCGCTCAGATCATGCAAAGTTCATTTCATTTTTTTACAAATGATATGACATTCTTATATTTGAATCACAAAACACATCGCTCACTGGAAGTTGTCCTTTGACTTAATTTCATAGAAATTGAAATTTAATATTTTTATATTATAAAATGTATCTATTTATAGAGAAATATAATAGATTTATCTTGAAATTGCGGGATGAGAATTATATATACCGTTCAATACATTCAGTGACTTCCTTATATAAATTATATCAAACCTTTTAACAAAAAAGGCGTATTTTGGACTTGTTGATTATTTTTTCATTTTTCATTGATGTGGTATTCATCAGGTAATTACCGATATAAATCGCATATACTTAAGTATTTATCGAGAGAAGGGTCATGACACAATATACAAATCAGGTGGAAAATGAACACACGCGGAACCCTGAAAAATCAGAGATGGGATCAGGTGCAATGAAGGAGTAGGCATATCCCGTTGACCGGACAAAACTACCTTTAGGCCTATCCTGTTGACCGGTCAAAACTACCATGAGTCCTATCCTGTTGTCCGATAGTCCACAGTTAAACTCCAATGAAATATTTGATGAATGAATCCTCGTCATATTCGGTCAAGACGAATCAACAACAACTATCGAAGAGGCAATTCAACATTTCAGTAAGTGAAACACTGGTCAACCACAAGATCATTTTACCGACCATAAAATTTGCGAAATGTTGACATCAAATTTAAGTAAAATATTATAAACATAAAACCAACGTTAAATATTTGCAAAAGGGGGTCAAAATAAATACTGAAACAAAAAATAAAATTTCAACCTTACACACGACAATCTGTGACAGTACCAGAATGTTTCTCGAGAAAAATATTATCTTTTTTGCCTTCGTTGAAATTTGAATTAAACAGCAGCGCAGGTTCGAGCCCTGCTGGAACATAAATTGATTTTTGTGAGAACGTTTGCCAGTTTACTTGCAGGAGGCCTGTGGTCTCTTCCTGGGTACATTGTAACCAGGTTTTCTCCTTCACCATTATATACTGGCCGCCACCATAAAACTGAAAAACTGGTAAGTGTGGCGTAAAAGAAAAATCAAAGTCAAAAAATGAATTGAACAGAATTTAAACCCTCTTTCCGCTCTACCTCCTCCTTTGTTGGCTGAGGACAATGTAATATATTCAATACATTTGAATATTGTCCATTACAAATGACAAGATAAGTGTTAGTTTAAGTTTAATCTTCGTGCATTTGTGTAGCTCTATAATGTGTGTTTGATGTTATTGTTTTGGGGTCTCTCTCTCTCTCTCTCTCTCTCTCTCTCTCTCTCTCTCTCTCTCTCTCTCTCTCTCTCTCTCTCTCTCTCTCTCTCTCTCATTTTGGTATTTGATCAGTCAAACATATGACATCCTCGTACTCCCTAGCCAGGTGGAGTTGTAGGGATTGATATTCAAATCCTGGCCGAATACAATAATAAAATATTTTTAAAAAAATATGTGTGGCGTAAAAGAAAATTCCAAGTCAAAAAGTCAAGACAAGAATTGAACAGAATTTAAAGCCTCTTTCCGAACCGTTCTAACTTTACATACTCTTCATTTTAATAGAATACATATCACATTCACATTCATAAATTGTCAAACCTCAAATTGAGTAAATGTCACAGATGGAAGCAAGGAATGATTACTCCTTCCTGATCTTATTTCTGGATTGTTACAGGTGCATGATTGTCCCAGATTTGTATATTGTCGAATATCGTAGAGAAATTAGTCTGGCAACTATATATATATATATATATATATATATATATATATATATATATATATATATATATATATATATATATATATATATATATATATATATATATATAGATATATATATATGAATTATTCATTAGCACAAATGCTTTGCGTAACACAACTGTAATATTTTTTCTTAAAATTTCACTTAGATATTCCATTCATTTTAATTGTTGTGAAATAGATTATGTTAGATATTGACTATCGGGACTAAAAATAACAAAACAGTTAATATGTCAATTATGAGTTTGTCATTTTAGCATTCTTTACGCCTCTCTTTTTGGAAGTAATTAGATTAATCCTCTCTGATTCTGCATTTTACATACAGAAATGTTGACTCTCTCTCTCTCTCTGAAAATTTCTATCGGGCGTAGTTTCGTATCAAGTTATCATTTGACATAATGTATTTTATCTTTTCTGTGTAGTTGCATTCCAAATTATTTCTACTAAATGTAGATTTTCATTCCATGCATTTGATATTAGATTTCAATTAAAATTTCAACTTGCATTAAAATTCTTCATCAGTTTTTATCAGTTTTCATATTTGTCCATGTTTATTATGATTACGGGTTCTAAGCTTGTGTTACCCGTTTACTTCACTCTTTCAAATTCACATTAATATATCATATGAATAGCAAATATCTTGGATGCATGAATTTAAACTCGATATAATACGCGGACAAATTTGACATTTTCTATTGCCTAACATGTCACAAAGTGTAGACTACTTTAATTTAACCTATTGCATTTTTGGTGTAACTTTTCAGTGCGAAGATGTTGAATTTTAAATAAGTTTGTAATGTTCTTTGTGTATCCATATAATCTGTCAGAAATAATATCCCAGGCCAACATCGACAATTTTTTTTTATCGAATAGCTATAAGATTATTGCAAATTAAAAAATGCTTGAAAACTGTAGACAAAAAGTAATGATTTTGAGAACCACAAAGAATTTTCATGGAATGCATATTATGTAAAAACGTATGAAAATCGAAGAAAAAACATTTCACTTTTTGACTAATGTATAAATCAGAAGAAATATCTCCACCTCTCTTGTTGACTCTACATCTAAAGTGACACGGTAACCCTGTCAACGATCCCCTGGCACGTGTCCGTTGTAATGACGCTCGTGCGTCAGTATTCCAATGACACGTGTCTTTCCCATTTCTATCGTTTCAATAAGCTGTCTGTTCGTCCAATTGAAGATGCGCATTCATGGTGAAAAATGAAGCGTGTAAAACATGGTCCGCGTCTGATATTTGATTAAAGAGAATTTTGTTATTTCCCAATTAAGTTGTTGAAAATATTAACGATGATCTTTACGAAACATACCGCGAAGTAAATTATTTCCAATATTAGCAAGTTTATTAGATTTCTGCATTTTGAGCTTCTTTTTCCTCGGGACGGTTATGTATTTGTTTCATGCCCTAGTCATTTATACTGTAGTGTTAAGATGAATGGGGAGGTGTTACTATTTTATTCCATTATTCGGTGGTTTTCATACACATTATATTAAAAGATTAGTTTCCAACACTAAGATTTTACTGAAATGAAAACAATAACCCTTTGGTATCAAGTGGGCAATCTATGGTTTAAACTGTCGACAATTGTCTCGGATATCACCGATAATTTTACGCGACATCCTGACACAATACGCAGATATTATTCATTTATGCATGGCTTATCTATGCTTAGGTGTTGGTCAAGCTTGACTTACCAATAATTTGCCTTTGAAGGGGAGACGATAAAATATGAAATAGATGGCTCTTAGATTCTTGATATCAAATCTTCTTAAAGGGACATTAGCTAAGTTTTCTTTTTTCATTTTTTACAACTTAGATTGATATACAATAACAAACAAGTGTTATACACAGGGATAAATTCTTAAGTTCCTATATATTCTGTGAAAAATGCTTGGGAAACCCAGAATTTGCACTTTTTCAATTGCAATTGATCAATTCAACTTGACTATTTGTATATGAATACCACATTGGATCTGGCCTCATTTTCACAAAATATATAGGAATATAAGATTTTGTAATGACTGCGTATATTGTACATCAAGTACAAGTAGTAAAAGTAGAAAAAAAATCGAAGTTTATGTATTTTTTACAGCTAGTGCCCCTTTAACACGCAAAAACTTACATCGTATGATTTGTGAGTACAAAAAGGGCGAGATTGTGTAAGTCATACCTGCTCCTCTATTCATCACTTTTTGTTCATTAGTACTAGTTTTAAAAAGTTCTTCATTTTTATTGTTTACAATATGACGATTTTGTCGCCATGGTAATGAAGGATTTGTCATTTTCTGATAAATAATGAATTCGTCAGCAAAATTTCCCTGAAATAATTAATTTACGTTAAAAAAATTGTGTTAATTGTATTTTTATGAACACTACAACTGGACTTAAAAGGATTAACCTGACATGTATCTTCGCCTGCAGTTGTGTCTCTCTTGAATTATTTAATGATTTGAGCGTGATAATATTGATGTACAACAAAATTAATAACTGAAAGCCTATAGTTCGGCATATTTCGGCATGTTCCGTTAAAAAGAACCCGGATACTATGTGAAAACGTTTTACTATATATTGTATACCGTTGCAGTAATCTTTAAAGACATACAGGCTATTATTATAACAAAACATATCTCGCGATTAAGCCAAAACTTGGAATAAAAAGTGTTAAAACATATTTTGCCGTAGAAAAAATTAACATAACATGCATATATTGCCTAGAATGAATGATATTCCTGCAATTCAATTAAAATTCAAATGTTCACTTGCCCATTATTTACATTTGGTTTCTGTTCACAAATTACGATATGGTAACAAGTTTTTTTTTTCAACTGGGATTTAAAATAAAACATTATACATGTTTATTTGTTTGTTTATTGTTGTTTAACGCCCCCCTCAAGAATATTTCACTCATATGGAGACGTCACCAAATGCCGGTGAAGGGCTTCAAATTTTGGCCTATACTCGGCACTTACGGCCATTGAGCAGTGAGGGTTATTTAACGTGCCGACACCTACTGTGACACGGGACCTCGATTTTTACTGTCTCATCCAAAAGACAGGAAACCAACCTGTCCCCGGCGGGACTCGAACTCACGACCACACGAGAGTCGAGCGCGCTACCAATTGAGCCAGGCCGGCTCACATTATACATTCTTTTGTATAAAACGTCGAAGATTTGAAATTTTAACACAAATAAAATCCACTCTAACAGCTTGTATGCAATGGCAATGACTAAAATCCTTACGAACTCACAAAATGTGTTTTACAGAAATGGCTAATTTTATAAAATGTTATGTGGTATGGAAGAATATTTGAAATTTTAAGGAAACTAAACTTGAAATGATATTTCAATAGACTAACATTCTGAACTGTATTTGTTGTACGCTGTTACATAAGACCAACTTTTATTCATGTTATTTTTGTGTGCGTTTGAAACAAATCATTGACCAGATATTATATTTTTTATTTTTTGTAATATTTAATCAATCCATCATATATGAATTGTGTTTGTGTATATGAAGTATTTCAAGGTTTACTGTTGTTTTAAACATATTTTATTCAATTTAGACATGTTATTACATCAACTGACAATACATACAGGAATTAGGGATTTGAAAAAAGCATAACGCTTATGTAAATTCATCTCCTTAGATAAAAAGATAATTAGTTGGAGATTTATTAAGTATTTGTCTTATAGACCATAAATATATAAAGTGAATTTTGGAAATGTGGCAGAAAAAATACGAAAAACGAAAGTAATACAATGAGAGTTGTGTAATATCCTTTGAACTCAAGCAAATGAGGTAATAAATAAAGTGATGATGGGTATCCATATAAGTGGAGGTAATGAATATGATGGTGGGTAGCGGATGCTTAATGTTGATATCAGAATTAAAGTAAAAGTCGGAATAGACCATACAAGTTGTATGAATTCACGCTATGTCTAGATGGTTTACTGTTAATGATACGGCATGAAAAAGATCAGATCAGAGCAGAAGAGGTTTTAATTTCGGTGACACCAAGCTTTGATTTCCCTGGGATCTCTGAATGTTCCCTTTTCGCTCTTATAATTCACTGTCTAAGTCTCGTTGTTTAAATGTGCAATAATGAATTTCTTATAATAATTAATGACAATTTTCTGATATTGTTATTGATAAATACCGTGCCCCATAGAACTGGTTCCTTCCCAACTGCGTTCATACTATCATGTTTCCACTTTTTGATTTAGTAGGGTTTTTTCCCCCAAAAGTGGTAGGCCTACATCCAAAAGTGTAAACATGATGATACTTCAGTATACGTAGTCAAAATGATAATGAAACCTTATAAATATACAGTGAAACATGTATCTAATGACCACCTCCTTAATAGCACAATGAAACTGGTTTTTATAGGGAGGTGGTCTTTATATAGAGGTTGATATGTACACAAAAGGTACTATTGGGGACAGCAAAAAAAAAAGGTCTTTGTGACCAGGTGGTAGTTATACAAAGGTGGTCGCTAAATCAGGTTTCATTGTATATAATGGAACCTGTTTTAACAGACCATTCTTATTAAAGACCACCTGCTTTGGTGATATCAAATTCATTTAACCATTTGGTTGAATAATCCTTTGAATATAACCTCTATTGTGAAATAATCTATCTTGAGCAACCACATTTCGGTGGCAGTTCGGTGGTCTCTCAAAACAGGTCCAACTGTACGTAAAAGGACAAACCTCCACTGAACACATCTCATCGACCTTTATTTTCAAGCTACAGTAATCATTGGTTTGTATACACGATTAAGATTTAACAGTAAGACAACTTCATTGAAACCATATGATAAATTTAACATAGTAAGAAATCATAATTATTTCATACCTCGATATTCAACTCTTTGTTATCCTAAAGTCAAACAACTACAGTGAAACCTGTATATACGGGTCACCCAAGGGACCAGAAAATATTTACCTTTATGTGCAGGTGACCCTTATACACAGGTTCAATTGAGTTGAAGTGTGCAGTCATGGGACTTAGAAAAAAATGGCCTTTATAAACAGGTAATCCTTATATAAAGGTGGCCGCTATGGCAGGTTTTACTGAAATATAATCGGAAACTAAACACAAAACACAATAAAGATCAATTCCAGAGCACAGTTAATTCGAAAAATATATAGACAACATTCATACTGAAGAATGCTATCTATAACGGCAATTTTTGCATGTTGCCTTGAGTGGACTTTGTAGACAGGTTTAACTGTACAATGTACATATGAGAGATTACCGGACTCACAACGCCACTAAATTAGATTGTTTAGACAAAAGGTATCTATCAAATGAAAGATAGTATATTCGCAAGTATTTGCACGCGGCGAATTAAAATGAGCTACTATATACCGGGAAAGTTTCGTCCTGTTTTTTATTTATTTATTTATTTATTTATTTATTTATTTATTTATTTTTATCCCTTTTACAACAGAAAAAAATATATTCATCCCGTCTTAAAATCGCTTTAAATCACCATAGTCTCATGGATGGCATATATGTCCGTACTTCGGATTTTAGCTTGACAAAAAATTCGTTTTCATTTTAATTTCACCCTCTCATCCAAGGACGAAAATGACGAAATTAAACAAAACTGAAATTTTCAAGGTACTAGAATGCAGTATATCGTCTTAGAGTTCTTCAGATAATATTCTGCCAGGAAATGGATGAATCAAAGGGTTTTTTAATTATCACATTTACCATGAGTAAATATGGGCATTCATTGGATATTTTGTTAATAACTTACTACTTACTGTACGCAATAAACGAATAATGACCTTACTATATAACAATCTGTGTTGTGGCATCTTTCATACGATAAGATTATTTGTGTTATAAATGACGAGAGTGTAAACATCTCAAGAGAATATTAAAATAATACATACCAAAGTATTAATCGAAAGAGGGTTCATTAGACAATATACAAATCAGGTGGAAACTGGACACGCACGAATCTCTTACAATCCAGAGGTGAGATCAGGTGCAATGGAGGAGTAAGCATCCTCTGTAAAAATGAAAATCGAATGTCGCATGTTTACTATCTCCATGCCATTTTTATGATAGAAAAATGTTTGAATGTTGTCCACTGCTTTGTTAACATTCCAATAACACGAGTCGATGACATAAAAGTAATTGTACAACGGCTGTTTCTTAATCTGTAAAGTTTTCATATTTTATATTTTCAGTAAATGTTGTAGTCAAACTACAAATTGAAATTTGGTTTTATGTTGGTTTTATTGTTTTAAATATATATACTCAAGTAGGATGCAATATCAATGGGCAAAACCTTTACAATTACTCGCTCAATTTTCTTAATTTCATGTTGTTAAATTGCAAACGTGTGATATTGCAAAACCTTTTAAAAGATTTCTTTCATGTATTCTGCAGTAATGCGCCATTGTATTGGACTACAATACAGGTAATTTGTTATTGAATGACAACGATCAAGACAGGAATGAACGGAGTTAAGTGTAGCGAGTTTGTCATGGAGTGAAAATGGATTAATAAAAATCGCAGCTTCTCAAATATTCAACGCTTTTTGTGTTTCTAGATTAACCAAGTTATAACTTATTCACCTCATTGGAACCCAAACAGGTGATTCAAAACTTTATGTAAAATTGAAATTTATTTCATGAGCTTACTGGGGAATTAATCCATGTTAGATCGACTGAATTTAAATGTTCCTAGAAAGAAAGGGTTACAGATTTAGAATGATCTTATATTTGTCTTGGTATTCATTTTATTTATTTATTTATTTATTTTGTTTTTGACATGTAGAACAAAGCAGATATCATATATTTTATACACTTTCTCATGACCCGTCACAAATATGACTTAGGCATAAACAGATATAAAGATAACTTCATAGATAGATAGATAGATAGATAGATAGATAGTAGATGGATGGGTGGGTGGTTGGGTGGACGGACGGGCGGACGGACAGACAGACACAGACAGACACAGACAGACAGACAGACAGATAGATAGATAGATAGATAGATAGATAGATAGATAGATGGATAGATAGACTGATTGATAGATAGATCGATTGATAGATAGTTGTAGAAAGAAATGTTTACAATTGTGAACGTTATAATAAATGACTGACCGGATATTAGTTAATTATCATGTTAGAGTCAAAATGAAAATAAATCACTTCATATAAACAACAGATGAACCATACCTATTGGTCTTCAATATGTCGATGAAGGATCAACATGAATAAACAAATTTATATTAATTGTTCATCTTGAGTTCTGATTATACAAAATAGCTCTATAGTATAGTAAGGCTGTTTTTAAGGTTTTGGTCAAGCATTAGTTACAATATAAAAATCTCAGATTCCAAGGTATAAATCTCTGGCAATGAAGAGGTGGGAGCAGGTGCCATTGAGGAGTACGGTCACACCCGCCGCGAGTCTACAGTCAAATTAAAATGAAATAAGTGAGAAATTACCCTCGTCAAAATTCCTACAAACGACAACCATTATCCAACAGGTAACTCAAGACTTCATTTAATGAAACAGAGTAATCGCAAATCCGTTGAAAGGCAGACGATAAAATGACGAGTGAGAGAGATCATCCTTAGAAAAAAATCTCCATTTCAAACCTTGTTAAGATGCAAATACTCACATATGACATGTGGGTAGATATTTTAAGAAGAGTGGGATTATGAATATCAAACCATCCCATCTGTTTATCACATGTCATGTTTTTGTTATTACTTTTCGTTCATTCATTTATTCTTATTTTCATTCTTATTTCTAAATTCTCATATAAATATTTCTAAATCTCACTCATAATGAAACCAGTATTATGTGGAATCGACCAATTGATATTCAATCATCACCTTGGCTTTTATTAAACTAAATAGGCTTATAGTACACTGAAATTATCATGTTTTAGTCTTGGTTAAAATCCACATTTTACTTGTCCCTAAATAATATTATATATTATTCTGTATGGTCTCTTTTGATTTTTTTTTTTTGGTTTGTTTATTGTTGTTTAACGTCTCACTCAAGAATATTTCACTCATATGGAGACATCACCAAATGCCGGTGAAGGGCTTCAAATTTTGGCTTCCGCTTGGCACTTACGGCCATTGAGCAGTGAGGGTTCTTTAACGTGCCGACACCTACTGTGACACGGGACCTCGATTTTTACTGTCTCATCCTAAAGACAGGAAACCAACCTGCCGCCGGCTTGACTCGAACTCACGATCAAGAGTCGAGCGCGCTTCCGACTGAGCCAGGCCGGCTCATTCTGTGACAAATCTACGTCCCAATCAAAGTGTTAAGTAACGATAAATAAGTAAGAGTTATTTCCCCTGAACCTTTCTACACATTATTAACTTATATTCCACGATAAGGTTAAGACAGTGTCAGATTTGGGATTTTTAAATTGATTTGTAATTATCATAAAATATCATATTCATTGCGTTTATTCCTTGCATTTATTAAATCATAGGCATATGTGAAATATTACAAATTTGAACAGATCCTTTTATCATGATTAAGTTCATTTCAAGAGTAATCATGTCTTTGAATTGTTACTTAAAGAACATAAAAGATTAAACTCCATTTTGTTATTTTTGAAATTCAAACGCGTGGGCAATGAACTTTTAAACTAGCAATTAATTCATGTTGAAATCATCTAAGTAAAAGCCCTATAAATGACAAAGGACACTAACCTAGTGTAAATAGAATCTATGATGAATATTCAAGACACATTTTATAACAAGTTTTATTTTACTTTATTCTTTTGAGATAGTTATATCTTATTTCAGCATTGATATATTATTAACATAATCATGATTTATTCATATTCATCGTAATAATCTGTAAAATTGTACTCATTTAGACTGGACCCCTTTAAAGTATATCAAGTTCTATTTATCTCATTGCCAAATATATGTGTAAATCTATTTTCTGCACATTAAGATGTCCGGTAAACAACGCTACATTAATCCCTTGGATTCCAGCTTTTAACACCCCTCCCTAATCATGAGTCAAAAATGGAAATACTAGTAGGTAAATACTTTAACATAACATAAAATGTTCCAGACACAATGCAATGCTTTATTCATTTTTTAATCAAACTGCAATATACCATATGAAATGAGACAATATGCGTTCTGGTTGATATCAATTTTTATTCATTTTAAAACAAACATAGTAATATATTTACTGATGAAAAATGTCAATATATTTTTTTCAGTTGATATATTAGTACAACAGGTGTATATATACAAAATGCCATTCAAATATATATTATGTAAATATCTACTAAAGTTATGTCAACATGTGTCTATCTTATGATAAAAATGAAATTCTCGCAGAAAATAATGACAGAACATAGATAATCATATGCTATGCTGGTTTCTATTTATAGCTGTCCAAGATACCTGGGTTTAGGGAAACTTAACATACATGTATTGTAAACTTTAGGTTTTATTACAAGTAGATAAGTGATCATTGCTGGTGGACCGTTTAAGTCCCGGAGGGTATACATAAACCTAGTACCTGGTATTTCGGTACCAGCTGATAATCTTATACTAAAGTAATATTTGGCACTGATAGCACATTTAAATTTCTAAATTCTTCTAAAGCTAGGATAGCCATCTTTTTACAGTGGTTACTCTTACACTGATTTTGATTTTGATATGTTTAGATTTATTATTTGGACATTTTTGTTACCACTTTCACTTTAGAAAATCTATTTAAAATTGGAGATCAACTGATGAAGTTAATTGACAGAAACGATCGTCTTGAGCATTATTACTTTGGTATTATTTTTATAATGTTGATAGAGTACTGGACAAGCCCAACATCCACTTTCTTTATAGCAGATAGCAGTTTTATGGAACTTAATTAGGCACCCGTATTTTGTGTACAAGTGTCACGTGTGTCTTATTACCGGGTGCGTCTGGTTACCGGACATAGAGTTTCCTACTGAACGCTTGTTAGAGAGTATTGTTAATAAATACATTCTTACAAGCGTTCAGTCGTTATATCATAGTTTTGATATTGAGGATACAGCTTTGTGTGACGTCACATGAGGAACTTCAATTATAGCAGGGAGAAACAGTCTTCATTTTTATTAACGTTGTCTTAATGAAAGACTACTTCAGGACATATATAAATACATGTATGTATGAATAATTTCCAAAACACTGCCTGTGAATTGTGGGAATTTTGAAATCTTGTACAAAAGCTAGAACCAATTCGATCTATGTACAACAAACGTGCGCCACGTGACTTTTCTCAAATATGGTTTTAGGTCGATATCACAATAAAAAATCACATAGTATAATATAATATAGTAGAGTAGAGTAGAGTAGAGTAGAGTAGAGTAGAGTAGAGTGTAGTGTAGTGTAGTGTAGTATAGTATAGTGTAGTGTAGTGTAGTGTAGTGTAGTATAGTATAGTGTAGTGTAGTGTAGTGTAGTGTAGTATAGTATAGTATGGTGTAGTGTAGTATAGTATAGTGTAGTGTAGTATAGTATAGTATAGTATAGTATAGTATAGTATAGTATAGTATTGTATAGTATAGTATAGTATAGTATTGTATAGTATAGTATTTTATAGTATAGTATAGTATAGTATAGTATAGTATAGTATAGTATAGTATAGTATTGTATAGTATAGTATTGTATAGTATAGTATAGTATAGTATAGTATAGTATAGTATTGTATAGTATAGTATTGTATAGTATAGTATAGTATAGTATAGATTAGTATTGTATAGTATAGTATAGTATAGTATAGTGTAGTATAGTATAGTATAGTATAGTATAGTATAGTATAGTATAGTATAGTATAGTATAGTATAGTATAGTGTAGTGTAGTGTAGTGTAGTGTAGAACAAGTAGCATAAATTCCAGAACTGTTATCAATAGGAGAAATGTCACGAATATAAAATAGATATACAGTTATCACTGACAAGAATACAGAGTACACGAGTATTCAAGGTATATTACTGAAGTATTTACCTTACACGCGACAGTAGTGTATGTTCAAAAATGAATTCACCGTGATTTACCTGTAGAAATATATTTTCCGACCATTAAACTTTTTTTCTGACAAACAATTTTCTGCTTTCCCAAAAATCTATAAATTTCTTATGCATTTTGGACTAAGATTATTTTTGTATAAAAAAATCTTTATCTGCATTTCGAACATTTTACGAAATTTCTTAACCACAGGATAAACTGAATCCAGAAAAAAAAACTTTATTCTGGTTTGTACAAGCAGTATTATACCTCATTAATAAAACACAGTCAGGGATTGGTTGAGAGCCGTCACGTGTCAGGGAGACTACACTTTATGTATTCTTCGCGCGCGTCTTGTCTCCCTCATGCGAAAACCTTGCAGCTTATTCGACAGTCTTTATTGATTCTGAGTTTCGGTATAATAAACAATTTATTGTCCTGGTTGTAGGGAGACATGAGGATTTGTTTACCCTTGGACTTCGCCCTCGTGAAATATGATTTGCTATGGGTAAACAAATCCTCATGTCTCCCCACAACCAGGACAATAAATGTATAATGTATACTAATATCCCATATTATTTGTGCTCCTTACGTCAAATGAAATACGACTTACCCTATTTTATGCGTTTGTAATTTATACCTTCGTCGTCTAGATATTATAAACGTAATACCAAAGTTAAGAAGTCTGCAGAACATAGGACCAAAAGCAATTGTTCAAGACTATCGATTTTGTCAAAAAGACTTCATCATTTGAGCTCGAATTTAAAATGGATGAAGAGTCTGAAAGAAAAATTGGTATTCCTAAATGTATTCGTATATCCGTCAGTAACCACTGTATGAAGATTACTATATTAGCTTTTCAGAAGTTTAAATTTTAAAAGTGTTTGTCAATACAACTTACATCAGCTAATCATGTTACACATGTATAAGTACGACTTACGATGGCCTATGCGAGTGTTTATGCGACTTTCACCATTCTATGTGTTACTGGAGTGCATTGTGAACACGACTACGCCAACTGAAATGTTTTAATGTCACCTATATCGATGAATTGTTTATAATAACATATACCCACACTAGAATTCATTATTTTCCAAAATTGCTTTTCAAACTCGTTATCAATAAAATACAAAATGCACATATAAAGTTCTCGTTGGCTTTCTATATTATAAACATCTGCTTTTTATTATAAACGAACAAAACATTTAAGTATAAATGTCTCCTCGTTATTAAAGTTAAATAACCTTTAGTTATTAATGTATTAAACTATAGTGTAATATACTTGTATTCCAAATGTACCACACTCTGAGTAACTCGTAACTACATACTGTCCATACTCTGAGTAACTCTTAATTGCATACTATATATACTCTGAGTAACTCGTAACTACATGCTGTCTATACTCTGAGTAACTCTTAATTGCATACTATATATACTCTGAGTAACTCTTAATTGCATACTGTCCATACTCTGAGTAACTCTTAATTACATACTGTCCATACTCTGAGTAACTCTTAATTACATACTGTCCATACTCTGAGTAACTCTTAATTACATACTGTCTATACTCTGAGTAACTCTTAATTACATACTGTCTATACTCTGAGTAACTCATAACTACATACTGTCCATACTCTGAGTAACTCTTAATTACATACTGTCCATACTCTGAGTAACTCTTAATTACATACTGTCCATACTCTGAGTAACTCGAAACTACATACTGTCTATACTCTGAGTAACTGGTAACTACATACTGTCTTAACTCTGAGTAACTCGTAACTACACACTGTCCATACTCTGAGTAACTCGAAACTACATACTGTCTATACTCTGAGTAACTGGTAACTACATACTGTCTTAACTCTGAGTAACTCGTAACTATATACTTTCCATACTCTGAGTAACTCGTAACTACATACTGTCCATACTCTGAGTAACTCGTAACTACACACTGTCCATACGCTGAGTAACTCGTAACTACACACTGTCCATACTCTGAACTTTTTTATTTTGATTTTTAATGTTGTTTTACGACACACTCACCAATTTTTCAGTTATATGGTGGCGGCCATTTTTTATTGGTGGAGGAGTGAACCCGATTACAACGTACCCTGGAAGAGACCATACTCTGAACTATGCTATGTACAAAAGCAGAGCTAGTTTCTGTTACCGTTTTGGTGGAACAACCATTCTATGTGTACCGCATCATGCCATAAGTTTATGAACACTAATTATGTAAAACGATCTTTTTGAAACAAACTCCTGTGACTTCATTTTTAAGTCTGTTTTCTTAACATTTTCAACAATTATAATTAAATACATACAGATTGAACCTGGTTAAAATTACATCATTTGCTTCTTTGTTCTTAGTTTTGTTTGTTTGTTGTTGTTTAACGTCCCACTCAAGAATATTTCACTCATATGGAGACGCCACCTAATGTCGGTGAAGGGCTTCAAATTTTGACCTATCCTCGGCACTTAAAGCCATTGAGCAGTGAAGGTTCTTTAATGTGCCGACACCTACTGTGACACGGGACCATGGTTTTTACTGTCTCACCCGAAGGACAGGAAACCAACCTGCCGCCGGCTGTCTTTGTTCTTAGTAAATCACTCCATGAAAAAAATTGTTGTAAAGAAAAAATGTTGTATATTGAAATTTTAGTATCACAGAATTACAGTGGTTTTTCAGAAGGAACTATATGTATTAAACTGTAAGAAAATGAAATGTAAAAGAAGTTAGTCAAAAACATACCCAGGAGAATGATTTCCAAAAGGATACTTTACATAGAAAGTAATGGGAAAGTGTGTGTGTGTGTGTGTGTGTGTGTGTGTGTGTGTGTGTGTGTGAAAATAAGATATATACAAATATCATCTATCATATCTAACTCAACTTCTCAAAACATTCGATTATGCTTGACTATAGCTAATTTGAGTAGACAATCGTTGTGTTTATGTTGTAGAATGAGAATGATATAAAATGTATATATATCGGTCCATTGTATACCCTCTGACAAATCGCAGAATGTTCATCCAACCACAAAAGTAGTATTTTTCATTCTCTACACTTCTATATCAATGGGATTAATTCATGTACCACGTGATACCCGATAACGTTTCTGCGGGACTGTTGTTTCTATTAGTGATGGAATGACGCTACCAGACGATATCCCGTGGTAACGTCATTTCAGCGGGAAGATTACTTAGGGTTACGTTCCATCACCACTGGAGATACTAGTACCGCACAAACGTTATCGGTTATCACGTGGTACATGAATTAGTCCCATTCATTTACTCAGACAAAATACATACGACAATACCAACAATTGGGACACAGTCAAGAGTCCTGCCATCAACATGAATCTGTACTTGCCTGACCCGGCCAGCCGGATGTACCATGTGACGTCACTAATGTATGTGTACATCGTCATATTTGTTTTAAAAACGATAAAAGTCCTATCAAATGTATAACAACATTTCCGGTTCATCAGGAGGTGCTTCGGTAACCTGCTGGCGAGGAACGTGGAATTTTGATTTATTTGCAGTGTTGTTTGCACTAGTCGTAGTTGATTGAATGTCATTAGCATTCTGTGTTCTGGTAACACCGACATTTTCTTCGGGACCCTTTTGCATATTCCCGTTCAGAACTGCGGTTGTTCGATACCCTCGGTTTGTTTGCTGATTTCGTCGCGGTCCAATTGATACTGTGTTATATAATTCTAATTCTTCTGTCGGGGAGTCGGTCACCTCTTGGCGTGGTCTGTGAAAATGCCGTTCTTGTGTGACATGTTCATTTCTGTTTGCTTGTGCGGTAGGTGGTTGGTTTACGGTTGTAGGATAGCCACCACCGGAAGTAGAAGCAACATCGGGATTCGTGGTGTTATCCTGATTGGCTATTGCAAACGCATAGGAAGGTGGTGGTGAAAGAGGCAAAGTTAAGTTGCCTTCAGCAGTATTCAATTGATCCTCAGTGTAGCCAGGGAGACAAGGCATGCCATGATATAATGGTGGTGCTCCATTTAAATACCCATTTTCTGGCTTCGGTACTAAAAAGAGAAAACCAAGCATTAACATATATCTTGAAATACATATTTCATTAAATAACCCAAAGGTTCATTAATAACTGGAGTTGAGCTAAAACTTTTTATATCGATGTTCAATTTTCATTCATTTCTTGTATTATACAAACCAACGAACTTGTTTTTATTAGATTTAATATTAAAAATGAGTTAGTATTTCCGTAAAATGAAGTCGAGGGTTAATTTCATACTTTGACAACTTTGCCACGTCCAAATAAAGAGTGAAGAGGATTTATAGTAATTTAGTCGGAAAAATATAAGTAGATATTTGTTTGTTGCTTTTTTTTTTTTACACCTGATCAATAATTGTTCACTTATATTGAGATGTCACCAATTTTAGGTGAAGTGTGGACTGATGCAAATGCAGTGAGGATTCTTTTACGTGTCACACCTTCCGCGACTTGGGAGCTCGGTTTTAAGTCTCATCCGAAAGATCCGTGACTTTCACTTCGTATGCCGAGCGCTTGGCGAAGGAACAGTCACTACCATTTTTTAAAAAGTCTTTGGTGTGATGCCGGAACCGAACCCAGAGTCCTCCGCTTGCGAGTCGATCGCTCTACCACTTTACCACTGCAAGCGGTAAATCAGTAGATTACAAGATACAACTCTAGCATTTAAAACATTTACTTGAACCTGGCTAAATTTTACTTTTAAATATAGTATAGATTCAAAATACACTTACGATTATTATTGCTATGGTTTTCAATGCCATCCTCATGAGCAGAATGCCGTCTACGTCGTCTCTGTCTATTGTGATCGGGGGAACTTAATCTTTGGCCCCGTTCTTTTTTCCTTTTCTCTAAATATTTCCTAATAGAACACGCACACAGGATTGCAGTAAGAATTAACAAAGGTCCACCGACAAAGGCAGCAATCAGAATTATTGTCAGTTCACTGATGCAACAGAGGTCATCTGGGTCACTATAGCCATTTTCACTTTGAGGAATACAACATCCTCCTACCTCACAATATTTCGTCTGTTCGATTCCTCCAAACGTTCCAGTGCATTTCTGAGCTTGATTTGTCACTGAATTGAGATAAAACTGATAATTACATACAGATCTAAAAAGACAACATGTATTAGAAAACATAAAACATATATTAATATATTGCACCATGTTCATTTCTTAAATTGAGTGGTTAGAACGATTAAAACTATCTGGATATGTTTTAAGAATACCTAATACCGCCTCCTTGAAATATAAATCTAAAGAAACATTGTTATATATATATATATAATATGTTTACAGTAATATTATCTACATTTCATATTTGTCTTACTGTTGGTCTTATGTTATGAAATAATCAGAACTACAGTAAAGCTGAAATCAACATATTGAACAAAATTGATTTAGCCTTCAAGTAAAAATATAATCCAAACTATAGATGTATTACAACGTGGTAACCATATACAGGGAATTTAGTTATCGTAGATTTCATGCGACCTCACTTTCTGAAAAACAGTACCCTTTAAATTAATATAATGAGAATTAAGCTTTGAAATATAAACCCATAAATCCGGTTTCTTGTAATCACAGTTTCCGCTGCGCAATCGAGTAACATTGAACGAAATTAGCATGATTACAAATTCACCTTGACCTCCTTCAACAATTATCAATTAGGATACAATGTCTCGCAGCATTTAGTGTTTGTTATGGAGACGATAGTAACCATGGCTACCTCAACATTAGACTGATTCAATGACATAATTCTCTATGTCAATCGGGCGTTTGGTAGAAGGACACCAATAGCCTATTTTAAATTCTCGAGTGTGACGTCGTCTCTTTGTGAATTCACTTCTTTTACAGCCCACAAAGTGACATGAGATAGAGGTTAGTGTGGCAAAGTACAAATGAAGAAGTACCAATGGATAATCCAAACTAAATGTCCTTTAGAATACGACAAATTGGATATACGAATGATATCAACATGAAGAACAATTACGAATCCCAAACGGGATGGGATCAGGTGTCACCATGCCACACCCATCGCAAATGTTCCATGGAAACCTATCTCAACAGCCTCAAAACGATGAACAATTCCGAATCACAAAAGGGGAGAGATCAGGCGAAGATCTGCAAAACAATCTGATTATATCGCTGTCTGAAATGTTGATTCTTAAGTGGTCACAAACCGTCTATACCCCCTTTTCTGGATTTGACAAAACGTAATAGCATGAATTGATAGCAGAATCGCATTCTTACATAAGGGGAGAGATCAGGCGAAGATCTGCAAAACTAACTGATTATATCGCTGTCTGAAATGTTGATTCTAAAGTGGTCACAAACCGTCTATACCCCCTTTTTCTGTATTTGACAACAGAATAACATGAATTGATAGCAGAATCGCATTCTTATATGGTACTTAATACCATCTTTAGATTTGCTAAAGGTCAATTAACCATTGTTTTGTATTTAGAACTGTAAGTATGTTGTAGATGCAAACACTTCTGTATATAGGCTGAATACATTGACCTAATAACATTCACAAATTTGATTTTATGGCAGTCGACCAATAAATTCACTGATTTTTTGTGTCAAATTAACATATAGACTTATTTTCCAATATCAAAAAATCTGTATTCATTTTTGTCTCATGTGTCACTAAAAATTTTACAAATATAGGTAGGATGTTGAAAATAACATTAATGGTCTGTAATGCATCACGCCTACCATTCCACATCTATCGTCAAAAATTATATTTGAAATAAATTTTAAATCTACTTTGCGTTCTTTATCAATTTTATAAAGTTAGTTACAAGTATGTAAAAATTATTCAGAATACAAACCTTTAATAGAGTTAACACATTGTTGAAATTTGGACTTTAGAAACAAATTAATTGCAATTAAAAAAAAAATGAAAATGCAATCAATAAATCTATCAATAAATAGAATAAGTGTATAAAATACCATCTCTAAAATACCATCTCTACGAGATTGTTTGTGTGTTAACTTTGCTTAACATTTTAAAACTTTTCATATTCTAGATGTCAAGCTTTGAATACTATCTTTCTTATATAATTCGGCGTATGTGTTTTAAATTTAAATGCAATGACACTTAAAAAGGCAACATAACTATAGTTGACAAATCGAAACCAGACAACCTTGAAAATAACCTTTACATCATATATCAAAAGCGTTAAACATGACTTTACATAGCCCCATGATTATATCTTATGCGTGTGAAAATTTAAAGCCTGGTTAACTGGAGAACGGAATTTATTGTTATCAATAAATTGTGCATATGATTTAACTTACTTTTTATCTACATGTTCATTAAATCTCCTTCGAGTCTACAGCAATTATTAAACAACAGATTGGATAAATAAAAAATTTCATTATCTTCTACACAATCACCGATTCTTCAGTTCAGATGAAAACATCACATTAAGTGATAAATAGGT